>OX422215.1:338636900-339014400 GCA_949130495.1 Sambucus nigra | reverse complement strand
CACCCGCTTCATACACAACAAGGGAACCGACGGTGGGATCTCCACCTTAAAATTCATGATCTTCCACACCACACTTTCTCAAAGGTACCAGGCATACCCAAACTCATGCTTCATCAACCTCCGTGTCTGCGCATGCATACCCGTCACCCCTGTATATTGAGGAGCCTCCCCTGAGGGTAAAATGGCACTTGCAATCCCTAGTAAAAAGATTAATATTCATGCAAGAAAGTGAATGTCGAGAAACTATTGAAAAGAAATACAAAATTAGTTGATCGCTCATTAACGAGCTCAGGGCCTACCGCACCGCCGCTAAGGACAAGGACTAGTTTGATCACTTATTGGACCTCTGCTACTGGTACATCCGGCATAAGTCCCTAGGCTATACTCCGAGTATTGTGATAGAGGCCTTCGAGCGCTCCCAGACCCCGTTTGACTACAAGACAATTCTCTCATGTGAGCGACACCTCATTGGATCTTCAAAGGTCTCTAAATACCATTCTCGATAGTATTCCGCATGCATGAATTGCCCTTACAGTTCGGAGGAACGGTCCATTTTACTATTAAAAATAGATTTGGAGGCCACCAGGCACTCTCGGGCCCCATTTTGACCCCACCCAACTTCCTCGTCTGAGTGGAATTTTAATGAATCTTTGAAAGGACCTAGATTAAATTTCCAATGGTCCACTTCATGCATGAATCAACATAACAGTTCGGATGAACGGATCATTTTTCCTTAAAAATTGATCCAAAGACCACCGGGCAATCCTGAGCTCCGTTTGACACCGGTCAACTCTTCAGCACGAATGGTACTGAATGAATCTTAAAAGGGCCTCAAATACCCTTTCCAACGGTCCACTGCACGCACAAATCAGCTTATGGTACTTAGAAATGACTCATTCTACTCATAAGGGTCACTGAGCGATTTTGGGACCTGTCTGACCAAGGTCAACTCTTTGAACCGAGTGAAGCTCTTTGGAACACCGAAGATCCCTATATAACCTTTCTAATGGTCCATCCCATCCATTAATATTTCTTATGGTTCTAATGAATGATATATTTTCCTCTTATTTAAAAGACCACTGGGCACTTTGGAGCCCCGTTTCACCACAGTCAATTCACAAACTCGGGAGCAGCCCAATGGATTCTTAAAGGCTCTATTTAACATTTATAGCGATTCATCGCGTGCGTGATTCGGACTTATGAATTGCGTTTTACGATCGGTTTTTTGAAAAATATGCATGAGATTACCTAATGGCAAACCCATTTCCCCGCCTATCGATCGCGTGTATGGGGTTGCCTATCGATAGGCATGTCAAGGATAATGACGATCAACACCCCTTTAACGCTATATAATTGGAGCATAATCTCACTTTGAAATGAAACTTAGAAACATCCCTCTCAGTGATCTCAGCAACATTCTCTCGAAGTCATCATCATTTCAATATTAAAACATCTCCCCACATTCCATTTCCATCCTCCCCTTACTTAATTTGGCAAATTCCCTTCTCTCTCCTCCTACCACGGTCATCCACTTGCAAAATCATCCCTTCAACAATCAAGATCAACCTTAAAGCTTCTAAAAAAGGTCCAAATTTTTCACTCTCTCTTTAAACTATCCTATTTTCATACCAGTTATCTAATTCTTACTTTAGAATTTCATCCTTATTACATCACACATATTAGTATTCAACCTTTTTATTAGTAGTATTGCACATACTATAGTTTCTATAGAAAAAAAAAACTAAAACAAGAAAAAGAGGGTGTGCTCGTAAATTCCAAATGGGGATTTCTCACTATATTTTCCCACACTAAAACATCCTTTTTCTACACTGATAACTTTGCTTTTGCGTGTACCGTTGTTGAAAGCCAAGTCAATCAAAACCTCAAATACCAACAAAAATAATATAAACTCAAGTGTAAAGGTAAGCAAGAGTATCAATCCACTTCCAAGGGGGTAAGCTAGAGACAAACTCAATTGTAGTTCACTTTTTATTTTCTTTTTGGAATTTTTCTTTTCTATTTTTTTTTTAGCTTTTCAAATATTAAAACAATTGGGTGAGGTGAGGTGAAATAACACTAAACTAAAATGTGAGATGATAATAACTAACTAGAAAATTACTAAAATGGAAAATAAAGTCTAAACTAAAACACGAGATAAAGTGAGGTAAGTAATTGTGAGAACAATCAAGGAATGGGATTACACCACAAATTTTAGCTATTCTAACTAATTAATTTAATTAATTGAATTCTCCCAAATTAATATCAACATTACAAATCAACTCTCGTTGCAAATGTAATATTAATAGTAACCTTTTAAAAAATTAAGTTTAACACCCCACAAATTTAGAAAAATAGATCTACACTCCTTTTAATTAATCACCTGCTAGGCTCGATCGATTAAAATTTATGTAAATCTTAGAAAATAAATTTAGAGTTGAAATTGAAGTTATAATACCCCACTTAAGAAACCACTATCTCTAGTTCGATTCTAAAATGGGTATTATAACAAGAATTTTGATTTTCTCTCGAAAATTATTTACCCTCTCTCGATGAGTAAATTTAAGGGTGGGGGATCAAAATTAATATTTAATGGGAAATTTCAAGTAATCAAACTAATTAAACTAAAATAATATCAAATAAGGGTTCCTCCCCACCCCTTGAAAGGGGATTTAGCCTAACATGAAATGAAATTTGACAAATTAATAATCAAGGCTACTAAAATAAAATAGAAGGGAATAGAACAAACAAACAAAATCTCTTTGAGAATGTTGAACTCTACTCTTCCAAATTGAAGCATACAGTCCCTCTAATTGAGCATCCAAGTGATTTGAAATTAAATATCCACTCAATTAACTCTCTTACAATATTTAATCTCACAAATATCTAACAAAAATAAAAAGAATAAAATAAAACTATTTACAAATGGTGTTTTTCTCTACAATTCTCTCTAGAAATTCCTATCTAAAAGTTCCTTTTCATATGGGGTTTTCATCTTCATTTATAGTAGGTACATGGAGCATAGGGGTATTTTTGGGAATTGGCTTGAGTGTGCATGGAATGGTGAGGTGTGAGGGCATGAGAGTTAAATGAGGTGACACAATCAGATTTGGTTTAGAGGGTGTAATGGGTATTGGGGTTAAAGTTGGTAGTTAGGGGGTAATTTGGGTAAAATGATTTAAGTGGTTTTAAAGCATGTGGGTTTATGTGTATTTGGTTGGCTTTATTTTGCTGAGATGAAATCGTGCTTGGCTTTGGAGGTTTGGAAAATGGGTTAAAGCTTGAAATGGGTTTGGCTTTGGCTTTGGCTTTGGCTTGTTTAGTTGGGTGGTGGTCCGCCATAAGTGGATCGGCATAAGGTCTGGCCGACGATGGGAGGTCGGCGCCGGGTTAAGTCCGGCGGGTAGGATCTGCAGCGGGTTGGGGCTGAGAAGGGGGCACCGACGGTGGTGTTGGTGGTTGTCGAAGCTAAACAAGAGAGGTATCTGGGTTGGGGGTTCGGGGTTCCTGTTTGGTCGCCGAAAATGGGATTTCGGGCTGGTCGGGGGTCAGAAGGTGCAAGTGTTCAGGTCACACCAGCCGTGGAGGTCTGGTATGGTGGGACGCTGCTGTCGTCGGTGGATGGGCGAGGGCGACGGGATTGGGGTCTAAAGGGGCGCCAACGGTGGTGTTTGGTTTGTGTGGGTTTGGAAGTTGGTTTTGTTGTTTGTTGGTTATGGAGGTTGTGGGTGTTGGTGAGAGAATGAGGAGAGAGA
Organism: Sambucus nigra; assembly: GCA_949130495.1. NCBI lineage: Eukaryota > Viridiplantae > Streptophyta > Magnoliopsida > Dipsacales > Adoxaceae > Sambucus > Sambucus nigra. The sequence goes on along the minus strand of OX422215.1, from coordinate 339,010,648 downwards.
GATGGTAATGGGTTTTTTTGTGTTTTGTTTTAATGGTGGTGAGAGGTTATGGAGGTAGAGGAGAGAGAGTGTGGGGGGTTTGAGGTTGAAGATGATGGAGTGTAGTTTGGGTGTAGGGTGGTAGTATGAAGGTGAGGTAGTGTAGTTTATGGGAGGTGTAGGTTAATGTGTGGGTGGGGTTGTGTGTGTGTGTTTAATTTGAACCTTAAAATAATAAAGACTCAATTAAAATTAATAAAAATAAATAAATAAAATAAAAGCTAACTAAAAAAAAACAAATTAAAAACAATCAAAATATTAAAAATAAAAAAAATAAAATCCTAAGCTTATATAAAAAATAAAATAAAACAAAAGAAATAAAAACTTAAAATCTAAATGAAACCTAAGTCATAAAAAATATAAAATATAATAAACTAAAAATAAACTACTAAAACTAATCCTAATAAAATAAGACTAAACTAAAAGCTAATAAAAATCAAAATAAAATAAAATTGTACTAATAAAAATAAAATAGAAAATAAAACCTAGAAAATACTAAATAAATATAAAAAATAAAAATAACTCAAACTAAAAATCTAAAAAATAATAAAAAGGGACAAACAAAACACACATGGTTTGGGGTAGGTTTAGGCTAGGTTTAGGCTCGGGTAAGGTTACGGGGGAGGGAATTAGCTCCATAAAATGTTCATTTGCCTCGATATATAGCTTTTGACACCACAAACGGACGTTTGACCTACAAGATAAACATTTAAGCACATAAGACCCATATTGTCGAGAATTAGCAACCAAAATACGTCTATTCGGGGTATAAATTGTACAGTTTTGGGTGCTTATCACACCACCCCCAAACAGAGCGTTGCTAGTCCTCGAGTAATAAGATTGATAGAAAGAGAAAGATAAGTAACCAAAAGTGTACCACTTTCGCGAGCACTTGCGATTGCACTTAGCATCTGCAACAAGCCTTTAAACCTATAGGTTGCCCTAAGGGACGAGTTGTGTCTCATGAGGGTTTGCAGGGAATATGCCCAAAAAATTCTTTATTTGCAAAAATTTATTGAAAGGAAGTCAATCTCTTATTAGATGTAGAATAATTGAATAATCCATCATGATATAAATGATTTGAGAAATACAAGCTAGAAGTGCATAAAAAGTTTAGCTAAGTAAATACTCAAGGCACATCCTTCCTAGAACTCAACGTGTGTAGTATGAATCAGTCAAGACGGGTCAAGAGTCATAAGAGTAATTCCTAGATTTCCTTGTCGGAATCAACGCTTCAACTTCAAATATCACTGATATATCTCTCTCAAAAGAACTCTCGAGATTAGGGTTAGTGTATCGCTCTTGTGTGTGAGGAGGTGAGTAAATGTAAGCAAGTTCAAACGTCTCACACACACATAAGAAAGAACGAACAATTAGAAAGAAAAATGATCTCATGAAAGAAATGTTGATCACTATAGTGAGAACGTCGAGTTATTCACCACGTTGACTTTCATTTGCCCGAACACCTAGGGAAAAATATGGATGATAATGGGTGAGGAGGAAATGAAATGAGAAGGATGGGATATGAGGAGAGGTAGAATAGGATGGATGTGTGAAATGATGGATGTATGATGGATGAGCGAGAAGAGTGTACTATACTTTAGGCACAAATGTCTTTGTTTCAAAACTAATTAACTGCAACTCTTTTTTTTTCTTTTCTCTCTTTTTTGCTTTTTTCGATTTTTTTTCTTTTTCTCTATTTTTTCTTCTATTTTTGTTATTTTTATGTTTTTCTCTTTTTTTCTTTTCTTTTTTTTCCTCTCACTTTTCAAACTAACAATGAAGACATTTAACATTTGAAATCACACTCTTTTTTCTCAAAATGATGATGGATGATATATGAATGGAGTGGGGAGTGTGTATGGATGATGAGGAAAATAAATGGGAAGGTAATGGGTGAGGTGAATGGTAAATGGTATGTGTATGGATGAGAATCTAGTATTCGGGACAAATTTCAAGACGCGTGTTTCTTACAACTCAAAAGTTATGTCGTTCTCAATGATCAAGCCAAATTTTAATGAAGGATAATGAGATCATGCAACAATTTAGGTGCGGGCCCAAAAGAAGTTGAATCAACTTGTGACTCGGAGATTGCGTAAAACACTCTAAAAGGGTGAAAGGCACAAATCTCCCCGGCTAAAGTCTCCACTAGTGATCGTTAAGGTTCTCTTTAGAATTGTAGTATCCCTCAACTCATAACCGTAGTGACATGATAAGTGCGCAAATTTTGTTGAGTCTAGGAATTCATGGTGCAATATGCCTTGTTACGTATCACATAAGCTATTTAGAAAAAAATATTCTACAGCTTGATTCCTAGACTTTAAAAGATGGATGAGACGAAATTTTAAAAATTAGGTTTAAAAATCAAAAAATTTCAAAAGGGACACGATTTTGATAAAATTCCCCACCCCCAAACAAAAAGGAACATCATCCTCGATGTTAAGTAAAATGATTTTTAAAATTGAGAGCATAAGGTAGGAAAGAGTTTACCAAAATCAACTGCTAATGAAGTGGACAGATATCACCAATAATAAACCTGAAGAAGTGATAAGACAAAAATGTGTACAAGTCTATAAACATGGTAAAGCACTGGGTGATGTGAAACACCACCCCCAAACAGGATGAGACTAGTACAAGAAACGCGGGCTGCCTCCCGGTAGTGCTAAGTTTAATGTCTTCAGTCAGACCAAACTATTCTCACCCTAAAGATAAGATCTATGATAGCACAGGGCGGCAGAAAAATGGGTGATGAGAATCACCCCCAAACAAGACTGAAGCGTTAGTCTTATTGGATAGAGGCTAAAATGGTCAATGCACCTGTATGGCAAAGTGCATCACACGATGCAAAGCATTAGTGGACCATGGGTGGGTGGTTATGAGGATAAAAATGAGATAGGCATGGGTGATGAAGCATTGAACACGGACCTTAGTGAGCTGGAAGGTGAGGACAACTAGGGCCCTATAAGAATAGGGCTCAAGTTGTATGGGAAAGCAAAAGGGTTTGGTAAGTGGTATGGGTTGGGCCTCATAAAAATGACACGATCGTTCTATAAATGGGCGATGATAAAGGTCGCATCGTGACATGCTAGGGAGCTGTTGAGAAGAAAAATCAACACCACAAGAGAGTGGCGAGCATAAAGTAACAAGATCGGTGTCATAGTGGAGAGTAGCACCATAAAAACTCTCATAGGTGGGGGATGGTTTCGGGCGAGGATCTAAAAATGTAGAGGGAAACTTAAAATGTGTAAAGTTAAGGTCCAAACCAAGTGGTGGGGTAGAAAGGACAATGGGTGGGTCGGGTGGGATAAATGGTGAAGGAAGATGATCCAACTCAAGAGTGGGATACACACACTCCTCATGAGGTACGGAGTGATACTCAAGGGAACTCGTAGGAGGAGGTGTGGGTTCTAAAGATGGACTGATCAAGTTCTCCATAAGACTGGCATCGGTGAATGTGGTGGATGGGTAAGACGAGGCACAAAGATCAAATATAGTGGGATCATTAGAAATATCGGGCTCAAAGGGATCCATGAATTGTGGAACATGATTCGTATCCTGATAGTTAGGAACTATCGCGGATTCTATCTCAGGAAAATGGTGAACACTCGTAGCCGGATCTAACCTAAAAGATATGGGCATGTCAGAGACATACGCAATTGGGGCATAAGGTAAAAGCTTGGGCATATTTTTGGATATCACGGGAGTGGGAACCTCAAAGTGGGGTTCATTTGGATATGGTGGAATTTGATTAGGCTCACTATCGAAAGGTAAGTCAACACAATTGTCGACTTGGGACCCGGACCATGGGATGGTCTCAACTTCGAGATTCTCGGGGTGGTAGAGTTGGTCACACTAAAAAATTATGTCACAAGAGGACACATCATCATCACACTCGGTTGCAACGATGGGTTAATCCATTGTAATGGCCAACTCTCTCGCACACTCTAATTCATTTAATCGTTGTTCAAGCCTTTAGTGAGCTTGAGTTTGAATTAGAATGGCTTGCTCTTGATCGAGTATGAAATTTAGCAAGAGGCTTTCGAGAGTGGATGTGGATGGAAGTGGTGGAGTGATGGGTGGTGGCGGTGGTTAAGGTGGACACAACTCTCTACTATCATGATTATACGGAGAATACTGAAATGAAGTGTGTGGAGTGGGTCCAAGTTCATCATACACGAAAGGATCTCTTTCGTGATGGACAATTGGTTGGTACTCATGGGATATGTAATGAGGAAACTGATCGTGAACGGGTGCAGAAGGTTGCCATAACGACTGTTGTAACGTGTGAGGATCCACAACATCGGGTTGGGATTTGTATTGCGTGAAAGGGTGATCAGGCCTCCACGAATAACTCGGGTACTCACACAACTCGGGATTAGATACATCGGGATAGTAGGACGTGGTGGGTTCGGAAACAGTGTCAAATGGATGCACATGTTCCATGGTGGTTTTAGATGGATATGAAGAGTATGGGCACTCATGGGACATGTGATCGACATAATAAAATTGGGTGCACAACAAAGCATGAGACACGTCGACACTTGACACCGAGGGTGATGGAATAGGAGGTGCGTGCATGGACGGATCAAGAGTATCAAGGGCACTCGTGAGAGAGGTGAAACAACTAAAAATCTCATAATGAGACGGCTCAGGATCACTCTCACATGTGCCGCGTGACAATGGAAAGTGACCAAAGTAGTCCCGTAAAGGACGTTCTTTGTCCATGAGGATGGAAATATTTTTTGGAGTTTTAGTTTTTTGTTCAAAAGGAAAGAAAGAAAATATTTTTGGATTTTTTATAAAAATAATAGAAGAAAATATTTTTGGATTTTTCTAAAAGGAAAGAAAGAAAATATTTTTGGATTTTTGTTATAAAAATGAAAGAAAATATTTTTGGATTTTTTGGACGAAATGGTGGGGAAAAAATATGGACTCTCTAAATTGGACGAACCAACTAAAACCGACTACCGAAAAATGGAATTGGACACACACACACAAGTCAAGAAAATTTCCTAACTAGCACATAGCCAATTTTTATCTTTGAATTTAGTGAAAGGGTAGTCAAATTTTAATTAAGTCCGTGGGCGATAAAAAATCACGAAAATCTGAGTGATCGCCTTTGCAAAAATATTCTCCTAATGGGGTACCTAGTTGATTGATTTTAAATTTAGTGATGGCTAGGGTAGCACACAATTGGTAAGCGAGTGAGTCGGGAGATGAAATCCCTTCTCGTGAGTGACCGGGTGTAGGTCTTAGAAATTTAATTCATCACACCATTCGAAAATAAATGCAAGAATAAAATCACACAAGAGCACACAAAATTGACTCGCTAACAGGAGATGCACGAGGGTTTCAGAAATGTACCTCCCACGATTTTTAGGCCGCGGGGTTCCGAAAAATTTGAGTCAACCGGGGGGAGATCATGCCTATCTCTGTCTACCCCGGGAGTCCTACCGACCCAAGGTAGAGAGGCTTCTAAATCCTCGCCTTTGGACGCCCTCTCTCTACCTTGTCCGGTTTCCCTATCACGCTTGCTTCGATTATTACAATTTTTAATTTGAAAAATAAAATAAAGGTGTCTCTATGCACCGCAATACAAGCAATGATAAAATAATCCTAATACAAGCCTTCTAAAATAAAGAAAAATGGTACTAAAATGAACTACAATATGAAATCCGCTCCAAGAGCTTCATGCTCCCAAGAATGGCAACGGTGCCATTTGATAACTTGAATTTTTGTGTATACCCCCAGCAACGACGCCATTTCATAAATTTGTTTTGCGTTTATCGTTGTAAAAAGCCAAGTCAATCAAAACCTCAAATACCTACAAAATAATATAAACTTGAGTGTAGAGGTAAGTAAGGGTATCAATCCACTTCCAAGGGGGTAAGCTAAAGACAAACTCAATTGTAGTTCACTTTTTATTTTATTTTTGGAATTTTTCTTTTCTATTTTTTTTAGCTTTTCAAATATTAAAACAATTGGGTGAGGTGAGGTGAAATAACACTAAACTAAAATGTGAGATGATAATAACTAACTAGAAAATGACTAAAATGGAAAATAAAGTCTAAACTAAAACAAGAGATAAAGTGAGGTAAATAATTGTGAGAACAGTCAAGGAATGGGATTACACCATAAATTTTAGCTATTCTAACTAATTAATTTAATTAATTGAATTCTCCCAAATTAATATCAACATTACAATTCAACTCTCATTGCAAATGTAATCTTAATAGTAACCTTTTAGAAAATTAGGTTTAACACCCCACAACACTAGAAAAATAGATCTATACTCCTTTTAATTAATCACCCGGTAGGATCGATCGATTAAAATTCATGTAAATCTTAGAAAATAAATTTAGAGTTGAAATTCAAGTTATAATACCCCACTTAAGAAACCTCTATCTCTAGTTCGAATCTAAAATGGGTATTATAACTAGAATTTCGATTTTCTCTCGAAAATCATTTACCCTCTCTCGAGGCGTAAATTTAAGGGTGAGGGATCAAAATTAATATTCAAAGGGAAATTTCAAGTACTCAAACTAATTAAACGAAAATAACATAAAATAAGGATTTTCCCCCACCCTTTGAAAGGGTATTTAGCCTAACATGATATGAAATTTGACAAATTAATAATCAAGGCTACTAAAATAAAATAGAAGGGAATAGAACAAGCAAACCAAATCTCTTTGATAAAGTTGAACTCTACTCTTCCAAATTGAAGCATACAATCCCTCTAATTGAGCATCCAAATGATTTGAAATTAAATATCCTCTCAATTAACTCTCTTACAATATTTACTCTCACAAATATCTAACAAAAATAAAAAGAATAAAATAAAACTATTTAAAAATGGTGTTTTTCTCTACAATTCTCTCTCTAGAAATTCCTATCTAAAAGCTCCTTTTCATATGGGGTCTTCATCTTCATTTATAGTACGCACATGGAGCATGGGGCTATTTTTGGGAATTGTCTCGAGTGTGCATGGAAATGGTGAGGTGTGAGGGCATGTGGGTTAAATGTGGTGACACAATCAGATTTGGTTTAAAGGGTATAATGGGTATTGGGGTTAAAGTTTGTAGTTGGGGGGTAATTTTGGTAAAATGATTTAAGTGGTTTTAAAGCATGTGGGTTTAAGTGTATTTGGTTGGATTTATTTTGCTGAGATGAAATCGTGTTAGGCTTTGGAGATTTGGGAAATGGGTTAAAGCTTGAAATGGGTTTGGCTTTGGCTTGTTTAGTTGGGTGGTGGTCCGTCAGAGGTGGATCGACAGAAGGTCTGGCCGACGATGGGAGGTCGGCGCCAAGTTAAGTGTTGCGGGTCGGATCTGCAGTGGGTTGGGGCTGAGAAGGGGGCGCCGACGGTGGTATTGGTGGTTGTCGGAGCTGAACAAGTGAGGTATCTGGGTTGGGGGTTCGGGGTTCCTATTTGGTCGCCGAAAATGGGATTTTGGGCTAGCCGGGGGTCAAAAGGTGCGAGTGTTCAGGTCACACCGGCCGTGGAGGTCAGGTATGGTGGGACGCTGCTGTCGCCAGTGGCTGGGTGAGGGCAACGTGATTGGGGTCGAAAGGGGCGCCGGAGGTGGTGTTTGGTTTGTGTTGGTTAGGAAGTTGGTTTTGTTGTTTGTTAGTTATGAAGGTTGTGGGTGTTGGTGAGAGAATGAGGAGAGAGAGAGATGGTAATGGGTTTTTTTGTGTTTTGTTTTAATGGTGGTGAGAAGTTATGGAGGTAGAGGATAGAGAGTGTGGGGGGTTTGAGGTTGAAGATGATGGAGTGTGGTTTAGGTGTAGGAGGGTGTAGGGTGGTAGTATGAGGGTAAGGTAGTGTAGTTTATGGGAGGTGTAGGATAATGTGTAGGTGGGCTTGTGTGTGCGCGTTTAATTTGAACCCTTAAAATAATAAAGACTCAATTAAAATTAATAAAACTAAAAATAAAAAAATAAAAGCTAACTAACAATAAAACAAATTAAAAACAATACAAATATTAAAAATAAAAAAATAAAATCCTAAGCTTTTATAAAAACTAAAATAAAACAAAAGAAATAAGAACATAAAATCTAAATGAAAGCTAAAGTCCTAAAAAAATATAAAATATAATAAACTACTAAAACTAATCCTAATAAAATAAGACTAAACTAAAAGCTAATAAAAATCAAAATAAAATAAAATTATACTAATGAAAATAAAATAGAAAAATGGAAAATAAAACCTAGAAAATACTAAATAAATCCTAGAAATAAAAATGACTCAAACTAAAAATCTAAAAAATAATAAAAAGGGACAAACAAAACACACATGGTTTGGGGTAAGTTTAGGCTAGGTTCAGGCTCAGGTAAGGTTACGGGGGAGGGAATTAGCTCCATAAAACATGCATTTGCCTCGATATATAGCTTTTCACACCGCAAACGGACGTTTGACCTACAAGATAAACATTTAAGCACATAAGACCCATATTGTCGAGAATTAGCAACAAAAATACGTCTATTCGGGGTATAAATTGTATAGTTTTGGGTGCTTATCATACACACACATATATGAGAAAAGTCCCCGATTGGATTTATTGGATAAAACCCACCCCCTGTGTTATATGCGAACTACATAGACTTTGATGCCTTTTTAAGCTGCGTAGGCATCCCGGGTAAAATCCCAGATTCAAGTCCTCCTTTTTTATTTTTGTTCGTATATTATTTTTGTATCATATATTTTTAATTCATGCTCATGTTTTGTCCAACGCATACCATCATTCTTCTATAAACGATTGGTAACCCAACGAACGTACACATTATATTGTTCACTATTTTAGGAACAGTTCTATGGATGACCTCACTCCTCCTTTATCCATGATGCGAGTTGAGTGATTCGCGCTCTATTTATATGTCCACCCACTTACTTTACGGAGTTATTAAGGAGAAGAATAACACATGCCCATGAGAAATAGAAAGGACGATATGGGTGCCTAACACCTTCCCATTCTGTAACTTAGTCATGGAATCCTTGAACTAATTGCTTTCTCAAGAATCAATATGTCTTTGATGTCATTCTCTCGAGGCGACAACATTTCTTTTGCCTTTTTGTGAAAATGGGCTAACAACTCTATCTCTATACATCACCCCAATTGACGATGGTCAAAGTACCCAGATAAAGGGCGTGAAACCCATACGTGCATATCGAACGAGATGGGATGGACACAGTTAAACTTAGGCTTCAAAACATGCCGGTGAAGGGAGAAAATGTAAAACAACACAAAAATAGCTCTGCAGGAGGAACGAACACCTCGTACGGGACCTATGTAACACAAAGCAACTGACGGCGTAGTCACGGGACTCCCGATTTGAAAATATGACCCAAACTTGGAAATAGTTAGACTTTGGCTTGAAAACATGTCATTAAAGGGCATAAATGCAAAATAACCCAAAATAGCCCCACAAAAAGCACGCACACCTTGCACAAGACCAACGTAACACGTAGCAATTGACCTCTTAGTCACGGGACGCCCAATTTGAGAATATGACCCAAACTTGCAAATAATTAGACCTAGGCTTGAAAACATGTTGTTAAAGCACGAAAATGCAATAGAGCCCCCAAAATGGCCACGTACCTCACACAGGATCAACCTAACACATAGCAATTGATCGCGTAGTCACATGACTCCCAATTTGAGAATATGACCCAAACATACAAATAGTTAGACTTAGGCTTTAAAACATGTCACTGAAGGGAGATAATGCAAAACATCCCCCAAATGGCCAAGCAAGAGGCAAGAACACCTCACACGAGACTAACCTAACACGTAGAAACTTATCGCGTAGTCACAGGGCTCTCAATTTGAGACTATGACTCATACATGAAAATAGTTAGACTTATACTCAAAAATATATCGTTAAAGGTAAAAAATTCAAGACAGTTCCAAAGCGGGTCTACAAAAGGCACAAAAAACTCACACGGGAAAATGTAGTATGTAGCAACTGACCGCATAGTCACGGGACTCCCAGCTTGAGAATATGACTCAAACATGAAAATAGTTAGACTTAGGATTTAAAACATTTCAGTGAAAGGTGAAAATGAAAAGCAGCCCCCAAACGGACCTATAAGAGGCATGGACACCTTTCACGGGGCCAACACAACATGTAATAACTGACCATATAGCCACGGGACTCTCGGTTTAAGAGTATGATCCAAACTTACAAACAGTTTGACTTCGGCTTGAAAATAAGCCATTAACAGGTGAAAAAGCAAAACATCCCCTAAATGGCCCCACAAGATGCATGAACACCTCGCACGGAACCAACGTAACAAATAGAAATTGACCGCATCGTCATGGGACTCCTAGTTTGATTATATGACCCAGACTTGCAAATAATTAGACTTAGGCTTAAAAATATATTTTTAAAGGGTGAAAATGCAAAATTGCCCCCAAATGGCTCCGTAAGAGGCATGAACACATCGCACTGGACCAAAGTAACATATATCAACTAACCGCATAATCACGGGACTTGTGATTTTGATAATATGATCAAAACTTGCAAATAATGAGACTTAGGCTTGAAAACATACCGTTGAAAGGAGAAAACTCAACGTAGCCCCAAACGACCTCGTAAGAGGCAAAAATACCTTGCACGAACCAACGTACATGTAGCAACTGACTGCGTAGTCACGTGTCTTACTATTTGAGAATATGACCCAAACATGTAAATAGTTAGAATTAGTCTTAAAAACATGCCTTAAGGGGCGTAAATGCAAAACAACCCCCAAATGCCCCCGTAAGAGACACGAACACCTCGTGCGGGACCAACTTCACATGTAGCAACTAACCGCATAATCACAGAACTCTCGATTTGAGAATATGACCCAAACATGTAACTAGTTATACTTAGTCTTGAAAACATATCGTTAAAGGGAGAAAATGAAAAATATCCCTCAGAAAGCCCCACAAGAGGCACGAAAACCTCGTACGGGATCAATATAACACATAATAACTTACCGCAAAGTCACTTGACTCTCGATTTGATAATATGACCCAAACTTGAAAATAGTTAGACTTAGGCTTGGAAACATCCCATTAAAGGGAAAAAATGCAAAACAACCCCCAACGGCCTCACAAGAGGCACGGACACCTCACACGAGACCAACATAAGATGTAATAATTGACCGCATAGTCATTAGACTCCCGATTTGAGAATATAACCCAAGCTTGCAAATACTTAGACTTAGGCTTGAAAACATACCGTTGAGGAGGGAAGACATAAAACAATCCTCAAACGGCCCCACACGAGGCACAAATACCTCATACGAAATGAACGTAACAGGTAGCAAATGACAGCATCGTCATGGGACTCTCGATTTAAGAATATGACCAAAACTTGCAAATACTTAGACTTAGGATTGAAAATGTGCTCTTAAATGGAGAAAACATAAAATTATCCCCAAAACGGCACCGTAAGAGGTACGAACACCTCGCACAAGGATAACATAAAATGTAGCAAATGACTGCAGTGCCACGGGACTCCTAGTTTGAGAATATGACCCAAACTTCCAAATAGTTAGACTTATGCTTTAAAACATGTTGAAGGAAGAAAATTGAAAACATCGACCAAATGAGGAAGCAAGAGGCATAAACACCTTGCACGGGACCAACATAAACACATAAAAATTAATCGCATAGTCACGGGACTCACGGTTTGAGAATACGACTGAAATGTGAAAATAGTTAGACTTATGACTAAAATTGTCCCGTTGATGGGAGAAAATCTAAAACATCCCCCCAATAAGCATGATCACCTCACACGGGACCAACATAACATGTAGCAACTGACCACATAGTCATGAAACTCCTGATTCAAGAATATGACACAAACATGCCAATAGTTAGACTTAGGATTAAAATTATCCCGTTGAAGGGGAAAATGCAAAACAACCCCCAAACGGCCCTATAAGAGGCACGAACACCTCGCACGACACCAACGTAACATGTAGTAAGTGGATGCATACTCAAGGGACTTCCGATTTCAAAATATAACCAAAACTTATAAATTGTTAGACTTAGGCTTGAAAATATATCGTTAAATGGAAAAATGTAAAACAACCCATAAACGGCCCCGTAAGAGGCACGGACACCTCATACGAGGCCAACATAACATGTAGTAACTAACTGTGTAGTCATGGGATTCCTGGTTTAAGAATATAGCCAAAACATGCAAATAATTAGATTTAGGCTAAAAATCATGTCATTGGAGGGCGAAAATGACAAACAACCCCTATAGACACCTCATTTTAGGAACCCCCAAGCACTCTTTAAATTCCTACGACTCATTCATCCACCATAAACCGTCAGTCATACTCCAAGTACTGATATGGAGGTCACGAGGTATTCTTGGGCCCCATTTAACTCCACTTAAGTCTTCAGCTTGAGAAAAAGTTTAATGAATCTTAGAAGGGCATTGAATACCATTTCCAACGGTCCGCCTCTTGTGTGAATCGACCTTACAATTAGGATAAATGGTCCATTTTACTCTAAAAAATAATCTAAAGGCCACCATGCTCTCTTGATCCCCATTTGACTCTAGTTAACTCCCTTTCTTGAGAGGAGCTTAATGGATCTTCAGAGGGCTCTTAATCCCTTTTCAAAAGATTTGTCCCATGCACAAATCAACCTTACGATATGGACAAATAACCCACTTTACTCCTACGGGTCAATGGGTTCTTTCCAGCCCCGTTTGACCTTACTCAACTATCCAAACCAAATAAAGATTAATAAAATATCCAATGGCACTGAATACCCTTCCTAATGGTACATTTTGTGCACGAATTGGCCTTAGGGTTTGGGCGAACGATCCGTTTTACTCCGAAAATCTCCCATCTAGAGACCATCGGGTGCTTTCGAGCCCCGTTTGGCCTTGGTCAACTTTCGAACACGTGAATGGTTCAATGGATTCTTTAAAGTATCTGAATACCCTTTCCAATTATCTACCCTATGTGTAATTTTAACTTACGGTTTGTATTTTATGATAATTTTTCTAAAAAATAAGTCCCAAACTACCAAGTGTGCCCTAGGGACCCTGGCTATCTATAGTGCGCTTGAGGTGTTATGCCGATAGGTAGCTCTAGACCCCTTCTGATCAGCACTCCCCTTTGCCCTATAAATAGAGGCCATGACCTCACTTTGAAAGAAACCCCGAAACACCCTCTCAACAAGTCAGTGAACATTCTTTCCAATTCAGAATTGTTCCATTTACTTAAAAAACCATTTTCCAACATTCCCTCCCAACACTTTCTTATCTCACTTGGAAAATTCCCCCTACCCCTCCATACCACTTTCATACCATTGCAAGACCAGCACATCTACATCTCAAGATCAATATTAAGTACTCATAAGGAGGTAAAATTCTCCATCCCTTTCAATAATTCCCTCATTTTAGTATCTTTTACTTTATTTCTATCCTAGGATTTTACTTCATTACATCACATATATTCTCAAATCTTTATTAGTTGTATTTGCACATACACTATTTAAAAAAAATTAAGAAAAAGAGGATTTATCTATAAATTCAAAAAGAGTGATTCCCATCTCACTCTCACTCTTAAAACACATTTTCTCAACACACTTACATAAGAAAAATCCCCCGTTTGGTTTTATGGATTAAAACCCACCTTATGTTATCTTCGAACAATGTGGACTTTGATGCCCTTTGGGATACATAAGTGTCTTGGGATAATCCCGAGATTTGGGTCCTCCTTTATGCATTTTTATATGTATCCATCATATCATATATATGTATTCTTTATGACTCTCCTATTTTTACATGAATTCACTTTGTCATTTTCCATGATGCGAGTTGAATGATTCAATTATTCACCTATATTATGAACATGAGCGAACACTTCACGGAGTCTAATAGGAGAAGATTAACACATGCCCATGAGAGACCTAAAGGGCATAATGGGTGATTAACACCTTCCCATTTCGTAACTTAGTCCCTGAACCTTCGAACTACTTAGTTTTTCACAAATCAATATTATCTTTGATTCCTTTCTCTCAATGTGGTGAAATTTCTTTTGCCTATTTGTTAAAAAATAGGTTGGTGACTCTATCTCTACACATTATTCCCCACATTGACAGCGATCGAGCACCCCGAGAAAGGGCGAAACCCCGTACTCGCATCGAAGGGAATGCGAAGGGAAGACCGGGGATGGCCACAGTGGAGACTCCACTGGGGATGGTGTTTTTTAAAGAGCACTAGACTCTATTCCTACTTGGGTGTTATTCTTTTCTACATGTGTGCATATGCCTATACCTCTATGTCCCCCTTACTCCTTTATTTACTTTTCGGGTATACCTACCTTTTTCTTATATTTATCATGTAAATATCACTTATCCACTTCACACACTCGTATATACTCTCCCTGTTCACTTTACACATGTAGACTTAGGTTCACTTCCATTCACATGCTCCATGCACCACTTAGATTACCCATTCTTAGGCTTCACTAGCACACACCCACACTTGTATATATCTCCATGCTTACTTACACATCTTACACACAACTTGTAGCTCATCTATGTATAGGCTCACTACCACACACACTCATTTGTAAATGTTCACATGTCACTCACTCACATGTATATATCCCCATGCTTCCCCATCATCATGTGTAGTATAGTCTCCATGGATCATGCTAGATTTACTTCTCACAATACTTGTATATACTCCCTCATTAGTATAATACTCCATTTGCTCATCATGAAAAAAAAAATTATCTATCTCCATAATATACTAATTGAGAATCATGCTTGTTTGCACACTACATCACCAAGAGAATAACAATATTGACCAAACTTTTGTCCCGTACTGGGTGGTTACTTTGTGATAAGTGTTGGTCCTGCATGGCGCTGTTAGCCTAAGCCATATGAATCTCACCTTCAATTAGCCTAGTAACTTCGATGTATATCGAACGATTATCCCCATATCATACCACATGATTGAACTCACGATAGGAGGTACATAGTAGGGAACTCATTCACGTACGTAGAGTATATTAAATTTTCTCTCACACGTACTGTCCTCACGGGGTATATCGTGAGGAAATTCATGTACACTCAAGTATATCAAATGGCTTGTCCACACGTACCAATGCATGATTGCCCTTATAAGCAAGAGGTGTATCGTGGAAGTCATGCCAAAGGGGGAAACCCTTCCACTAACCCAACAAGTGCATAAACCTTATATAGATGTCAACCATAAGGAACTCATAATTATTTTTCCAGTTAGCATGCGAAACTCTGCCAATATTTTGGGTCGCCATACTGCTCGGATTTTTGCATTATTTCATCTTTTTTAAAACAAGACCCTGTCTAGGAGCCTAAAAACAAGTCAAAGTGTGTCTAACATTTTTAAACCCTATTTTTCCAGTCTCGAGTCCTGTTCGACATTTTTCAGCTTTTAGGCAAACCTAATACAAGTGAAATAATAATAATAATATTATTAATAATAATAATAATAATAATAATAATAATAATTGTTGATACCAAAATTAATATGCTGATATGGACGAATAATATGAAGACACGTGTCAATCTACTTGGCACAATAATAACGAGGAAGTTTCATTTCCCCGACCAACTCATGTTCTCTCAGAGCAACGAGGATACTCCGAGGAACTTCAGCACTCCGAGATACACTAGCGCTCCGAGGTACACTAGCGCTCCGAGGAACTCCTGATCAACGAGCAACTAAGGCGGTCCGAACTGCATCTCGGCCGTAGCATTAACTGCCAGATAATCAACAGTTCAATTATTCATTGAATGTTTATCATCTTGACGCACACGCTGCATTAAATGTATTACCATTTCATATGTATATCATTTAATGTATCAACCCTTTCATGTACAGCCTAAGGGCTATAAATACCTTGTATCACCCTCATTCAAAGGAAGGGGAATTTCTTGAGAGAACATATACTCGAGAATTCCCAAACACTCAGCAATAACATAACAGTGGACGTAGGCCATTCTTATAAGGCTGAACCACTTTAAAAATCTTTGTCTCATTTTATTTATCTGTGAGTGAATAATTAGAGCTATCTAATTTTTTACATCAACAGATTGGCGCCGTCTGTGGGAACGATTATTATTATCGTTTTTCACCAAAAATCATCCATCATCAATGGCGGATAATCCAGAATCTAGCAATCGAAACGCTGGAAATACTGTAAATCCTCAGAATCCCTCTGCACCTCCAGATCTAGCCGGGATTATGACGAATCTGGCTCAAGGACAAACCGCCATGCAAGAAACAATGAGGCAACTCATACAAACCCTTCATGGTGGTGAACCTTCACGTTCAGGACAGCAAAGTGGTCAGAGGCAAACTTATTTACTTTCTTCACGATCCAGGCATACTGAGTCACGTCATAATGAGGAGTCTGATGATTTCTCTTATCAACCTGGGCGAACTTCGTCAATAAGGGCTACAGATACTGATCAACATATCACTCTCTTTCCAAAAAGACCCAGTGCTTTAGAAAGACTGAGTAGGGTGTCTCATTTCAGTCGATTAGGCCCTAGGAGGAATAGGAACCCACCTAAGACCATGTCGAAGAGTTTTCGACAACCATCAGATCTAAGAGAAGGATCAGCACAATCACGACCGGCTGCTTGTCAAGATATATCTCAAGAAGCTACCTCAGATCGATCAATTGCTCGAACCAATAGGCCCGAGGAAGGAAATGAAGCGTGGAAAGGATCTCTCCAACAGTTGGAGGATAAATTGGGAGAAATGGCCAAAGTAAAGAACCCCCTACAACGAACTTTTGTTCGAGGAACACCTTTTGTACAGGCCATTGTGAATTTTCCTACACCGTCAAAGTTCAAAGCACCTGTAGTGACCCCCAAATATGATGCAAAGACAGATCCTATTCTTCACATAGAGCAATATCAAGCTGCTGTCGACATCTATGTCGTTTCCGACGAGATGAGATGCAGAGCGTTCTCAGGAACTCTTACTGGAGCTGCCCAGATATGGTACAACAATCTTCCTAGGGGTAAGATTTCAACTTTCTTTCAGTTGGCCGAATTGTTTATTGGCAATTTCTATTTTGGAGCAAAGCCAGTAAAACGAGTAGCACACTTGTTAAGTGTTAGACAAAAATCTAGTGAGAGTACTCGAGATTACATAACTCGTTTCAATAACGAGAAGCTAGAAGTCATAGATTACGAAGAAAAGACAGCAATCACCGCCTTGATGAGTGGGTTGTTACCTAATAAATTGTATTACACCTTGGCGAAAGATCCACCTAAAACTATGTCAGAGTTGATGGAAAAAGCGGCCAAAATCATGAACGCCGAGGAAGCTATGGCTGCAAAGAAGAATATGGATAAAGACACCAAGGTAGACGTCGACAAGTCTAAAAATAAAGAGCATAAGGTCAATGGCGGTGACAAACGCTCCAGAAATAATAAATCATCATGGGAAGTCTTGAAGAAATATGACAATTATACTCCTTTGAAAATGGGTATTCATCATGTCTTGGAAGAAATCAAGAACAACGAGGAGGTAAAATGGCCAAAGAAACTGAAGTCAGGCCCTGATTCGAGGAGTAAGGATAAATATTGCGAGTTTCATAAAGATCATGGTCACATTACCAAAAATTGCATAGCTCTTCAGAACGAGATTGAAATACTCATCCGAAGAGGAAAGCTATCAAAATATTTTGATCGGGGAGGTGAAAGAAAAAATAACGACCGGACTAGAGAGAGGTCTAGATCTCCTCGTCGAGAAGAAGAGAAAAAGAAGAGGAACCATGAAGATGATCCAGATGATGACCCCGACCTTCCCAAGAAACCAAGACAGCCAGAACGAGAGGTATTTTCTATACGTTTTGGGTCATTTGATTGTAATGTCATTACAGGAGGAGATGTAGGAGGAGGAGACCATACTGCAGAAAGAAAGGCTTACCTTGGAGAGGCTCAAGCTTGTTCATATATTCATCGAATAAATCTGGCCGAGGACGATCGTCCGAGGAAGGTAAACAAAGAGAAGCTGGTCATTGGCTTTTCAAAAAATGACCTAGCAGGTGTTCTTTATCCTCACGACGATCCTCTGGTGATTAAAATGAGGATGAAGGAAGTAGTGATTTCAAGGGTGTTGGTAGACAATGGAAGTTCGGCAGACATCATGTACTATTCATGCTTTGATAATTTAAATCTGAAATTATCTCAATTGGAACCGTATCACAGACCCCTCCTGGGTTTCGCTGGCGAGAAAGTTTTTCCACTTGGGACGATCAAGTTGGACATATTCATTGGAACTTGGCCTGCTTGTCGAACAGAGAGAATACGCTTCTTTGTGATGGATAAGAATGTGCAGTCAGCCTACAACATCATCATGGGAAGAGTTGGTTTGAAGAAGTTCAAAACAGTTCCATCTACAGTGCATCAGTGCTTAAAATTCCCAACAAATTTTGGAGTAGGAGTTGTGAAAGGTGATCGGAAAGTAGCTCGGGAATGCTATTATTCATCGGCCGAGCAAGAGGAACTTGAAGATTCAAAGTGGATGAAGGTACAGAAATTGAAACACTGGATCCTCGAGATGAATCCCAACTTGTAAAAGGACAGGTGGTGGAATCTACAGAAAATATTATTCTGGATGACGAGCACCCTGAACGAGTAACCCTGATAGGTTCTACGTTGGATGCTTCAATAAAATAGGAGTTGATAACTTTCTTGAGAAACAGGAAGAAAACTTTTGCGTGGAGTCATGAAGACATGCCAGGAATAGATCCAAATTTCTTATGTCATGAGCTCAATGTGAATAAGGAGATCAAGCCTGTAAAGCAGAGAAGAAGGGTATTTAGCCCCGAGAAGAATCATGCTATACAAGAGGAGGTCGAGAAGCTCCAGAAAGCCCAATTCATTGAAGACGTGAAGTATCCAGACTGGTTGGCAAATGTGGTGATGGTAAAAAAGAAAAACAATAAATGGAGAATGTGTGTTGATTTCACCGATCTTAACAAGGCGTGCCCAAAAGATCATTTTCCATTGCCTAGAATTGATCAACTAGTGGATGCTACCTCGGGACATGAACTGCTCAGCTTCATGGATGCTTACTCTGGCTACAACCAGATCAAAATGAAACCTGAAGATAGGGAAAGTACTTCTTTTATTACCCCTAGGGGAACTTATTGCTATAATGTTGTGCCTTTTGGTTTGAAAAATGCAGGAGCGACATACCAGCGGCTGATGAACAAGGTTTTCACCGAACAAATCAGTTGCAACATGGAAGTCTATGTCGATGATATGCTGACAAAAAGCAAGAAAGCTGCAGATCATCTATTTGACTTAGCTCAGACATTTGATCAACTGGATAAATACCAGATGAAGCTCAACCAGACGAAGTGCACATTTGGAGTACGAGAAGGAATGTTTCTCGGGTACATTGTCAACCAGCGAGGCATTGAAGCAGATCCAGATAAGATCAAAGCTCTTTTAGGGTTGCCATCTCCAACAACAAAGAAAGAAGTGCAAAGTCTTACAGGACGAGTTGCACCGCTCAACAGATTTGTGTCCCGAGCAACTGATAAATGCCTCCCATTCTTCAAAACACTTCGAAAAACTTTTGAGTGGACTGATGAATGTGAGAAGGCCTTTCAAGACTTGAAAAAGTATTTGGGAGCACCTCCATTGTTGTCCAGGCCAATAACAGGAGAGAAGTTGTACTTGTATCTGGCAGTATCAGAGAATGCAGTCAGTTCAGCATTGATCAGATTGGAGAATGGAGTCCAGAAACCAATCTATTACACAAGTAAGGCTTTTCGAGGTGCGGAAATCAGGTACCCAAAGCTGGAGAAATTGGCATTGGCATTAATTAAAGCAAGTAGAAGAATGAGGCCATATTTCCAGGCCCATACCATCATCGTTTATACCGACATGCCACTGAGGCAAGCCCTTCATAAGCCAGAAAAGTCAGGGAGATTGATGTACTGGGCAATAGAGCTCAGTGAATATGATATTGTGTATGAGCCCAGATCATCATTGAAAGGGCAAGCTGTAGCATATTTTATAGCAGAGTTTACATATCCTGATACCCCCGAGGAACAAAAATTGCTCGCTGACCAACCTGTGGATGTTACAGGATCAACAGACATAAATCCAGACTAACTCCGGTTGGTAAAAGGAATTATGGATGAAGAAAGATCATCAACTTCGAGCTCAGACCAGCTCCGTTTTGTAAAAGAGCGAGAAGAGATGATCGACGAGGAGCGAAAAGTATCAGGGAAGGATGAAAAGAAGCAACAAATATTTCACCGAGGAGCTTTGTCAGATAAGAAATTTGAAGACGGGTTGCCCATATGGAGATTATATGTAGATGGCTCATCTTGCACAACAGGTTGCGGGGCAGGAATTGTTTTGAACACCCCAGACGAGATTGACATGGAATATGCTTTGCGATTCCAATTCAAAGCCTCCAATAATGAGGCTGAGTATGAAGCCATAATAGCAGGTCTTAATTTATCAAAGATTATGGAAGCGCAACAAGTGATGGTATTCAGTGATTCTCAATTGATTGTGAATCAGATGATGGGAACATATGCGGTTAAAGGAGAACTAATGGTCAAGTATCATGCAAAGGTGATGGAATTGTTGGCAGAATTTGATGCCATTCAGTTGATCAGAATACCCAGAATAAAAAATTCACAAGTAGACGCACTGGCCCGACTAGCATCAGCTACTCGTACCGAGCTGCGAAGAACAATACCAATTGAAGTACTGGAAAGTCGGAGCATAGATGAAAACCTGACGATGAATGTTATTACCCTTGATTTAGGACCATCTTGGATGGATCCCATCAGGGTATATATTGAAGAGGGGAATTTCCAGAAGATAAGCTCGCTGCCAAGAAATTGAAGTATAAAGTTGCTCGGTATGTATTAACTAATGGTATTTTATATAGACGAGGAATTATGGCAGGTTTGCAGAGATGTGTACATCCCTACGAAGTGAAAGAATTGATTAAAGAGATCCATGAAGGGTCTTGTGGAGCTCATGTAGCAGGTCTAACACTTTTGCAAAGGGTAATGACTCAAGGATACTACTGGCCGACGATGAGGGCTGATTGTATAGCCTATGCTAAGAAATGTGACAAGTGCCAACGTTTTTCCTCCATCTGACGAACTCCACAAGCATTGTTGACACCAATAACTTCCCCTTGGCTATTTTCCATGTGGGGAATTGATTTGGTTGGACCACTGCCGACCACCCGAGGAAGATTCAAGTACCTCGTCGTTGCAGTAGACTATTTTACTAAGTGGGTAGAAGCTGAGCCGCTTATTGATATGACATACGAGAAGGTATACCAGTTCGTTTGGAAGAACATCATCTGTCGATATGGTCTCCCTCATGCCTTCATCACAGATCATGGAACATAATTCGACAACGAGGAATTTGCTGCCTATTGTCAACAATCAAACATCCTGAAGACCCATTCAGCACCAGGTCATCCTCAAAGCAATGGGCAGACTGAGGTGACAAACAGAACACTACTAAATGGTTTGAAGAAGAGGCTAAGTGAAGCTAAAGCTAATTGGATTAATGAGCTACAATCAGTATTGTGGGCTTATCGAACAACTCCTCGAGCAGCGACTGGAGAATCACCATACATGCTGGCATTTGGAAGTGAGGCTGTAATACCTGCCGAGTTGGGTCTCCCAACACACAGACTGCTAAATTTCAATTCCCCAGTCAGTGACTTGATGAGAAGATTAGATTTGGAGATGCTCGGGGAGGTTAAAGAAGAGGCAGCCATTAGGAATGCTGCTTACCAACAACGCACAGCTCTGTTCTACAACAAAAGGGTGAAGAAATGCGACTTAAAAGAAGGGGATTATGTGCTAAAGAAGGTCATTCAGAAGCACAAGAAGCTTGAAGCCAACTGGCATGGACCTTACCGAGTTACAGAAGTTGTCCGACCAGGAACTTATCGAATAGCAACTCTAGAAGGAGAGGAATACAAGAATGCTTGGAATGATGAACACCTCGCAAGTATTATCAATGATGTAAAATGTACAATAGTTCCATCAATATGAATAAAACGATGATGTTTTCACCATTTTTCTCTCCTTTGTTTGAAAGTTTTTCGGGGAATACTAGTGTTGTACACTACGCTGCTTAAAGAGGACGATAGTTCAGACCCACGACCAACTCCGGTTGGTAAAAGGGAGAGAACAAATGATATACTCCTTTGGTTAGGAGGCGTACACTTGCGTGATCAACTTCGGTTGGTAAAAGAGCTTGTGGACAAGATAGTTCGAAAAACCTGATATACTCCTTTGGTTAGGAGGCGTACACTTGCGTGATCAACTTCGGTTGGTAAAAGAGCTTGTGGACAAGATAGTTCGAAAGAACCTGATATACTCCTTTGGTTAGGAGGCGTACACTTGCGTGATCAACTTCGGTTGGTAAAAGAGCTTGTAGACAAGATAGTTCGAAAGAACCTGATAGTTTGAGCGTGATCAACTTCGGATGGTAAAATAGCGAGAACAAATTATACTCCTTTGGTTAGGAGGCGTACACTTGCGTGATCAACTTCGGTTGGTAAAAGAGCTTGTGGACAAGATAGTTCGAAAGAACCCGATAGTTCAAACTCATGACCTACTCTGATTGGTAAGAGGGCAAGAACAACATTCTTAAAAATGCCAATTTTGGCTGGTTAAGAAACAAAATATGCCAATTTATGTTGGTCGGAAAGTAAAATCAT
This sequence comes from Sambucus nigra, assembly GCA_949130495.1. Lineage (NCBI taxonomy): Eukaryota > Viridiplantae > Streptophyta > Magnoliopsida > Dipsacales > Adoxaceae > Sambucus > Sambucus nigra. Next base: position 338,987,860 of record OX422215.1, on the reverse strand, counting down.
TCCAGAAAATACAAGAATTCCAAACTGAACCAAGTATAGTTGGTCGGTGATCAAAACTGTAATTGGTCGAAGAGGATAAATTATCAACCTTGGTTGGTCGGACACATTTTATGAAAAAAATTTACCAAGTATGGCTGATTGGAGATAAAAACCCATCAACTGTAGTTGGTCGACAAACACAATTTAACAACATTGGTTGGTTGGAAGCATTTTAAACATTTTATACTCATTACTTTATTATTAAGTGATTGAGCAACACTGATACTTGTAAATTTGATTACTAAGTTGGTTAATGAACAGCACCATATTGTTATCTTTTTAACAGATACATATGCACAAATGTAAAAATGTTTGAAAAACACAAAACAATAGCAATACAGATTTGCAAACAGAAAATGAAAGTCTTTCATTAAAATCAAAATAAATTACAAGCTACATATATGTGCTAACTGTTACATTGAAAAACCTATTCTATTGGTTTCTTTCCTTTAGCTTTTGAAACAGGCTCCTCGCCAGCAGGAGGATCCTCCAGGCAAAGAGGAGAATTAATGAAATTAATATCTCTGAGCATTCTGACGTTCATCACAGAAGGTGTATCCAAGAGATGCTCAGGACGAGATAATTCAATCTGAGAATGAAGACTATAGTCGCCAAGGTATTTTGAAATTAAGCTCCGAGGAATGGCACGAGCTGGGATCCACTCCATGTCTAGTTTATAAGGCGGTACAGGCAATTCTAGTAGCCCAGGATCATGATAATCCCATAAGAAATGGCCCTACTCTAGCTTTAACACACCCAGGGCGTTCAACCATCCTTGTTTATAACCTTCGTTATTGGCTCTTTCAAGACGAGCATCCAAGTGACAAAGGGCTTCATTGTAGCCTGCCATCCAAAACTCACGAGGTTGTTTGTGAAATTGGAAAGTTATTCTCTCTAGTTGCTCGTGAAGGTTCCTGGCAAAAACATCTTTATCATTCAAAGCAGACTTCGTCACAGTAAGTTGATCTTCCAAAGATAGGTTTTTCTTGGATATTTCTGATAAAGCCCGATCTTTGGCGTTCAATTGGTATGCTTGAGTTTCCAATGTTGACAGAGTACGAGATTCTTCAACATTAAGGCTGAGAACTCTTGATCGACTCCGAGCAGGTAGAGAATTTTGCTCCTCGACAACATTTTGAACAGCTCTTCCTCGCCCACGAGACCCTGTTCCTCGTCCCCGAGCAGTAGTAGAAACTCCATATTTTCTTAACGTATCCAGTTCTTGCCTTAATTTGGCATTCTCAACCTCTAAGAACGAGAAACCTTCATCGGTAACTCGTACTAAAGTAGTGGAAGAGGAAGCTGCAGACTCATACTGTGCCAACTTTTTCTGGAAATTATTGTTCTCTTGTTCCAGCAACTCAGCGATCTGTCTGCACGCCTCAACTTCACCTTTTAGGGTTCTCTCCCTAACATCGTACCCAGCGATGATCTTCTTGTGACCTGTTTCAGAGGAAAGCTGTTGATACCTATTCTCATATTCCTTGTGCAACAAAGTAGTTGATTCATTGTGCTAACTCTGAAGATCTTCTAAGGAATAAAGAAGCTCCTCAATCAAGTCATAGTAGGCCACGTTGTTGGCCACAGCTCGGTCAAGTAAATCCTTCAAGTACTGATAAGCCTCAATTGCTTGTTCTGAGGCATCATAGCCAAGGATGTCAGCAATTTCTGATACACTCAAATTTGTATGACCAGCTTTATAATATTCATGGCATTGCTGCATCAGCTTTGTATCATGTGCAGATATCAGTTCCATTATAGCCACAAACTAATAATGAAAAGAAGACAACAGTCAACAAAAACAAATCATCAACAACAGAGATGAACAAAGATGTATTTTATTAGATAACAAAAAGATTACATTGTTTGATTACAAATATTGAAAGATAGAAATGATACCGAATAACTTCACACCTTTTCCTTGTCTCCCAAGACTTTCTCGGGAGGCTGGGACGAGGAGCTTGGTTGCTCGGTGGTCTCAGCAGCTTGATCAGCAGGAGTTGAAATTTTCTCAGGAGGAGGAGGCATGGAAGAAATGTCCTCGTTGGCAGAAGGTAGAGATGCAGGGACTTGATCACCTATGGCCATGGAGGATTCATCAGAGATAGGCTCATCTTCTTCTTCTTCTACAATTGGTGGGGGAGGACCGGGGAGGTGCAGTTGGAATAGCCCAGAGTCGTCTTTTATCTTCAATTCCTGCAGGGCAGCTACCCAGCCATCTCGGAAGTATTTCAACTTCCCGTATTGTACTTGGGATGTCATCGCAGCAATCCCTTTGTCCCATCCTTTATCCCAGCCAGCGCTGAAGGATTTTTTAACTGCGAGCTTTCTTTTCAGTTTCTCCGAGGAGAGCTTCTCGGATAGAAGATCCTCGGCAGTCTTTAACTTCACATCCAATTCTTCTTTTTGGCGCTTTACATCTCGCAGGACGAACAACTCTTCCTCTGCCTTCTTCAGCTTATCTTCAACCTCTCCAAAGTTCTTGAGCTTGTCATCATATTTTTGATGCTCAATCTCTAAACTTTTCACCTTGTCCTCCAAACTCTTGGATATCTCAGCTAACTTCACCTTCTCAGCTTCAACTATTGACAACTTTTTCTCCCAGACAGCTTTGTCCTCACTATACTGCTGACGAGAATCCTTCAAGGATTGGGTCAAACCCAGCAGAGCATCCTCTACCCCCGATGAGGAACTGGAAGCTTTAATTGCTTCATCTTTCTTCACGATGTTGTTAAAACAATTCACCAGCTAAACAAAGGAAAAAGTGATAGGTCAGTACAAAAATACAAGTATTCAAAGAAAGAAAGGAAATTCAGAGTGTGAGAAATTTACTGAAGCAAGGTGACGGGTAGCTAGGGATGTCAGCATATCCCTAGAAATCTTTTCATCAATTCCTTGGACCTTGGGTATGATCCAAGTTTTTACCGAGCTCATGGCGGAGCTCGGAGGAATGATGGTTGGAACACCAACACCACCAGCTGGTAGAGAAGAGATGGTTTCAGTCAGATTGGCAGTTTTAGCCAAATTGACTGAGGACGATTTCCTCAATCTCCTCAAAGGAACTTCAGCAATTTCAACCAAGGAAGAGCTCTTGGTCGGAGAGATAGCAGTCATCTCCACAGGAGCAACCTTCTTGCTCGGAGCCACTGGGGGCTTCTCCGTAGCTTTGGAAGGCGCAACATCCACCTTCTTAGTCCCCTCTGGGACATCAATTTTGCTTTTCTTGGCTTCAGCAGAAGAAGTAGTGTCATCAAATAGAGCAGGGCGAGCTCTTTTCTTGCCCATTCTTTGACTTAAAGGGATGTGAGAATCTGAAGAAGAATCCTCTGGAGTTGAGGCTGGCTCAATAGATCTAATCACAGGACGAGCAGTATAAGAAGTCGTATAGCTCCTATACTGCAGCAAATATGATGCAGACCTGATGTGCTCGTCTGCAACGTTCTTATGCAAACCCCAAATAAGTTTCAGATGCTTAATATTAACCTCTGACTCTTTTGGAGTTTTTCTTTTACTATCAACTGCAAATAAATACATAATGAAGTATCAGTCATACATTTTGTCAAATATGATAAAAGCATAATTTCATAAGTAAAGGAAAATGAGAATAAACCTATCCCATTGCCATATGGGGGGCATTTAAGACCCTGGTATACTGCATCTCCAACCAAGGGGGCATATTGCCAATTTTTAATTACCACCCCATGTTCAAAATAATCTCTATTTGCATCAGGGAGATTAACTACAAGAGCCCTATTTAAAAACTAGTTTTTAAGTAATAAACATTATCTAAAATAGCCCATTTATAGCAATACATAATCTCATGAATCCCTATACGAGTTTCATGAGTTAGATTTAATTTATACACCCCATTAATTATTCTCCATGAATTGGGGGCTATTTTTGTAGGAACAACGTCAAAGTACTGACAGAACTCTAAGCATAAGGGGTTTGGCGGAAAAGAAAATCCACATTCAGCAAGGAATAGACTGGGGAACCAATGTCCCTCAGCCAATCGAAAATAATCTAAAGGCTCAGAAAGAACCTCCAGAGTTACCCAGGAAGGAATGGAAAAATCGAAACGAAATTTCTCAACAGACTCCACAATATAAACCATAGTGAATAAAAGAAATACAGAAGAAAAGAAGAGAATCTTACAGGAAAAAGGAAGAGCTGACAACTAGCGAAGGAAAAGATGAACGCACAGGGGAGAGAGAGAGAACAAAAAGCTTGAATGCAGAAAATTGGAAAAGGTAGAAGACGGTATGGTTACCTAAGAAGTTTAAATACTTTACCTTGGGAAGCTGCGAAGGAAATGATTACCCAAAAGAAACTAATACGCCACCGGCGGCTAAAAGGACAAAAATGCACGAAGATCGAAGCACTCATAAAAATTCAAAAAAGGCGGATTCTGTGAATTTGAAAGAAATTAAAATATGAAGAAAAGGCTCCTAAAACCCAGGAAAGTCATTTAATATCGCCATATACCGAGAAAGAATGTTCCATACTCCTCAAAGTTCGAAATATGAAACATTGGGGGCTTCTGTTGATACCAAAATTAATATGCTGATATGGACGAATAATATGAAGACACGTGTCAATCTACTTGGCACAATAATAACGAGGAAGTTTCATTTCCCCGACCAACTCATGTTCTCTCCGAGCAACGAGGATACTCCGAGGAACTTCAGCACTCCGAGGTACACTAGCGCTCCGAGGTACACTAGCGCTCCGAGGAACTCCTGATCAACGAGCAACTAAGGCAGTCCGAACTGCATCTCGGTCGTAGCATTAACTGTCAGATAATCAACAGTTCAATTATTCATTGAATGTTTATCATCTTGACGCACACGCTGCATTAAATGTATTACCATTTCATATGTATATCATTTAATGTATCAACCCTTTCATGTACAGCCTAAGGGCTATAAATACCTTGTATCACCCTCATTCAAAGGGAGGGGAATTTCTTGAGAGAACATATACTCGAGAATTCCCAAACACTCAGCAATAACATAACAGTGGACGTAGGCCATTCTTATAAGGCTGAACCACTTTAAAAATCTTTGTCTCATTTTATTTATCTGTGAGTGAATAAATAGAGCTATCTAATTTTTTACATCAACAATAATAATCATGATGAGATTCCTCTCCTTTTTCCCTCTCTTTTTTAAAATCCAAAAATACCAGAAACTTTTTCCCTATTTCCTTCAAAAATAAATTCGAATCATTTTCCCTCTCAGGTCGATTGCATACCCAATTTTGGCCTGGCTTCCTATTGGCTTCGGTCTTCCATCAAATTGCCCCTAAGATCCACCACTTCTTCTGCTACTTCGTTCGAATTTGGGATCTACATGCACAAGATCAACATGGAGAACGTTGATCAAGCACCGAATTTTTAGCCAGATCTGATGGTTGTTCTAGCCTAACTCGATTCCAAGATTGACAATCTTTAAACCGAGTCCAAGAAATGCAGCGACACTAGGCCCAAATTCTCAAAGAATCCTATGTCCTCTTTCCTCATGCTATGGATACACTCGCTTCCAAGCCTATCTACATCCCAAAAGATTACCATCAGGTTTCACGTGCCCCACCTGCCAATGGGTTGCCACTAGCTTAGCTCTTGATTCCAAATCTCGCCCAGTCAAGGGTTAATCAGCCAGTACCCATGGATCCCATAAGGGAGGAATGGGAAAAATTTAAGGAAGACCTAAGTCTGCTATCAAAGAAGTTTGATCAAGTCAAGATATACAAGAACAACATGGATTACACCCATATATCTCCTTATCCCAAAGTTGGACTACTAGAAAAGTTCAAAATGACAAACATCAAGAAGTCAGAGAGAAACGGACCCCCGATTTTGCACCTTCAAAGACACTATTGAGCCATGACCCTTATTGGTTCCTCTGAATAGATAATAGCCCAAATGTTTTAGGAGGCCTTAAAAGAAAATGCCCTTCTATGGTTTTTGTCCCTTCTAGAATTTAGGATCTGTAGTTGGGAGGATGTTGCTCGGAAATTCATGTCTCAGTACAAGTATAATGAGGAGTTAGAGGTAATGTGCCAAGACTTAGAACTTATCAAGCAAAATCCTGAGGAATCAGTTAGTAGATTTATTAGAAGGTGGAGAGAGAAAGTTGCCACTATGACCAACAGGCCCTCCGAGGAGGAACAAGACAACATTTTTAAGAAGAAATTCCTCCCTCATATCCGAGCATCCATGGGAGGACAGTATTTACTCAAATTTTGAGCCCTTAGAGAGGCTGGTATGGAAATTGAGGAGGGTGTCACCCAAGTAGATCTGAATCGAAGAAGGTGATTGAAAATTTCACCCCCTGAAAATATTAGAAGCATGTTAGTGCTACAGTCTCAACCATCAATAACTTTCCCAACCTGCTACAACTTGGGCACCAAAAAGTTGCCCTAATGCTATCAAAAAAGAAAACACTGAGCTCCATGCTCCCCTCTCTAAAGTCTACCAAGATCTTGCAACACCCCGCCTAATTAAATATCAGGTGATCGGTCCCATACCCAATTAAATCAGAATATACAGTTGGTCCAATCCTAGCATCACTGTCGAAAACATTTCTCTATCACCTAATACTCAATTAAGCTAGTGTTAAAAACTTGTCAATTTTAATTTAATAAAACCATTCCACGACACTAAATAATAATATGCAACAACACATCACAATTGAAATAACTACAACAAGAATAAATGTGACTGGACTAACTCTCCAGTTAAATTATAATATTTACACTAATTAAAACTGATATCCATAATGCTTACATACGTAATTACAACCTCTAGAATCCTGGGCGACATGCCCTAAATAAAGTAGACGCTACAGATGAGTGAATCAACAGAAAGGAAGCATCTAAACAAAATCCGCATCTATATTGGTAGATATAATCCATCGAAACATCTGTAATCTATGCTGGGCATCCCTGCTGCTGGATACCTAATGTACAAGATATAGTAGAGAAGAGAATATGCAAGGAAACGGGTCAGAGCCCGATTGTAAAGGATTTTAAAAATATCAAGTGCTTAACAATTATAATTAAGCATTTATTATGTACATGTTAGTTTCTCGGGATCTCTCTTGAGAATTCTCACCTCTCATCTAGAGTGCACACCTATCGTATCTTTTTATCTTCCTAGTTAAGGTTCCGTCCTAACTAGTAACATAATTCTAACCCATATCATAAACCCATATGTCCCATACCATACGAAATATAATTATTCATATTCATTTCTCTTTAATATGGATTAGTCTTGTTACAACCTTTGAATTAAGTGTTCACTTACTTAATTAAATTCAGATTTTATTATGTACTTCTATCTGCAACCTTTCAATAGATTGAATCACAATTTATATTTTTAATCTACAATATCACATAGAATGGTATATCTCCATATCAACAATGTCACATAGTAGATTACATCACAGTTTATATATATAATATCACACTAATTATATATATACTAATACGGCACCTCCCCAGTCATAGCTGTGGTACATGCATACTCTGTTATCCTGTCCTAATACATAATGTCACTGTATAGAGGACTATTGATTCAGTGTCTATCACAAATCATATTATAACACAAATATATTGGAGGCGAGCATACTCCCCAGCCAAATAGGTCACGCACATACCTATGTTCCCATTCAACCACCGAACTATCATATCTCGGATATCACGTTTCCAATGTCCTATGCTCAGGGTACGAATCTAAAATCCCTCCCAATTGGGAGCAAAAGGATAAGACCGTCCACAATGCTAAACCTCCACCCCGATAGCAAGCAACGTAGGTATGACATAGACATAATAAACTATAATATAGGTATACATTCCACCTATATAAATATAACATCAATAAGGTATTCACACAACCATATGATAATAATAGGTAATCATCTCACCTATATATATATATATATATAATAATAGGTATTCATCATACATGTATATATCCATAGGGCATACGCATAACCCATATAATAAATCCCATATGTAGTATAATTATAACCCGAATATCCTACGTATATTTTCGATTTTGACTTTAATTCTCAAAGTATATATATTTCTGAACTTATCTGCTCGGACGATGGTGATCATTTAATCCTCAAATAAATTCACTTGGTAAACATCCCGTCCTACAAATCCATGTCAACACGACCCTCGAATTTGTACGAATTAAATTCACATTAATTAGGTTTCTCCCTCGATAATCCCTAATTCACTCTTAACCCTTTATCCTTTCTCTTAAGGTTAATCCCAATTATACCTAAGGTTATACCGGTAATTTATGACTCTATTACCACTTATCCTAACCTTGAATTATCATACACCCGATTTAAACTCCAAGTATTATAATTCTCCAAAATAACTCGTGTAATTAAACACTCGTTAATTTTCCCTCTTTCACAATCCCAAAATAATATTTTTCGGGTCTTAGGTATATCCTATTGCTCTTCTCTAAGTCCCATTATATTCAAATAATAATCTCTAAAGATTTCAAAAAGTTTTGGGATTAAATCAAGAATTAAGAAGAAAAAAGTTCATCAATTCTGGGAAGGTCGATCGATCGATGGTCAGGGGTCGATCAATCGAGCTTTATGGGTCGCCAAGATATCAGCCCAGATTTCTACAACTTTTATCCTGTGGGTTTCACAACTTTTAATCATTCAAATCTCTATTTTAACTTCCCAAATTTCTTTTAATCCATACCACATGATATAGCAACATATGTAAAAGATTCCTACTAATCTAAACAACCTAGAATCATCAAGAGATTGGATTAAAAGCATGTATCTCATATTTTTCCATAAAACTAAATATGTGAATATTTCAAGAACAATCCTATAATTCTCAGAATTATTCCAAACATGTGATGTTTATTTCGTGGATTAATATCTACCAGCAACATGAGATTAATCCTACATATTTCTAATTTCTAGAAATGAATTAACATCTAACTAGATTATCTCTAAAACATATAATTTCTCATAATTTTCCAGAAAACTCATATTTTATTATTTCTCCAAAAACATCATATAAACTAAGATTTTCTTCACCAATACTTCTCAAATTTCATGGGTTAAATTCTATAATCAAAAGAAAATTAATACTACATTATTCTCCTTTCAAATATTCAATTAACATCACCATAATTCATCTTTGATTATGCATCTTATCAGAATTTTCTAAACAACCTAATATGGACAATATACAAGCTAAATTTGTAATAACTAATCACTTGCCTTTAGATTGTAGATCTGATCTGTTGGGGATGATACTCTACTGGCGGTCCTCTCTTTTTTCGGCCAACTTTCGACAGTGGTAGAGGTGGTTCTTGGTGGTGTAAGGTGGTTATCCTTTGGTTTTCTAGAGAAGTCTCTTCTTCTCCCTCAATGACTCTTCCGTTTCCCTAGAGAAACTCTTCACTCTCTCTAAATTACTTTCTCTCTAAGTTTGTAGGATGAAATGAATAATATAAACCCTTTAGACTTATAAGTAACGTCCCAAATTCGTGTACACTATTCACCTTCCAAGTGAAATGACCATATTACCCCTCCGGGGTGACTATTCGGCTCCAAAGTACCCCGAGACTTTATGCAAACGCCCGAGTAGACTTTTCGACTAATTGAGCCCTTCCAGAAACTTTGGCGCAGTCAAAACAATCATTAGGATGACATAAAAATAATTTACTTTTATTACATTAAATTATAATCCCAACACGACTCAAATGCGCGTCCCGACTAAATTACCATAATTATCGTACGCATAATTCGCGACAATTTTGTAAAGTTACAATCAATTGTAAAGTCATAACCATTTATATTAATTTAATCACTAAGTAATATTCAACATAAATCACATACTACTTTATTCTCGAGTAATATTTAAATTCGGATTAATTTCCAATTATATCACAATTAATTCTAATTAATCCCATTTTAAAAGTCATTAAAAATACGGGGTATTACAGCTCAGTTAACTAGAAATCTCATCAAACCATTGGAACCTCGACCATTACCAAATCCACTCCCTAAAAACATCAAACCTAATGCCCACTATGACTTCCACCAATTTGCAGGTCATACCACCGACCAATGCTTCCACCTCAGAAATGGGATCCAAGGCTTAAATGATCAGGGTATCATTGTCCTACCATTTAATTCCAAACCCAATACCACTCACAATCCTCTTCTAACACATAGAACGGGGGCAAATGCCATTTTCCTAGAAAATGACCTAAAATTTGACCCTTCTACCCAAATCATGCCTAGCAAAGCACCCATCATCCCCACAAACTCACCTATACCTCTTAAGGTTTACTCATCCTTACTCTCACACCCTACATATGTTGTTAATCAATATATGTTACTCAATATACGGGCCAACATTATCGTCCATACCCAACCCAAGGAGGGCATGGACTTGCTTGCTGTGTTGAACCAACTCTCAAAAATCGGGCTAAAATTGCCCATCGAGATGTCTGTTGATTATTAGAAATTCGACGACTTGTTCATGGAAGCTCGAAATGGGCTCGTAAATCAGGCAAATGGGTAGTGCTTGTCGAAAAATTTGGTCTAGATGATGTGGTAAAGATAATGGCCAATATGTTTGGCTAGACAAACAAAATTTATAGCTTTCTAAGTTACTCACTGCTTTGAAACTCTAGTGATGGTTGGTCTATTCACTCCTGCACTTCCCCACTGAATGGGAAGACTTATACGATGAAGATGTTTAGGTTGTCTAGTGTATTGATTACTCCTAGTAAGAAGACATAGACATAATCACCATCGGATGGGGGGTGAGTTTGACAACTTAGATGATGAACCGAGTTATAAATAAGTTAGTCTAGTTACTAGCTTATGTGGGATGAAAAGACTATTTCAGGAGACTTTTTGAATGGAAAATTTGTTAAGGAAGGAGTAGACTTACCCTTTTATGGATTCCCTAAATCATAGTACGGCCATATTGACAAGAAGATGAAACTAGGGCAGTAAATCTTCTTTCAAGATAGTAACTCTTGTGCCGAATCTTGCAAACAGAAAGTGCAACCTCTCACCAAGAAAACCATGGAAATTACCAAGGAATTTGAGGAAAGTGACTTCGAATAATCCTTCGACTTGCAGACACTGGGGATAAGTCTCTGCATGATTCGCTCGAACGTTACGTCGTCGAACCCGGCCGTCAAAATCATAACTGCTGACATGCCTCTGCTTAACTCGAAAGCTATACTCGTCCAACCTCTGTTAAAGCTATTTAATTCTCTTCAACTATTCTTATTTTTCCTTTTCCTGATATGAATGTAACTGATACCGCTTTGATGAGGTTCTCAATGTTATTTTTCCTAAAAATGAAATAAATGAGGATTTTGAGTATCTTGTTGTGACTTATATTAATTGTGTTGATTCTAATCAAACTCTTGATGATGATGATTTTACAAATGAACAATTCTTAAATTATCTCAATAAGGAAAATTAACAACATAATTGTGTTCAAATTAATGATGATGAGATTGTTGTTATTAATCTCAATTTTAGAATCCATTAGCATAAGATTAGGATAAGGTCCATCCTTAACGAGCATGATCGTGCACAATTTAAAGAATTAATAAAGGAATTCATGGACGTCTTTGCATGGTCCTACGATCACATACCCGACATTGATCCGAAAATACCTCAACATGAGATCCCGACATTCCCAGAATACAAACTGGTTAAACAAAAGCTAAAAAAGCTTCGTGCTGAACATAGATTTTATTTGCATAGTTAAATACCCAATGTGGCTCGCAAACGACGTCCCCGTGCCGAAATTGGGAGGAAAATTCTGCATGTGCATCGAATACCAAGATTTTAATAAAGTATACCCAAAAGACAATAACCCATTATCCAATATTGACATGGTCATGTACAACATGGATAACCACGCCCTCAAATCGTTTGTCGATGTATTCACCAGATATAGCCATATCAAGATGCACCATAACCATTCGGAGAACTTCCTTCATCACCCTATGGGGAACTTTTGGCTACGCCGTCATTCATTCTACCTTAAAAAGACCGAGCTACCTGCCAAAGGGCTGCTACAACCATCCTGTATGACCTTATTCACAAGGATGCTAAAGTATATATGGATGATATGATCATTAACTCCAAGAGTTGGGAAGGTCATATTCCTGTCCTTCGGAAGTTCTTCAAACGACTGCGGTAATACCAAATACGGCTAAATCCACATAAATGTGTTTTCATCACAAAAGGAAAACTCTTAGGGAGATCAGTGAGAAGGGAATCTAAGTGGACCCTACTAAGATGAAATCCATACTTGAGATGCCACCACCACGAATGAAGAAAGAAGTCTGAGGATTTCTGGGTAAATTGCAATGCATCAATTGGTTCATTAGCTAACTAACCTCATCCTACAAACCCATTTTCAAACTTCTTCAGAAGGATTCAACTAAATCCTGGAATCAACGATAACTCACTCAACCTTCGGTGCTCATGCCTCCATAGCCAGGTCTCCCTCTCCTATTATAGTTTACCGTCGTAAATATTGGAGTAAGTGCTTCGTTAGCCCAATACAATAAAGACTCCCATAAGGAAAGAGCCATATATTATGCTACTAAAAAATTAGATGAGTACAAAGTCAACTACACTGCTTTGGAGAAAGCATGTGTCACACTGGTTTGGGTCACGCAGAAGTTATGGCACTACATGATCGTCATTCCCATTAGATTAGTATTCCAAATGGATCCCATTAAAAACATACTGGAGAAACCCGCCCTATAAAGCCGAATGTCCCATCGATTGATATTATTAGTCAAGTTCATATTATGGATGTTACGAAGATATCCATAAAAGGGAGGACTGTCCTCGATTATCTTTTTGATTATCCCATGGAGGGAATCGACGTTTGGGTCTTCGAATTACCAGATGAAGTCATTCTCTGCACCTCTCAGGAGGACATTCGATGGAAAATATTATTTAATGGACATTCCGACAATAAAGGATACGATATCGGGATACTTCTGATGCCCCCGATGACTCTCACACCCCCATTTCCATCAAGCTAGACTTTCCTTGCCCCAATAACATGACCGAATATGAGGCATGCATTATAGGCCTCAAGATCTCCCTTGAAAAAGGAATCTGACACCTAGACGTCTATGGGACTCTAACCTCGTCGTCAACCAAATCCTTAGAAAATGGAAAGTCAAAGAAGAGAAGATTCTACACTTCCATGCCCACCTAGAAAAGCTGACCTCTCGATTCAAAGACTTCACCTTCCACTAACTGCCTTGTACAAAGAACAGTCTATTTGATGCCCTTGCAACCCTGACCTCCATGGTCGATATGCCTGAGGGAATAAAAATGGCCTCTTTCTTGGTTAAAAAATAAGCTATGCCCACTCATGGCTACCATAATGAGCTCGTCACCGAGGAAGATTCTGACATGGTAGGGTTATGGTACTATGACATTCGACGACTCCTCAAACATGGTAGGTATCCTCAAAAAGCAGACAAGAAAGATTGTGCAATCCTTTTTAAACTGGTTGCCCAGTATATAAGTTGTGATAAAGCACTTTTCAAGAGCAACTTCAATGGAACCCATTTGCATGCATAGCTGGGGATTATATTAAAAGAGTGATGCAAAAGGTCCATAGTGGGGAATGTGAGCCCCATATGAGCGGTCATATGCTTATAAGAAGATCATATATCAAGGGTATTATTGGACCACTATGGTTCAAGATAGCACTGCCTATGTTCAAAGATGACTTAAATAGAGTCGTTTGTCAATCTCCAACACTTACCTCCTTAGGAATTATACAATATGACCTCTACCTGACCCTTCTCCACATGAGGCACTGACATCATAAGGAAGGTCACTCCCAAGTTTTAAATGATCATGACTTCATCCTGGTCACCATTAATTACTTCAATAAATGGGTCAAAGCTGAGTCATACGCAGTGTTGAATGCCAAGAAAGTGTCCAAGTTCATAAAAAAGAACATCATTTATCGATACGTGGTTCCCCATGAGTGAGTATTAGATAATGGACTCAAATTCGAAGCCGAGGTCGCAGAATTGGTCGACGAGTACAATATTTAGAGACCAAAATCTTCTCCCTATCGACCCTAAACCAATGGTGATATCAAAGCCACAAAAAAAATCATCAAAACCATCATCATCAAGATGATCGAGAGTTACAGAGATTGGGTCAATCGAATCCTATACGCCTTCTGGGAAAACGCACTTCAATCAAAATACCTACAAGGCTACCACTTATTCTCTCGTATATGGAATGGAATCAATCCTACTTGTTGAGCTGGAAATACCTTCCTTACACATCATGCTCGAAAGCATATTCAGTGAAGAGGACTGGTATCAGAGGTGCTTTGATGAACTATCACACTTGGATGAAAAGATACTTAAGGCTCTATACCATATATAGAGGTATCATCACCAAATAAAGTGATCACTCAATCAAAAAATCAAGCACGGCAGTGTTTAGGAATGAGCATTGCTCTCAAGGAGATAGTAGGACCCGTCTGGGACCCAGAGAGAAATTTAAATTGAATTGGAGCAGTCCCTACATTATGAAGAAAATTTTATGAGGCGGTGTCTCTATGCTAACAGATCTTGAGGGATAAGAGATCATGTATCCGAGGATCTAGACCGCCCAAAGAAATTCTACCCTTAGTTCGAAATCTTGGCATGGTGTGACTCTTATCATCCTCCCTTTATTCTTAAGAAAAAAAATCTTCATTTCCACTACCCAGAACTACGTGGGAACTGATCCTCTCAGTAAAATTTCTTTTTAAAATGAAACTCATGAAAATTTTCAAAATTCGAGAGGTACGTAGGCAGCCCATACGACACACATGGGTGCGGTCCTTTCTGTTTCACAAAATTCTATTTTTTTCTAATCCCCAAGAATGACGATCCATCTTATCATTTACATGAACAAAATGATTGTGTATTCCTTATCAATTAGTATATATAATTCAAATACAAAACTCTTCTAGAGACATAACAAAATATGTTGAAATCATTTTTATTTCAAGATAAGGAATAAAGCTATTACATGAAATATCAGACGAGGGAGTTAAACAGACCACCCCCTTTCCACTAATAAAACCATCTCAAACAAATTTACTTAATCCATACCAACTTCACAAAAATTATTCTTAACCCCACAGAAAACCCTAAAATTACCCAAAGCACAAACTTTCCATAGCTTCAAAAATACTTCCCTCAACTGCCAAACGACCCCACTTCGTCATCATTCTCTAACCCCGGAGGTCTCCAAGTCTCCCACTCCTGGTTAACACTCTGTATGAGCTCCATGCAATGATACTCCCTGACAAGTTTGGCCAAACCACAACACTCTCCTCTATGGTGTCGAAGGCAATAAGCCACATTTGCTCAGCCTCTTCCTCCATAATTTTCCCCACTATACACTTTCATAACCACTTCAGGTAGTCCCCAGACACATACCAAGCCCCTCCCACAGATTATGACAGATGGGTAGATGTTCGACTATGCTACCACAAGGGACCCAATATCATCTGTAATGATTCAATCAGGTCCTCCACCAGAAAGAAGTTCGTTATGCGAAGAGGCGATATTAGTTCCCACCCAGCTTGGCACATAATCTAAGGTAAATAAAATGATATCTAATGGAGGCTAAGCAACCAGACATACCGATAATCTCCTATCTATGAAATAGGTTGCAAGTCTCCCTATTTTGGCATTAACTAACAAGGATACCAAGCTCCGTTCTCCACAAACCAGTTGACCCAATTCTTAATTAAGGTTCAAAACTAAAGAAAGTCTGGATGAAGAAATTAGGCACACCCGCCAAGGGATACTAAGGAGGAGTCTCTAGACAAAGCCTCTTCATAAGCCACATGAACAACATCATTGGGCTCTCCCTCAAAAAATTAAAATGGCCATCATTCCAAGCATCGAGACAATTCATAGTCTCTGTCAGGACCACCGTCACAGGACTATGGTGATAAGACATCGACATTGATATTTCAACCACTTGGGGAACAACCATCAATTCCTCTATCAACAGTAACAGCCTCACAGTTAGTCCCAAAGCAACACCTCTGGTAAATCCAGCATCATCAGAGCCCTTCTGACGCACTAAATACATCATCGCGGGAAGAGAAATAGTCCCTCCATTAACCAATGACTGAGCTTTCAAAGCGGAAATATGAAGAAACTGATGCAAAAATGGTCGAGGAGAATGAGAAAAATTGGGCATAGCTTTTGCAACACTTGGGCTAACCCTTAAAATTGCTGAGGATTCCGCGCAGGAAGCACAGGCCTTATCCACACCAAATAGGAAGATGAGATCCTCAGGGTACAAAATTGTACCATCGCTACTAGAAAGGTCTAGTTTATGGCCCGATTATGCCGCGGGAAAACTTGACATAGGCTGATAGTATCATTGTCAATATTGTAGAGGCACATGGCCTCTAATCCTTCGAGGTAAGAAGAGAATTTTTCATGCATTGGAAGATCCATTTAGAGAGGAGAGAAGGAAGAATAAAGAGAAGAAAAAAGGATGTTGGTGAAAATCACACTACCTAAACGACCTTTTTATAACCAAGAATCCTTGCAAAAAATAAACCATCCAGAATTCCACTTAACTCTCTGCCCCATAGAGTACCACAGAAGTGAAATTAAAGCCCAGGAGTGATTTGACTTGACCCCTATGCTGATAGGCAAGTCAAGGGGTATGCCTACCGTCAACCCCCCCTTATTTTAGAAAAATATCTTTTTCCACTTTTGCCCAAAAATTAATTTCCAAAAAACCTTATTTTGAGAAGTTACCCTTGGGTAATCTCTTTTTATTACTCATCCTTTAATAAACAATTTCCTCCAAATCATTTTTATTCTCATCTCGGTCTCCCCAAGACAAAACCTCATATGAAAATTAATCCACTAAATGAAGATAATTAAATAAAAAGATGCATTATTTTTGCCTTCTTGATGTCTCTATTTTCAAGTGTAAAGACATTGCATTAAGAATACAATAGGTTCAATGCCAAAAACCCCAAGTAATGACCGATCTACGAGAAAATTTTGTAAGGAAAGAATCATAAATGGATGTCATCTTATCTGTCGCACCACTCTGTCTCCAAGGTACTAGGCATACCCAAACTCAGGCACCAACAACCTCGTTATATACACCAGCATGCCTGTAGCCCCTGCGGTCCCCGAAGGAAGACTCCAAGGATGGATGGAAGGTCACTTACATCCCCAATTAAGATTCAACAATCTAGCCAAAAGCAAAGTAATGAAGACCCCTGAACATACCGATCGGTCGCTGCTTTTTCTCTTCCTGGAGAAGCCCAGGAGTCCGTGCCTCTGCCAATTATCACCTTACTAGGCCTTCCTATCAGTAGTCTCCATCAAATTTGGTACAAAAAAATGCCAAAAAAAATCTAGAATTTCCTAGAAAATTCCTGAAAAATATGGAACATTATTTTCCCTTAAGAAAATCATTTTTGGAGCACTAAGGCCCTTATAAACTCTCAAAATCCCTAGTTGGATTAATCTTACACTCTTATCCCCAGTATACTCCATAATGAAACCAATGATGCGCTTTCATCCAAGTCTACTACAATTCCCTTGTTGGAACTATAAAACTAAACATTCCCCAGTATAATTTCAAGACAAACATCATTCGTAGAAGAATCAAAGTGCACCTGCTCCCAAAATTATATACACTTTCCAATGAACTTACTCCCTGACAAAACTTTAGGTCCTCAAAATTGACCTCAACCCGCATAATTGATCGTTCTAATTTTAGGCCCTTATAATTGACCTTAGCCAGCAGAATTGGTCGCCCTAACTTTAGGTTCTCAGAATTGACCTCGGCCCACAGAATTTGTCGTCAAAACTCAAGGTCCATAGAATCGAACTCGGCCAATAAAATCGATCGTCAAAACTTTATGTCCTCGACCCACATAATTGGTCGTCCTAACTTTAGGTCCTCGGATATGACCTCGGCCCATAAAATTGGTCGACCCAACTTTAGGCCCTCAAAATTGACCTTGGCCTAGAGAATTGGTCGTCCTAAATTTAGGTCCTCATAATTGACCTCGACCTCTAGAAGTGGTCGTTCCAACTTTAGGTACTTATAATTGAACTCGACCCTCAAAATCGTTTGTTAAAACTTTAGGACTTTCGAATTGAATTCGGCCTACAAAATTGGTCTTCATAGCTTAGGTTCTCAGGATTGACCTCGGCCCGCAGAATCGGTTGTCCAAACTTTAGGTACTTAAAATTATTGACCCATAGAATTGGTTATCATAACTTTAAGTCCTTGAAATTGACATCAGCCCACTAAATCAGTTATTTTGTCTCCTCAAGTCCTCAGAATTAATCTCGACTAGCTGAATCGGTCACCCTATCCCCTTAGATTCAGCCTTAACACCTCCTCCACCCACTGAACCGGTCATACATATCCCCTTTGGTCCCCAAAAATGATGTTGACCCTCTGAACCGATCATCCTCGCCTCCTTAGGTCCTCAGAACTGACCTCGACCCTCCGAATCAATCACTCTCATCCTCTAAGTCCACATAACTGACCTAAAATCCTCTTCCCGAACATCAATTTGGTGCTTGTCATTCAACGGCGTTCACTTGTTCCAATCTCGCCCGTCCATGGATCTATGTAGACACCCCATCCTAGGACCCCCTAAGAACATCCTTAGGTCCCTATCACTCATCCATCCATCGTAAACCCTAAGTCATACTCCAAGTAGTTATCTGGAGGAAACCGAACACTCTTCAGCCCCATTTTACTCTGGTTAACTCTTCAACTTTAGTGAAAGCTCAATGAATCTTTGAAGGGAACTGAATACCCTTTCCACTTCCCCATGTGAAATTTTGCCTTACGGGTTGGATGAATGGTTTATTTTATTCCAAAAATTGATTTGGAGGCCACCGAGCTCTCTCAAGCCCCTTTTGACTCCGGTCAACTCCCCTACTTGAGCGGAGCTCAACAAATCTTCAAAGGTCTCTGAATTCCAATTCCAAAAGTCCATCCCGTGGATGAATCAGCCTTATGATACTGACGAATAATCCATTTTACTTCGAAGGGTCACCTAGTGTTTTTGGGCCCCTTTTGACCTCGATTAACTCTCCTAACTAAATGGAGTTAAATTAAATCTCATAGGGTATTTAATACCATTTCCAAGGGTCCATTCCATTCTTTAATCGGCCTTATTATTCGGGAGAACGATTCTGTGTTCCACTAAAAATCTTTGTTCTAGAGACCATCGGGCACTTTTGATACCTGTATGACCTTGGTCAACTCTTAAATCCTCGATGGGTCAATCGATTATTAAAGGGCTTTGAATACCCTTTCCAACAGTACACCTCATGCGCAAATTTGATTTACAATTTGTGTTTTACGTTCATTTTTTTTAACAACCTGTCCCAAACTACTAGATGGATCCCCAAGGAACCAGACTATCTGTAGTGTGACTGAGGTGTTATGCCAATAGGCACGTCCAAACCCTATTGATCGGCACCCCCATTGGCCCGATAAGTAGAGGCTATGACCTCACTTTGAAATAAATGCTCGAATACCCCTCTCAGCAAGTCACTGAACATTTTCTCTAGTTCAGAGTCATTTCCTTTCCTAAAAAGTCCATTCTCCAACATTCCCCTCCATCACTTTCTTACCACACTTGGTAAATTCCTCCCACCTCTCCATACCACTTTCAACCATTGAAAGATCGGCACATCTACATCTCAAGATCAACATCAAGCACTCATAAGGAGGTCAAACTCTCAATCCATTTCTATATTTCTCTCATTTTAGTATTATTTACTTTATTCCATCCAATCATTTTTACTTCATTACATTACTTCTAATCTCAACTCTTTATGAGTAGTATTTGCACATAAGTTATTTTCATTAAAAACTGAAAAACAAGAAAAATAGGATCTATCTATAAATTCCAAAAGAGAGATTCTCATCTCACACTCTCACTCTTAAAACACATTTTCTCTACACACATACATAAGATAAGTCCCCATTTGGATTTATGGATTAAACCCCGCCCTATGCTATCTTTGAACAATATGAACTTTGATTCTCTTTGGGCTACGTAGGCATCTTGGGCTAATCCCGATAATCGATTCCTCCTTTATGTATGTTAATTGTTTCCCCCATATCATATGTATGTATTCTTTATGAATCTTCGATTCTTACATGCTTGTGTTTCATCCGGTATATACCTTTCCATTGCAACTTGTGATTAGGCAAACATGCATATTAGATTTTGAATTCTTATTTTTGAGAACACTCCTAAGTATATATTCACTTTATTATTTTCAATGACGCGAGTTGAATGATTACATTCTTCACTTATATTATGCACATGATAAAACATTTCAGGGAGTTTAATAGAATAAGATTAATGCATGCCCATGAGAGACTAAAAGGGAGGGATGGGTTCCCAATACCTTACCATTTCATAACTTAGTCCTCGAACCTTCAAACTACTTTGTTTCCCAAGCATCAATATTGTCCTTAATGCTGTTTTCCCGAGGCGATGACATTTCTTTTGCCTATTTGGCGCAAAATATGTTGGTGACTCAATCTCTACACAATAACGATGACCGACCAACCGCCCTGAGAAAGGGTGAAACCTCGCGTGCGTGCTGAAAGGAATTAAAAAGGAAGCGTCGGGATGGACGCAACCCTTAAATGACCTCCCAAGAGGTACAGACACCTTGCAGGGGACTAATGTAACATGTAGAAACTAACCGCGTGGTTAATTCGACATGAATATTGTATATATTCACCCTTATACTTACACATTTTAGCCCCCTCGGATACCTTAATTCCTATATTTATGCTCGTTAACCAGACAACCTCCATTTTATATGTTTACATGCTATATGAGGTATAATTGAGCTTTTGTAGGTATTAAAGTGCTTAGCTGGAAGTTTTCTCGCTTTTCGAAAAAAATTTATTGAATATTGAAGATTTGGGGGAATTTTAGTAACTTTATCATGCAAGTTTTAATCTCAAACTCTTCATGTAAGTGGAAGCCCTTTTATTTCTCTTTGCATGGCTGCTGACTGTGCATGATTCCGATGTATAATCAAGGAGTTATGGCATTTTTGAAAAGACATTGTCTTCAAAAGAACATTCAAGGGCATTTTAGTCATTCCATCATCTAGCATTTTGGCCCAATGTCTTCTTGGAATTTGTATCCCTCTGAATTATCTTTGCATAGACTCTAGCCTTGCCTAATTATGAGTTATAACAAAGAAGATATGGCATTTTTCGTATTGTTTCTCCAAGCTGAGAATTCAGCACTATCGGGTGCGAATCGATTCAGAATTTTTCCAAATCGATTCGTCTACAGTAAAAGTCCATAAATCTCTATTTTTAAGTGGAGTTTTTGTGGGGTATTTTCATTTAAATATTTTATTAATTTGGGGGATCATTTTAGATACCTTAGGACACGATTTTTAGGTTAGTCTGGGGGTATTTTTATGGAGCTTCCCTCTCCTCTCTCTTTGGGGTGAAGCCCATTTATATGATTATATTTTACTATTCATTATCATCTTCCCTTAATACATGCTCTACTTCTTTGAGTTCTTGCTTTGTAGTTTAATTCTTGTTTTCATTCATTAATTAGTTGTTTTAATAGTTTTATTTATGTATTATCCTTAGTTTAAGGGTTGGGGTTATTTCTCCACCATTTGCTAGGCCTTCAGCTCTAAAAGTTAGGTTTGGGGTAAAATTGTGTTTAATTGAAACTGCGTGTATTAAAGTTGAAATGTTACGCATTTAACTTATTGTGTCATGCAACGTTAGTGTTTGCTGCGGTATTCCGAATTTAATCCACATGTGACCATTTTTTATTAAATGTTTTATCTCGCATTTTTGGATTAAATTACTTCATGTGTGATGTTTATAATTAATTGATTACGCTCGATTAAATGTTTTTGAACTAAAATCCTAATTATTCGTTGTTTAGCCTATGGCAGTGATGTGACCCTATTCCCGTTTTTCATTATTGTTTAGTTTTAACTTCTGATTTTTTTCTTTTCACCATTTCCACCATATCACCTTTTACACTTTTATTTTATAAGTAATTAATCAATTAAAAGTTGTCAAACATTCTCTGTGGATTATCGATACTTGAACTTACCGCTATACTTATAAAACAAGTGTAATTAGAGTTTAGTTTTTTTTCATTGAGACGGTGAATGAAAAACAACGATGGTGCTTCTACACAAGCGCGTGATTTGCGCTCGATTAGTAGTCATGGGAAATAGTTATACTTAGTCTTGATAACATGTCGCTAAAGGGAAAAATGCAAAACAGTTCCCAAATGACCCCGCAAGAAGCACGAACACCTCACACAAGATCAACGAAACACGTATCAACTACTCACATAGTCATGGGACACACGATTTTAGAATTTGACAAAACATTTAAACAATTAGACTTAGTCTTGAAAACATGTCATTGAAGGATGAAAACACAAAACTACTCCCAAAAGGCCCTACTAGAGGCATGAATGCCTTGCATGGGCCAACGTAACACTTAGCAACTAACCGCGTCGTCACAGAACTCCTGATTTGATAATACAAACATTACTTGAAAATAGTTAGACCGAGGCTTTAAAACATACCGTTGAAGGACGAAAATGCAAAAAAGTCCCCGAACGACCCCGCAAGAAGCACGAACACCTCGTACGGGACCAACAGAATGCGTATCAACTAACCATGTAGTCATGGCACTCACAATTTAAGAATACGAACATAACTTGTAAATAGTTAGACTTAGGCTTGAAAATATTCCATTAAAGGACGGAATGAAAAAAAATAAGCAGCTCCACAAGAGGCATGACCACCTCGCACGGGACCAATATAACACGTAGCAACTGACCACATAGTCATAGGGCTCCTGATTTGAGAATATAACAAAAACTTGAAAATAGTTAGAATTAGGCTTGAAAACATGTCGTTAAGGGAAAAAATGAAAAATTGCCCTAACGGCCTGTAAAAGGAATAAATACCATGTACGGAACCAAAGTAACACATTTCAACTAACCGCGTAGTCACAAGACTCCCAATTGAAGAATATAATCCAAAATGGTAAATAGTTAGACTAAGACTTGAAAACATGTCGTTAAAGAGAGTAAATGGAAAACAACCCCCAAATTGCCATGCAAGAGGTACGAGCACCTCGCACGGGACCAACGTAAGATGTATCAACTCATCGCATAGTCATAGGACTCCCAGTTTGAGCATATGACCCAAACATGCGAATAGTTAGACTTAGGCATGAAAACATGATGTTTAAGGGAAAAAATGCAAAATAGCCACCAAATAGCCTCACAAGAGGCATGAACACCTCGTACGGGACCAACGTAACACATAGAAACTAATTGCGTAGTCATGGAGATCTCGATTTGAGAATATGACCCAAACTTGCAAGTAGTTAGATTAGGCTTGAAACCATGATCGCCTAGTGATGGGGATCCTCGTGTTATATTATCGTATATGCATTCACATATATTTTCATGAATAAGAAGTCCAAAATGGGGGCTATAGCACAATTCCCAATTTAGAATGTTCTTAAAATTTTCTACACTTTCAATACAATTGACATACATTTTAATAAATCAAAAGAGACACCCTCGATTCGAATTATGGGTTAGGCCCTAACCTTCTTCATCTTACGAACTACGTGGACATTGATGCCATTTTTTGCTACGTAGGCATTCTAAAGTTATTTTTGGGATTCATGTCTTTTGTTACTTACCATTTGGGACATTTTGAAATTTTGTTTGCAGAGCTTATTGGAGAAGAAATATGTGGACCACTTGAAACATATTCACGCAAGCATTCATTGTATTTTTATTTATCTTTTACATATTCACATAAACCTGCATTGTATTTTATTTGTGTTTTATATATTCACGCAAGCATGGGTTGTATTTTATTACATATTCATACAAACATGCATTAGTTAACTTGCATTTTATTATTATAGTTCATGAAAGCATGTGTTGTTAACTTTTATTACATATTGTCTAGATATTTATGTATGTAAGTGTAAATAGGTTTGAAAAATGTAGAGGTTTTTTTGCAAGGAGAAAAATAAATTTTAGTTCTTATAATTTTATATTTAGTCACGGTCCAGAATCGTTACCTTTAATTTTTTTAATTAAAAATAAATTAGTGATCACAGCTTTGGAACGAGACCCACGTGGCATGGGGGTTATGACTTTGGATCATAACTCACATTCTCCCCTCTGGGTCACGGTTTTGGATCGTGACCCTCTGGTATGGTCGTTACGGCTTTGGACCGTGACCCACATTCTCCCCTTTAGGGCATGGGTTTTGATCGTGACCCCCCCCCCCCCCCCCCCCGTGGTATGGTGGTCACAGCTTTAGCTCGTGACCCACGTTCTCTCTTATGGGTTACATCTCTGGATAGTGACCCCTAATTTTGTCAGGCTTAATATTGTCACGGGTTTGAACCGCGACCCATAAGGGTCATCATGAGCCAAAATCATGACCATTTGTGATATACGGTGCAGTGTTTGTTGCTCAATATAACTAAATTACTACCAAACGTATTCGGTTCCTAAACCCATGAAATCAATGGTTAAATTTAAAGTTCGTTTATTATACAATGTGATAAATGGGGGGAGGGAAAAAGCCTTTTTACTCTTCTTTGTATTGACCTTCAATATTCTAATTATAAAGATTGCAAATATAATTTTGAAACCTTACTCTTAAATTTTGTTTAAAATCTAATGGTACCCTTAAATTCATTGTAATTGTGAAAAAACTAACTAATTACAAAAACCTGAATATTCACTTTTGCTTTTATTTTAGTTGCAACAAAAAAAATTACCTTTCAATTATCTTTATTACATATTGTTTTAGTTAAGCACCAAAAAATCCTATTTTATGGGAAATCATATTTATGGTCATTGTTCCATGTCTTAAAAAGAGATAACACTGTCTAAATAAACTAAGTGTTATGTAATAAAATAGTGTTTAAGACTCTACAGGGTCATCCTTATTTAAAAACATCACACGAAGGCTAATACCATGAAAGCTACGGTAAAAAGGAGCCAAAAAGGGATATTACACTTACTTCTCAAAAAAGTAAAAGTCATACACCAACCCCTCAAATCATCCCACATCCCTGGGACAAATCATTACCAGGTAGACTGGTTAAGGACCCCTCGCAAAATGACACCTTATCCAGGACAAGGAATGGCACTCCGATTCCAAAGCTACGTCAAAGGCTCTCGCTCGATCACCCAGGAAATAAAAGGGAACTTCCTTTCCTCACCACTTCAACTCCAGTACAGAGAAAGTACTCATCATCGAGAAAATAAAATTTGCCTCTCTCCAAAAATAAGTCTAAAAAAGATGGAACATTATTTTTCCACTGTGTATATGTATATTCTATTTTTATTTATGTCACCCCCAGTTTAATAAAAGACCTTAGATTCATTTTTCCCTAGATATAGGTATACCTCTTTTTTATATATTTTCCTTCCATGTACAAATTTATTTCCACTATTTTAAAAAGAACTTAGACTCATTCGGTCCATAATGCACATTGTTCATTACTCTAAATCATTGAATACTAAAATTAAGCGAATCATAAAATATAAATCAATTGTCACCATAAATTAAAGTGTTATTATTTATGGACATGATGTGTGATAATAAATTCCCATACATGTCAAAAAGTGTATTGGGGATTTTCCGTGGTCCTCCTAAAGGAACAAGCTACAAACGAGGTCTTACCCCCAGACCAAAAATCTCAAAGAACAAATTTTCGGGAGGTCACGTCAAACCCCACCTAAAAGGTCACCCAAAAACTATTCCAGTAGACTAAAAACTATGTGTTATCTTCCCCAAACGTCCACTTGTTTAATTCTCACCCCCAGCCCCGGGATTCGACTACCTAGCCCCCACTTATGATAAGGATGCACCAACTAGAGGAACAAAATAAATCATACCCTGAGCAAGGCCTATAGACAATCGCAAATAATCAATAGTAGTATCCCTCGAGACCTCGTAGGTCAATTGATGTAAATCCATGTGCATCGATGACCGGGGCATCAATATTTACCTTAATGGGATAACATCGATAAGTACATACTAGAGAGTTATAAAGAAAAAACTCAATCATACATAACGAACAAAAAGACATGTAAGCAGAAAATAGTCGAAAGGAAAAAAACTCACATCATTGGCGTAAAGAGCGGTATCCAAAGTTGGTGCCAACATGCCAAAAGTAGCATCGCATTGATGAATATGAATGAACTGACCCTCGCCATGAGAAACTATTGTGAATGTTGATGATAAAATGGGAGTGCATAATGACCAACCCTAGTCCTTGATCGGGAAGGAGCAATGAGATCTATAATTATTGAAATGGTTTCCTCCGCAAGCACTAGAGAAAGCGACACAGAAGAAGAAACCCTTGTACAAGAAGGGAGCCTACTCGATGAAGATAAGAGGAACGGGCATCCTAAATCCCAGAACATGAACTGATAACCCTATCCATTATAGCGCGATAGAGTTAGAATCATGAAGAAGATGGATGTGAATTGTGTCAAAAAGGAATAAGTCGTAGCGATCCAAAAGCAACATCACTATAAGGCAGGGGAACAAACTTTACTAAAATAGAAATGAACATCTTTATTAAATGGGTTTCAAATTGATGAAATGAACGAATGAACGGTGAACTATCCTTTTGTGGATAACCGATCAGTTAACCGTTCAAACCCAAGGGTTAACTGAAAGTTATAATGCCCTAGGGTTTGTATGAAAACACCACTAATTTTTATTTTTCTCATGTGGAACAAACTATGCAACAATTTAAAAGACTAGAAGTGTTGTGAATAAACAGTTTACCAATTTTATTCTTGACCTAAGCATGAATCCATGCGAGTATAAGAAAGAATAAAATAGCAAATCATAACACGATGATATAAGAGGAAAATCCATAATGGAAAATACCCTGGACGACCCAGCCACACAACTCCACTATGATATTGGTCTATATACAAGGATAAATTAGATTTACTCACAGACTCGACGCCTTCAAGCCTTGACGTGTTTCTTCATCCCATGTCACCTTCTTCGTGGTTACTTTTGGACACCTTCCAATCGCCATACAATGCAGGTGCTTTCCCACGTCTCAATATTCCACTAATATTATTTATCTCATGACCAGTCCAACTGCCACAAAAAAAAAGATATCCACTGTAGGAAATCCTCCTTAAAGAATAGATCAAATCACTTTAATGAAACACAAACGAGATCTCAAATAGACATACATATATATGATTATTGGATCTAAAACTTTGGTGTAAACAAGGGTTTTAGTTTTGGAAAACATTTTTACAAAACAAACATATAAACATGGAGATATTTATAAACAAGTTTCGTAACTCAAAAAGCTTGTAAAAGTCTCTCAGAAAAATGTTGCTTCGCACTTTTATTTATAGGACGTTTACAAAATCGAGATAAGGATGAAAAATATAAAGAAAAATCATGAAATCTTGAAAAGACTCATCAGCTCATTTCGAATGAGGTACATCTCATTCGAATGTAGAACCTAGTTTTGTTCGAATAGATTCTAATGACATATCCAATAAGAAAACAAAGAAGTCCAAAACATGTCTCATTCAAAGTTCGTTGGAACCTTAATCTAACGAGATAAAGTATCTCATTCGAACGATATACCAATGTCGTTCTACCAACCTGGCTAATTTTCTAAAAACATTTTGAAATCATTATAATTAAACCAACACCCAAAACTAAATTCAGTGATCAATCATATATATGCATTCAAACTTCATTGCGATCCCTAGGATGTTGAAGATGAAACTAGGCTCGAAACTCGAAGTGTACTCGATGTAGTATTATCTTGACCATTATGAACTTAAATTACCCTTCATAGTTTTGAAGGGAAAAAACTCAAATCCGAACCTATGACTCAAAAAAGTTTTGTCCAAACACATAATAAGGCCAATATAAACAAATTGACTTGTATTAAATCTTTATTGTTAAATTAATCTATCGATTAAAAACCCATTTTCAAAAATCCCATTTCTCCCAACACTTTTCACTTATTTCTCCTATACCTCACACTATGCCATGAATAACCTCGACGAAGAGTGTCTGTATGTGTACACTCTTAGTCGACCACCTCTATGGACACCCTGATCTGAAATCCGGGTGCCGTACATTTTTTCCTATCACAAATGACCACGAACATGAACCATTGAAAAATCCACAAGAATACCAACATCCCACACCAAGAGAAGAAGTTCAAGGGGCCAAAAAAACAACAACAAAACCTCCAAAGGGGTAAAAATGAAAATAAAAAAATCCATAGAAAAAATCCAAACAGCTCCTCTAGGTCCTTTAACCGATTAGTTATGGGATCCTCCAATCCTTTAACCAATATATTAAAGGTCCTTCTAACCAATAACCAATAATTTATTCCCTACCAAAGAAATAATTACAAGATCTTTGGAAATATAGTCCTATCCAAACACATGCCTTACCTCTCAGACCACCATTGAAGGTATTTAACCGATCGATTCAAAGCCTCAGGACGACTCCTATAAATAAATGTCCCACTAACCAATAAAAGGGTGCCAAAATCCAACTTTGATCTTGTTTTTCACTTTCTTCTCCCTGGAGCATCTGAGATACTTGAGCTCATTCTAAAAAGTCTCGAATAAGTTTGTACTTCTAAAAACTCAATTTTCTCTCAAGGAAAGCCGTACTTCTACATAATCACTTTAGTCCCGAACGAGGTTCGTACTTTTGAAAAAAGTCTCCTCTGAAAGAAAAATTGAGGCAAAACTTTGGGCGCATTCTGCGAAAGTTAGTGATTCTAAAAGAAGATCATCCTGACTATAAAATGGAGATCTACCCACCTCAGGAACATCAAGTATGGACACTCCACCAAAAAAAAATTGGCTCACACTACAAGGTCAGGGTATCTAATAAAATTTAGGGTAAAACACCCCACATTTGTATTGTTAAAAATTTTCCATATTTGTTTATCTATTTTAGCTTGGGACCATTTTAAGGGATCGACTACGCACTTTACAACGTTTATATTTTAATTCCTGGTTTTTAAGCCAACACATTTGTTAATTGACTTGACATTCTCATATGTTGAAACAAAGTTAATCAAATGCCAAAATGACCATTACAAAACATGAAATCACAATTTTTGAAATTATTTTAAGGATAGTGTCCGTTAGTCGAGTTAGTTCAATACTTTGCACAATCCAAAGTTTAAATTCTGACTACTCGCCCAACGTCTCCAAACGAACAAAGCCCATCCCTAAGTAAGCACCCTAAATATTTTTTTCTCATTAAGATCTTGTCAAGAATCGGCCTAGGATTCAATAAATTTTGGACATATAAATATATCAAATCAACACAAAAAAAATGTTATATTGAGGACTAGGCTCCGTACATACCATAATATTGTATATTGTATACTAGGTATTCTGTATCATATACTTGTAAATATGCCCCTTTGTTAAAACTAAGTTGGTTTTTATACTAAGTCTCCTTGGATACATAGGCACTATACCGAACTAAACTTGTGAAGCCCAAGCCTCATAATACATCCCACGACATATTATTTCTTATAGGGATACATCCCTTTGTAGTCCAAACTCCCTCGACTTCTACCTCTAACTCCATGGCCAAGGATATCTACAACATGACATCCTTAACTCTACACCTACAAACTAGACCGAAAGTTCAACAACATCTTCGATTTAGTGACTTCCCCACAGGTGATAAATATCTTTGTCAGTGACTGCAGGTTGACTCGCATTCTGAACCTCCAATGAAGATAACCTCTAGCCCAAATATATATATTATCTCCCTCCCAATCCAATTGCTACACTTTCACACACATTATGTTGGATCATGTGAACACCCAAACTACGTAAGCTTTGATCTCGTCGATACATGAGTACATAGGAGTAATAGAGAGTCCTTCTTCTGAGAAAAAAACTCGACAATATGTCTCATGATATATTATCCCCACAAAGAAGAAATCATATCTCACCTCTCACATCTCTCTCATACTATAAATGAGAAATCAAATTATCTCAAACCTACGATCTCTTACGCACATAACACAAACATGTATACACACTATATATAATCGAACTACGTCCACCAACTTATCACCACTACACCAAAATGTGCCTTTAGTAACGGTATTTTATCGTTACTAAAAATATTAGTAACTAAATTTTTCCATTAGAAAAAAGGTGTGGGGCACAAAATTAGTAACATAATTTTACCGTTACTACTAGTAACATTAAAATTCTATTACTAATTCTGAATTTACCAATAGTATTTTACCGTTACTAATTCTAATTTAGTAATGTACTTTTGTGTTACTATTTTAACTTTATTACACCCTTTTTATAACACTTTTGTCTGATTTTGTAATGGTAAAGGTCCGTTAGTAATATTAATACATATTTAATAAAATATATATTTTTCAAGATTCAATATCTAGAGTTCAAACAAATTCAATTATTCTTGCCACACTATTCAAATCGTAAGAACATATATAAAACAGTCCACATAAACAAGGGCATTATATTCAACATTTACATTTCATATAAGCCTCCACTCTTTATTTTTGAAAGAAACTTAAACCAAACAAATGAAACATCATAATACAATCACCGTGAAAGTTATATTATTTTCACAAATGAATACAATATAACATCTTAATATAAACATACTAAAATGAGATGTTTTTATATTATAACCAATCAAATGAAATATAAAAAAAGAAGTTCGTTGTTGTTGACTATCAACTTTCGTTCTGTTATCATTGCCATCAACGCCACAACCCGCAATGCTGAAAACATAATGAGGATCCAAAAATGACACTATGTCAAACAAAATAAAATTATCATATTAGTAATAATATCAACATTTAGTCATACAAAACTAATTTAGTACAAAAAATTAACCACCGACAAAATTAATTGCACAAATACTGTAAAAAAAATTATTGAACACTCTGTTAAAAAAAGGGTGAAGACCCAAAAAAATTGCTAATTATCGAAATGCTCATGGTTTTTATGATGATTTCTATGGCTAATTCTCCTATAAACATTTATCATAAGTGTAATAAGGCTAGATGTCAATTGTTTCAAATAGTTATGATGATATGGCAAATGAAGCCCAACAAACATGCTAAGGAGATGGCAAATTAAAAAAAAAAGCTTAGTTCGCATACACAGTTACTCATTTGACATCGCTTTCTAAAATTTAAATTACAAAAAATTTCAATAAACACGAGTGATAGTGAAGATTAGAGTTAAGAGGATAGAACTAACGAACCATTCTCCAAGCCAAGTCCTCTAGACCCATTGGTTGAGCTGGATAGGAATATATGAAAGAAGTCGAA
Organism: Sambucus nigra; assembly: GCA_949130495.1. Classification (NCBI taxonomy): domain Eukaryota; kingdom Viridiplantae; phylum Streptophyta; class Magnoliopsida; order Dipsacales; family Adoxaceae; genus Sambucus; species Sambucus nigra. Next base: position 338,956,295 of record OX422215.1, on the reverse strand, counting down.
TACTGAAATCAAAGAAACAACAAAAAATTTAATTAATTCACGAGTCGTTATACAATCTCGAAAAAAGGATCCGATGTAACTAATTGATCATTACATTAAGAGTATATATTCAAATTTATAATCAATTGATGTGATACACAAGCTGCAGAGCTACTGAACAGTTGTGGATTTGAGGGGGCAGGGGTGTCCCCCACAAACTTCTGGAAATCGAAAAACTTACCACTAAAAACTATGATTAAAAAATAACTAAAAGCCGACTTGACTTTGCAGCATCATTTAAATATACGATATTAACAAAAGCTAAAGCCTCAGCAACTAAAGACAAAGTGGATAAAGGATAAAATTGCAAATGATTTTGGCGCATTAATGTGTGATTATGATTTACCCTTTAACTTTCCTTTTTCTTTGATATCTTAAATAATAGCAATGTTCTGAAACTTAATAATAAATAAAGCAATAATGAAGTTTATTATAATCATGCTTGCATCAGTTCTAGTACAACATAATATAAAATATTCAATTTCCATTTTCCTATTCCAATTCATTCAAGTAAATTCAAACTACTTTGTCGTAACAACAATGTTCTGCACCAACTCATATTATGATACAAGTTTTTTGGATATTAGATTATTACAGCTGACAGTTATTCTGCCTTAATAAAGGTGTTTAATGTTTCAAAAAGTTTGAGTCTTATTCTCTCTAAAATATTTCATTTTCATAACCCAAATGTTACATAGTGCAATGCACGGGTACACTTACCATCCACCACAATTAGGAAGGATATCGAGACCTTCTTCTCAAATTCACAGTGCAATGCACACGTCTAGTAATCAGAGACCTACTTCTCAAGAAGATTGTAAGAACAAAGACTAATTATATGTATATATAAAAGATGGATACTTCCTTCTGATAATAAGATTGAGTTATTTAACTATAAAACCTTATGATGCAAGCACAAAGAATCATAAGAACACTGCCTTCTCATTCTAAGTCCTACCTTCTCATTCAAAGTGCTGGAAGCAGATTGCAAGGATTGTGATCTCACCCATTCATTTGAAATTAAAATATTTATACTGGGTTGTATTATGAAAAGTAAGTTTTTTAAGTGCCGGTAATTTTTCAAACCGTGTCATCGATGTAAGTTCTTTAATTTTAAATTAAGAATGGCATATATAGATATCTGCTGCGTAAAGTGATGCTATAACTTTATAAAATCTCATTATTTTCCTATATTACACTTTGATATCCAAAAGCAACATAAACACACTTCTTGTGATGTTTTGTGCGAATCTTTTGAGACGCTTTATGATCATTTATGATACTTTTTCACATGTTAAATTTCAAGAAAGGAAAATAATAGAGATCAAACTCAAACTCAAATTCAATATATAAAGACAGAAGGGGTCAAATGTCGTAATAGCCCATAAAAGTTAAAGTTGACAAGGATTTAAGGTCAATATTTAGAAAAATGATTATATGAACGTACCTTCAAAAGAAGGACGATAGAAGCACTCTTGTTATCAATGCCCTTAACCATTTCTTCAAGCGCAAATTTAGAAAACCTCACATAATAAATTAGCCAGCATAAGTGCCAGTGATAGTACTACTTTGACCAGCTGCAAACATCCCCATAGCCCATATGTAAAAAATTAGGAGCAATCATTATCATCATCATCATCCTTGCCTTAATCCCATCACCAAATTTGTCTTGAAGATGCTGGCCAGCATTTTCGAGTTCGATATTATTTCCAACTTCAGTTCAATAAAAAGCCTTTGCAAAAACTGTTATAAGTAACAAATTAATCATGAAGGAGATTGTCTAGGCCATAGTGGACTCAATGGAGCAATACTTGAGCGCTTCTCAAACCCGTCCTACTTTATGATGGTCCACCTCTCGTGATTGTACAAGCGTAGAATGTAAAAACACGTAATGTTCTCAAGCTAAGTTTTGGAATCAAAGTACCTATAAGGGTCCAATTATGTAGGGGTTTAAATTCATAGATGTTAAAGTAATATATATTAATAAAGAAACGCTTAAACGGGGTGAAGTCTTATACTCCCATATTGTAACACCTCGTAAATTTTTAGCCACAAAAATCTTTGTTAAATAAATAATTTCAAGAAAAATGGAATTTATATCATTTTGGTATGTTAAAATGTTGGTTTTTATATATACAAATAATGTTTTAAGTGGAATTAAAATTGGGATTAAATTTAGAAATTATAACTTTTGTACAAAAATCGAGGGAGGATCCGACCTAGGGATAAAAAAAATAAAAATAAAAAATTGACCATCTGATCGAGCTGAATTTCTTTCAGAAGCTCCGTCTCTCCATTCACTACAACATATCAAAATTTCAGCCAATTTCGACAGTCCGATCATCCGTTATTAATTTTTTAGTGTTTGTATTTGATTAGGACTCAAATTCTTTTAGGTATATAAGCATAAAGGGACAGATTCAGGACTTTTAAAACACATTTTAGCCTTCCCAAAAATTAGTAGTCCCCTCTAATTTTCATCTTCTTTCATCTAAAAATGTAACCCATGATTTGAAGGCTTATTTAGTGTTTTCATGAGTTTGGGATAGAATGGGTTTTAATTATTTTTACACGAGGAACAAAATAGTGTGATTATAATTTTGAGGCAAAATCTTATGAGTTTCTTGTGATGATTTTGAGGTATGGGGTTTACGCAATACTCTCCTTAAATCTCTCAAGAGTAGTCGTATTTTTCTCATTTATTTGTACTCATATTGTTGATATCATGACGTTTATTGGAATCTAAAATATTGATTTGATTGAGATGTTGTATTTGTTGATGGGCATAGTGTCATGAAATTATTATATGGGATGGAGAATGATCACCCGCTAATAGTTCGATAGTCCAATAGCCAGGGTGTGGCTTTACAAAACTTACACGAGGTGACGTGAGACCATATGAGCTATTGATGTGTTATTGAGAAATTAAATTGGTATAATGCTCGGATGTCGAATTGGACTTGAATTTAAATTTGTATTGTTTGCATTTTATTCACCATTATTATTTTGAGCATCTATTCTTGTCATATTGTGTACTTCCCCGTATTTTTGTTTTGGTGGCAGGTTAGTGTGAATTTGGACACTATGGATTTTTGGAGGATTATACAGCACGACGTTAGGAGGATTTTATTTTTGTATAGCTTGGCAGTGTAATTTATTTGGAGAGCTTAGTATTATTTTTGAGTGAAATTTAATTGTAATTGTTTTGGAAGTGTAAATTTTGGATTTATTATATTTATTTTATGGAATATAGATGATCTATATTAATTGTTGACGATTTAGTTTAGTTTTAATCGTAGTAGCGCCTCGTGTTTTAGGTGGGGTGTTACACATATAACCATTTACATCAGGCTTATGCTTGAAAGATTTTATAAATTATTAAGCCCATTAGTATTTCATACATTTTCCTCTATGGGAAATTTTCCTGATTTTGTATAAGGAAGACAGAAGGCTAACTTAAATCTTATTAGGGGGCTTGTGAACTGCCGTACTATCATAAGATTGAAAAATCTTATTAAAAATTCACATTAGGAAAGAAATCTTATTAAGGGGCTTGTGTAGTTTCTTTTTGTAGAACCTATGGTTGATAGTTGGACATAGAACTAGTGAGATCGAAAATAAATTTTCAAGGATTAGGGTGGCATCTGTACATGGTTTTGTTCTGTGCTCACTTGTTTCAAATCTATTTAGCTATTAATAGTGGCAATTAATGGCATTACCTATTATGTACACATAGAGTGGTTGCAATATTTCAACTCTACAAGGGTGAAGCTATTAAATAGGACTAGCTCAAACCATTTCCCACTGATGGTTTCTATTTCTAGATATGATGTCGAGACCATTTATTTTTCAAGACATGTGAATAAATCATCACTCGCAAAAAGCAATAACTCAATCATTTTTTTCCTCATAAAGGTACATGAAGTCCCATACATTCAAATATATAACAACAAGATATATATATATATATATATATATATATATATATGTGTGTGTGTGTGTGTGTGTGAGAGGAGATTCTAGAATAGAAATAGAAGGAAAATTGAAGAATGGATGCAAATAGAAGTCCCATACATTCACAATAGTGCTTCTCTACTGACACTATTAACAAAAATGACAATTTGATTGAAATCTAAAGCATAAAAAACGTCGTTGAGCTCGTGATTCTTCTCACGATAACTCAATTTAATGCAATGCCGACATGGAAGAAAAACAAAAAATAGGGAATAAACTTTAAGATTGAACATTAACAATAGTGCATTTTAACCTTGATATATCAAAAGTACCTACACAACACCATTGAGAGTCAACTTGGCCTCATCATCAACATAAATTCCCATCATCTAAAAGGTGTAAAGGTCATTCATAGGGAAGTCAAATCGTCTTTAAAAATGAATAATTTAATAAATAACAATCAAATTTCAATGCCTGAAATTTTTCAGATGCAACCAAGTGCGTTAAGAGTGTGAATTTCCAATTCAAGTTAACGTGAAAAGAAAGTGAACTTGAGTAGTATAAACTAGAAAAAAACAAAAAAATGACGCACTCAAAAAATGACATATCAGGCTAAGAGATAAGCATTATCATTTATATCAGCCATTTGAAACACATTTTAAGTAATTATGAAGTGTCTTTTCACATCTTGTAAGATAATATAATCTACTAATACAACTTCTAAAATTTGAATAGTACAAGGAATACAACATCCATGCAGATGAGTCGCAATACTAACACGGATTTTTCGGTTGGATTTAAAATAAACTGAGAGATAATTTGACTGAAAATAGAAAACGTGCTCGGTATGAATAGAAATTTAAAGATCATAGATATCCACATTGTCTACATATAAATGATATATCCCTAGAAATTTCTCATAGGTTCAATGAAAATGATGATATAAATTACAAGCTTAGTGTTGGAAAATATTATAAGAAATAACGTTGGTAAGTACATGCCTGTTGTATTTTACCCCTCTTTGTTACCCCATCTGGTGAAATTTACAAGAAAGATCTTTAAAATCACAAGTTTATATATTAAATGTATGAACAATTTCCCAAAAAAATATTCTAGTGCTAAAGTAAATAAGATTGAATGCCAAATTTTAATTATAAATTATGTGGGAAACAAAATATAATCAATTTTTCTATTCAAACAATTGAAATGCTACATCCTAACACACAGAGATATATTTATGGGCGTTTAACCAATAATCGACGTAATTGAAACCCGAAAAGAAACAATAATATGCCCTCAACAATTTAATGACAATGCTCTACTTATTAGTTATCATACAATTACGGAACTTTAGAACATAGATTAGGGAAGACTTGATGAAGAATAAAACACTTCATTTAAACGCAATTAAAGATATTTTACAGCAACATTTGATTTGTACTCCAGCAAATCATCCATATGAGTGATCAATAAGAGGTTGGAAAGAACATCACTCCCACTTCGAGGTTAATATGAACTAAATGCAATTTTTAGCAGAATATCATATAAAATTATGTGGATTTATTGAGTTTAATGGGAACATCAACTCCAATTGCACATAATGTAAGAAAAACACATCATCATAATGACATGTAAATTTATGAGGTATGTGAGGAATAAATAATCTGGAAGTTGAATAAAATATTAAGAGCTAAAGAAAATTACATATATCCATAAATAAATGAATCTTAGTGTACCGTACTATGCTCATTGCCAGGGCATTATAAGCAACGTCGAACCACGTGATTTTTTTTAGGGTCCTTGATGAGATCAAGAAAACCCTGGTTCAAGTGCCCAAGTAACAAACAAAATATTCTTCCTTGTTTGGAGAGTCTCTATCAATTTCTGCATCACATGACTTATAAGAATACCAAGGTACCCATTCAGAAACTAAAAAGCATTTTAAGAAGTATAAACTTTGTTGGGGTCTAAAAAATTCACAAAAATTCATATAAAAGAAACGAATATGCAAAATCATTGTACTACTATGAAATAAATTAAAGCATCTAAGCTAAAAATTGATGATTTACCCATGCATGTTTAAACAAATTTCGATGAGCTCTTTGGGATTATGAGTCACCCTAAACACAATATGCATACTCTATTGTGCATTGCAAACATCCAATTGACTCCGATCAAAACCCACTTCTAAAACTCAACATTCTCTCTGAAAATGGATTGCAGGAGGCATATTACATGCGACCAAAACCCATTTCAAAAACTCAATAATCTAGAAAGTGAAAAACGTAAAGATTGATATAGATTCTTCTCGAGTAGATAGAGAAGTGTATGTGTGAGGAGAGCTTCTCAACAATAGAGAGAGGAATGAACAAGGAGTGAACTTTTAGGGTTTTTTTGTAAAGGAGGCGGCAAGTGAAAAGTTCATTTGGGAGGGAAAATGACACTGAATTTTTTTGCTCACTTTTTAGTTTTATTTTAAAATTGTGAACTAAAAATAGTTAACATCTATCTTAAATTAGTAATGCTAAATTAGTGTCACAAATAGTAATGGTAAAATGTCGTTAGTAATCAATAAATTAGTCTCTTGCTAAACGTTTATTTTGGTGTAGTGCACTAAAAGTATGTGCCATGGATTATCCGTCCACCCACATGGAAATAATATTATCCATTGGGATGTTCGAAGGAAAATAATTATATTAATAGATGTTAACGCTTTCATGAAGATGTGGTTTATCTTTCATGTAAGGCTTATACCTTGCGTAATTGTGACTTACCCTAAATGCAAGTGTAACCGATTAAACAACTGTTATCTTCCTAAAGTCAAGCATACATGTCTCAAAGGATGGAAAACCATTGTCCTAACCCTTCATTTCCTTCATACAAAAAAATTATATATCAAACAATCTTAAGTCCCGTCTTCCTATGCAAACCTACACAAATGCTCAAATTCATATACAAAATTAAATTATGTAGGCTTTGATCCCAAGTTTTTTTGGGTATGTAGGTTCAATATTAAGTCCCTCTCATGAGCACGAGCCTCGATAACATATCTCTTAATATGCTACCATAATAGATATGCACCCATCTCTTATGTTACCTTTATATCTCTCCTCAAACCTTAAAAGAATTTTCAAACTATCTCAAAAGTCGATCTCTCTTGCAAATTTACATACATACCAATGGCAACCCTTTATGCTCAAGCACGGAGTTATATATAAGTTCCCTTGTGTATCTGCACCGTTTAAAGTGATGTTCCTACACCTCTCGCCAATACCATTTCATACTTTAGCACCTCTATATGTTTAAGGTATTCTCATCCTAAGGTATTTAAACTAGTTCTAAAAATAAATAAAACAAATAAATTAATGTTAATAGCGATAATAAGCATATAATTAAGGAAACGTAAACAAAAAGTGGGGTGCATAATACCTTCCCTAATTGTAACCTAGTCCTCAAACCCGCATAAATAATAATCTCTAGACCAACCACATAATTAAACTTGCCTTAGGATTAGTCCTAAAGGGCTAATCCGAATATTTTTTTTTTTGTATAAAACAAACCGGTGACTTTTAAAAAACCAACTAAACCCCTTATCACACGAAACACACATAGGCTTAGGACTAAAACCAGGGGTATGTGACTCAAACTGGACATGCCATCAAACATCTTCCAGGAGCAAGTACTTTGACCCATGTAGAACTGCTAACCCGACCTCGGGGGGATGTAGCGGACTGAGAGACAGGCACCCTCAGGCATCCACCGTCAACACACACAAGAGTTCCTCTAGGTGTGTAATCAATTCTAGGGGACCACAATTCCATATCATGTTAAGTAATAATTAAGAGTTTATTCCATTGAATGAGTGCAGAACATTGAGTGGCCCAAGTTATCTAACACGAACTATGATTAGATCCTTCTTTAATTGAATAATATTCTTGGAATATGAGATTAAACATTAATGTATGTGAAATTGATTTAAGACCTTTATTTATTTCCTAATGTTGTTAAAAATTAATTAATTGAGTACATGGATTAGAAGGAGTATGGTATACACATTTGTTGGCTTGTTGGTTTGTGGTTGTAGGTGGATTATGTTAGATGAATATGGTTGGATATGAAAGTTATTGAATATGCTTAAACCCTTAATTTACTCCACACTAATAAAATATTAACTAATTATATTGTCTTAATGAGTACGCTATCTAAATATAAGTGTATCGAGAGGTTACTTGTTTGGATTTCAATTACGAGACTTCCCATGCATGGAGTTTAGAGACTAAAAGGAGCGATGACCTATACATCCTTAATAAACATGTTTCTCTTATTTAATGTTTATATTAATGAGTACTCCTTGATTACATATATCATTGTGAGAAATTAAAGATTCCCTTTAGCCTTTATTGAAATATATAATGTTTACTTTAGGGATTAAATTAGAGTGGCCCGAAGAGTGGGGTTAATGAAAAGTAATAGCGTGATGATGACTGATAAGCTAAATGTGAAACCTGGAATGTTAATGGAGTAATAATATTAATAACTTTAAAAAGAGATAAACAATTAATGACAAATGATGGGTGTGTGTCGAGAGAGAACATTCTTGTGCAGAAATGCTCGAGGCGCATAGTTTTATGTGGGCATCACACACAATTTCCTTATACTAAGCACACTATGATGAGGTGGTACCCAGTAAACATGACAGTTTTTTCATTACGTAGTATGTGGATTGGATGGTATGTAGTTTATTTTATCACATGGTTTAATTATGTGTATAATCCTGACCATGAGAATACTAGGAGGTGACCGGTTGTGTGATGGGTTTTATATATACATCACACGATTTTCTAGATCTGTTTGACCATGCGAATAATAGGTGGCAAAGGAATGTGTGACGGTTTTATGTGTGCGTACCGCATGTTCTTTAGATGGCCCAAGAGAAGGGGCTTATGTTTATTACAATTATATTAATCAAGAGATTAATTAATTATTGAAACAAATGAGTTAATTAAAATGAACTCCTAGGATCCGTAGCACATGGTGGGTCATCGTAATAAGTTGGATAATTGTGGATTTATTACTTGTATATATAAATGTTTTTAGTTGTGTAGATTTGGTAACTTCATGGTTTTTGACCCATTTAATCAGTGATAACATTTCAAGTGCTAGGGTTGTCCTGCATGCACAAACTTTCTCACCACCTAACACATATCTTCCACTCCCGTATTTTTAGTCATCATCATTATCAGGGATTGACATAATTTCATCTTCTTCATGTTCTATTCCTTTATTTTAGTTGTGTGATTTCAGTACTATGGACTCAATTGGCACGTGTTATTTATGTAGTAATTTGGCATGTACATTTCATTGAGATGGGTTTTAGATTTGAGACTTCATATTAATATTTATTTCATGTTAATGTTTGTTGTAGATATATTTCTCACTCTATCATAGATAATGATGAACCTTTTAAGTTTTGTATTGGAGGTGTATCATATCGCATTCTTGTATTGTCACGTATTTTAGTTGTTCCTTTCATGTTAAGAATGATATTTACTTTTTTTACAAGTTTGATATTTTAATGTTAGGAAGTGATCAACCCTAATTTTAAAATGCATAAGTTGTTATAGTTGGTATTGGAGCACGGTCTTAGACCTCTAGGGATATAGGTTATCTTAGACTTTCGCGTAGCGTTCTTTGATATGTTTCTTTTTTTGTACTCTTATTTATTTATCGTTAATGGTAGGAATTTATTTTGAATTTTAGATACCACAAAAAAGGAGAGCAAGACCAATTAGAATCCTATTATTCCATAACAGGCACTAATAGTACTAGAGCTAGACTCTCAAGAACATTATCACTTTGTCCCCTAGGAGTTGGCAAGCTTATCAATCAGTAAGTGGTGGAAGTTTGGGTAGTAGGCATGGATTACAAGACTCCAAATTTGGTAGAGAAACCTAAATCTCAAACGACTTCATGGGAAGGTGAGGATTCTTTTATGAAGAACACACCGCTTAAATTTCTTGGTTCTTTGGACCCCGTAGGAGCATATTAAGCATTATTTTAGGTTATTAGACTGCATCGATGTACCGAGACAAGTATTGAAGACGTTTTTCTTGACCTAGGATGCACTCTAATGGTGGGAGAGTGTCATGACTCTAGTGGAAAGGGATGATTACATATGATCAGTTCATACTATCGTTTGAGTATAACTATTTTCCATACATATGGTAGTCACAATAGAAGAGAAAGTTCCTCATGTTGCAGTAGGGATCTTGTATTGTGGCTGAGTCTGGGAGAGAGTTTACGGTTCTATCCATGTTTTTGTCAAAGGAGGTTAATATATAATAGTAGAAGATAGAGTGTTTCATTCAGGTCTTAATGTGGCACATCAAGTAGGTTATCGTGGGGAACACTTCATATTCAACCTATGCTCAACTGGTGGATGCCACTTTGATTCATTGGTAGGATAAGCATGAACATAAGAGGAAGTTAAAGAAGATTGCCCAGTCTAGTGGGCCTAAGGTTGAGAGTTGTTCTATTAGTGATAAAAATGGATTTTATGTACAAGGAAAATTTAGATGTTTTAAACTATGGTATTAAAGGTCCATACAACATATGTAATGAACCCCATAGGCAGAGAATGGGTAGCAGTAGCAATAACAAGCATAGAGTCAACGGGGGGCACCTTTATCCCCATTACAGAAGTTTATTTCATATGTGGTGGAAGGGAACATAGATCCTGAGTTTTCTTAAGTGTAGAGATTCATGGTCAGTAGAGGTAGGGTTAGTAAGGGTAGTGATATGGGTAGTGTAACCAGGTCCATTACGGTTTTATGACCTAACAGAAGAGGCAATCTCCATATCACCCTCAGTAGCTCCCAACACCAAGGCCACAACTTATAGACGCACCTCCAGTAACTCCACCCTCATAGTAGCAACCCCATCCTTAGTATGAAAGGGTGTATTAGATTGCACAGCCCCACCAGAAGGGTAAGGGGTAGGCACAAGTGATGGACAACACATTTTATATTTATGGAACCCTATCTAGACTTTTTTTAACACCAACGCCACACACTCTTTTGTATTACATAGTTTTATGGATACTTCTAGTCTATTGCATAGAACTTATGATGGGGCTCTATCTATAGCTACACCATTGGTTACAACGACTCATATCCTGCAAACTTCTGATGACGTTGGGATAGACATCGTTAAGTTACGTTTTGTAGCAGACTTTTTGGTGTTAGATCCCCATTCTTATGATGTGATCTTAGGTGTGGATTGGTTTTTTAGTACATGGCTCACATAGACTAGAGGGGTTGATCTATTATTTTCATAATACTAGGTCGAGAGATGTATATTGTGGCTATGCCTAGGACGGAAGGTGATTCCATTAAACATATTTACAGTATTGATGAGGAGATGGTGGTTCCTTTAGACTCCATACAATTTGTTCAAGATTTCAATGACGTATTTGACAACTATATAGGGTTATCACCAGCTCAAAATATCAACATTGTGATTAACTTGGCTCCCAACATTAATTCGATTTCCAACGCGCCTTATCAGGTAGCACCTTTAGAAATAAGGGAGTTATGAGAGAAAATTAAGTATTGATTAGAGAATGGATTCATTAAACATAACACTTTTCCATGGGTAGATCTAGTTCTCTTTATGAAGAAGAGATATGGTTCCATACAGTTGTGTGTTAACTATTATGAGTTGAACAAGGTGACGATGAGGAATAAGTACCTTTTTCGAGGATCCATGGTTTTTTTAATCATGGACGTGGTTTTCTTTCTTCTCGAAGAAATATTTGCATTCAAGCTACCATTAGTTAAGGGTACGGGAGGAGGAAGTTCCAAAAATTGCCTTTTTAACTCGTTATGGTTCTTACTAGTTCGAGATCATGTCGTTTGGGCTGACCAATACTGCAGCCGTGTTCATAGAATTGATGAACTGGGTGTTCTGGTTATACTTGGAATAATTTATCATCATCTTCATTGATGATATCGTGATTTATTTACAAATCGAGGATCATGTCGAGCATTTAAAGAATGCCTTTAAGACATTATGGGAGCATAAGTCTTATTCTAAACTCAAAAGGTGAGAGTTTTGGAGGCATAAGGTGCATTTTTGGGCCATATAGTCACATAGTCGGAATTATTAGTGGATTCCAAAAAGATATTGGCCTTGTCGGATTGGGTACAGACCATGACATCTATGGAGGTTTATGAGTTTTGGAATTGGATGGTTATTATAGGAGGTTTATTAGAGGTTTCTAAAGGATAAAAAGCCTATTGACCGAGTTGAATCGAAATGGAATTCAGTTTATTTAAACCAAGAGGCATTAGCATGCCTTGATACTCTCAAAGGAGAAGTTGACTTCATCTCTAGTTTTGGATCTACCTAGTTGTATTGAGTATTTAGGGTAAAATTATGTTTTCCTATATGGACTGTGTGGGGTGTTGATGCACGAGGATCACCCTATTGCCAATGAATATTAAAAGTTAAAGCCAAAAGAGGTTAGCACTCTGACACATTATTTGGTGTTAATGGTCGTAGTGTTTGCATTACTGTTTGGAGGAATTATTTATGGCTGAGAAGTTTAATATCTTCAACAACATAAGAATCTTAAATATTTTTTCATGCAGAAATATGTAAACGTGAGACAGTGATGGTGGTTCTAGTTCATTATGGACTACCATTTCATGATTTAATATCATTTGAGGAAGGCCAATGTGGTGGCAGATACTTTGAGTCGACCACTGAGCGGTAGTTTTTCTACTCTTTAGTTAACTGATGTGGGGTCCATTTACGTGATTAGTGAGTTAGCTGATGATTTTATGGAGATGCTCACAGTGACTCCCGATATCATTGTGTGGGTATCCCGATCAAGGAAAATGATGCAGTGTGTAAAGAGAAGGTGATTGAGATTTGGCTACCAGTGTACCTCATAAGTGTTGGTTCAGATGGTGGATTGAGATTCATGGAGATCTTAGTTATACCTTCAGATGAGGAGTTACAAATGGTCATCATGCATGAGTCCAACGATCGCAGTTTTTGGTACCTCCCAATGGAGAAAAGATGTACAAGGATATTAGGAGATAATATTAGCGGGTCAGGATGAAGGGGTATGTTGTTATGTTTGGGTCCCAATGGAGCACATGTCAAATGGTGATGATGGATCACGGACGACCATCGAGTACACTTTAGCCCTTACTAACTCCCAATTGTAAGTAGAATAGCATCTCGATGAAATTCATCGTAGGATTTCCGTTAACTCCCAGACAACATGAACATATTTGGATTATAGTGGATTGCTTGACAAATGTTGTATATTTATTTCCCATCTGTACGAAATCCATAACTGAGAAAAATGCACATTTCTATGTGTCATAGATAGATCATCTATGATAGGGATCTAACCTTTGTATTTAGGTTTTGGCAAACTTTTTAGGAGGTCATGGGGACGAGATTGAACTTGAGTGTTCCTTATCATCCTCACACTGATAGGCAAGTGGAATGAGTAAATAAGATTTTAGAGGATATGTTAAGAGCCTCCATATTGGAATTTTGGGGTACTTCTTGTGTGCACTTTCCTTTGGTGAAGTCTTCCTACAAAAAAAGTTATCAAAAGATGATCAATATGGAACTGTGTGAGGCATTATATAGGTGACCATGTAGATCACCTATGTGTTGGTTATACCTGGGAAAGAATTTTTATTAGAACACGAGTACGTTTAGGAAACGATTGAGAAAATTAAGATGATTCAGTATCAGACCAAGACTTCCCAGAGTGGGCAGAAGATCTATGCACACTTATAGAGAAGTACGTAGAGTTTCAGTTTGGTAACCAGGTTCTTCTCAAGGAGTCACCCATAAAAGGGTTGATATTTGTTGGGAAGAAGGGTAAGTTTTGCCTGAGGTATATTATGTCATTTATGATCACGATCGGGTATAACCTAGCACTTCCAAATCATTTATATTGGCTACATAATATCTTCTATATATCCATGCTTCATCTGTTCTTATGGGGTGAGGTTGCCTATCAGCACATTGACTTAGAGGATTTTTGGTTAAAGGTTGATGATGTATATAGTGAGGAGCCAGTGCATATTTTAGACCGTAGGGTCCAAGTTTTCAGGTATAAGGAGATACCCTTAGGTCATGTTCAGTGTGGTCACCATAAAGAGGATGATTCCACTTAGGATCTAGAGCATATGATGAGGCAGGAGTATCCACAATTGTTTTAAGGTAAGTATGTGTTATTTACTATTAATTCCGAGGTCAAAATTCTTTTTATCAGGGGGAGAATGTAATACCCCATGAATTTAAGAAGAATTAATAATTTGATTAATTATTCGGCTTTTGGATTTATTATATAATTTAAATGGTAAATTTATAGATATTTATGAGAATTTAAAGTTGAAATGGATTTATTTGGAATTATAGAGTTTATATGGGCTTAAGTACAATTACTTTAATATTTGGGGATAAATTGGAAGTTATTGTAACTTATATATTGGCTTGGACAAATGGGGAATTTTGGATTAAGGCCAAGGGTTGAAAGCTCTTTGGTGCATTTCTTGTAGCATAAGTTTAAGGTTATAATCAATTGGGTAGAAAAACATAGTTGGTGGTGCATTGTGGGTTTGGGACCACTATAATAGGGTGGTAGACACTAGAGCCTGCCCGTAGCCACTATAGTGGGCAAGTGTATTAAAAAGGGGCATGAGCCCCTATATTTCCTCTTATGCACATAAGTTCTCTTTTTATCTTCAAAATCTTTCTAAACCTATTGTTTTCTCTCACGGAATATTTTTTCTCATAATCCCTCACCCAAATTACTTCCCAAATCCAAAATTAACACCTTAGCTTGTTATTCCACTTTTCAAAGCAAGATTCAAAGGAAGTTTTAAATAAATTCAAGCAAATTTTCAATAATCTAAAGGGGTTTTCAAGGCATAGTTTCAAGGGTTTCTTCTCACTTAGTTAAATCAAGTATTAGTCTATATTTTTAGGCAAACCTCTATACTACTGTTCTACTCTTATATATACATTTGCTAATTTCACCTAAACCCTAAATTTAGGCTTAAAAATGGTTAATAATATCTTGGGTTTAGGGACTATTGTGTCATGACCTTGTTTACTAAATTTAGAATATGAATCATATCGTAAATAAGAAATTAGTCTAAAGTAATTTACTCAATGTGAATTCGAGCCATGAATTAGTAACTTTGCATATTAGGATTTGGGATTTAAAATGAGAATTTGATTAATTTAATTGTATGTTGAATCAAAAATTTAATTGGAGGTTATTTAGAATTGTAAATTCATGTGCTAATTAGGGTTGTACCTTTACCTTAATGAGTACTACCTTTGAGAATTTATGTCTAATAAATCTTAACTCAAGTATGTGAAGTAATAATTAGAATTTAATCTCTTGGTAGATTTCATGAACATTGAATGGACCCATGTTATTTAACTTGAATTATGATTAGAGCCTTCTTTAATTTAATTGTGTTCTTAGAATTTGAAATTGAACATAAATGTATGTGAAGTTGATTTAAGTCATTTATATCTTTCCTTATGATGTTAGGAATGAATTAATTGAGTAAATGGATTAAAAGGAGTACAGGATAAACATTTGTTGGCTTGTTGGTTTGTTCTTGTTGTTGGATAAGATTGGACAGATGCAGTTGGATACGAAAGTTATTTGTTTAATTTTATTAAACTCTTAATTTAATCCACACTAATAAATACTTAACTAATTATATTCTCTTAATGACTATTTTATCTAAACTGAAGTTTATCGGAGCGGTTCCTTATTTTGATTGCATTTATTATATGTCCTACACAAGGAATTTATAAAAGGGTAACAGTGATACTTCTAATTCCTTAATTAACATATCTCTCTTATATAATGTTTAGGTTTATGAGTAGTAAAAGATTATATATATATCATTATGAGAGATTCAAATATCCTTTTAGTGTTTAATGAAATGACATAATGTTTGGCTTAGGGATTAGATTTAAGTGGATCGAAGGGTGAGGTTAATGGAAAGTAATAATGTGATGATAAGTTGTGAGTTAAATGTGATACATGGAACTTTAATGAAGTATTAATGCTAGAGAGTTTTAAAAGAGATAAATTATGAATGAGAAATCATGGGTGTGTGCCGAGAGAGAACACTCTTATGTTCGAGTGCTCAAGGAGCACGATTTTATGTGTGCATTACACCATACGTTCCTTATCCCGGCCATGTAATCATGAGGTGGTTCTTACTCAGCGTAACACTATGTGGATTGGGTGGTATATAGATTGGATTGTATGTAGTTTCTTACATCATATGATGTAATTATGTGTTTAGTTTCATCCATGCAAATACCAGGTGGAAACCGATTGTGCGATGGTTTTTATATGTGTGTCACACGATTTTGTAGATATTTTCGAACATTTGAATAACAGGTAGTGATAGTATATGTGATGGATTTTTGTGGCTACTGCATGCTCTTAATATGGACGGGAAGAAAGAGAACATGTTGATTATAGTTTGACTAATTGAGAGATTAATTAACTATTAGAATTAATGAGTTAATTAAAAAGGGTTGTGAGGTTCCTCGGCACGTGGTAGGTTATCGTTATAAGTGAGATAATTTTGGATTTATCACTTGTATACATAACAATATTTTAGCTATGTAGCTTTGGTGACTTGTTGAGTTTTTGACCCGTTTTATTCGTGGTAACTTTTCAGGATCTAGGGTTGGTCTGCACACATAGAGTTTCTCTACAACAAGCATATAACTTTCACTCTCTCCTCTCCTTTCAACATTTTCGGGGATTGATGTAGGTTCATCTCCTTGATGTTATACCCCCTTATTTTAGATGTGTGAGTTGTGTACTAAGGACTCAGTTGACATGTATTATTCAGAAAAGACTTTGCCATGTATATTTCAATGAGATATGTTTTAGATTTGAAACTTTGAACTGTCATGTATTTGGTGTTAGTGTTTTTATAAAGATATCTATCACTCTAATGTAGTTGATGAGGCACCTTATGAGTTTTATATCAAGGTTCTATCATATCTCATTCTTATATGATCACATTTTCCTTTGTTTCCCTTCATGTTGAGAATGATATTTAAATTATTTTTACAATTTGTATATTTTAATGTTAGGAAGTGATCAACAATAATGTTAATATACACGATCTTTTACACTTGCTAACTTATGAAGATTATTTTTCGTACAAAAAAAATCTTAATTAGTTAAAATAACTTATTAAACTAATAAAATTTACAGCTTTAAACAAATGAAAGTAAAGAAAAAAATCATCAATTAGGAGTGCAAATGAGTCGAGCCGAGTTGAGCTTAAGGTTTCTCGATCTTGGTTTGTAAATGTAAATGTGCCTAAATATATGTGAAAGGTTGGTTTATTTATCTTATGATTCGTGCTTAAATGAACTACTAAGTAAAAGATCATTAAAGGAGCTTGAATATCTTAATTATTTTACACTAGTTTAGTAAGAATATTGGTGATCAAGAGAAATCCAATTCGACCCTAATAAGATAACTAGATTGATATATTCAAGGTTTGCATGTCTATTTTATGAGCATGTCTCGAAATAGTTTTATTCCAAAAGAACACGACACACCAAATCGAGTAACTTGATTTGTTCTACAATCGTACCCTCTCTATTCATCCCCTTCCATTCTTAAGTGATCTTGTCCTTAAAAAATTTGGTAAGGAAAAAATTCCTACAAGTGGAATTGTGAAGAAAGATTTGAATAGATTTGAAACCCTCACTATTGATCTTCTTCTTTGTTTTCACTTTAGTATTAAAATGGAACTAAAGTCTAAATAATTGACTATAGAAAAATAATTGTGTTTAAAATATTGATCATAATCGTAATGATCGGAAACATGGTACCACAGGTTAATTAATAACATCGATGGCAATGGTTTTGATCATTGAGAATTCATAAAAAAAACTGGGGATATGAATCATCAATTCGTCAATGTCTTTATCAATGGTCATGTGCATCGGTTATCAACTGAATGATATTGAAAACATTTAACCCATAAACTCAGTTTTACCAAAATAGTTTGACCTAAAAGTTAAAAATATTTATTTAAGAAACCCGAAAATATTCTACCCATAAACTTCCAGCACAGCCCTTATGGGTCGACACTATTGTTGTTAGAAATTCATAAAAAAATAAACATAATTAAATGTTTTGTAGTTATACAATACTCCTTACATGATGCAGCTTAAACTAATCCAAAACCCTAAAATTTTACAACATCAATGTGTTATCAAAGTTATAATATTGTGATGATAAATTAATTGGTTTCCAGAAATTTGTTATTGACATATATTAAGATTGAATATATGTGCTTATATTTGTATTAATTTAAAAGATTATTTTAATTTTCACATCCAACCATACATGAAAATAAAGTGCCAAATCGGTAATTCGCTAAGTCTCTTCACTACACCAATATGTGTTTTTTGTCACGGTCCTTGACCCTGATAAAAAGACTTGTCACGGTTAATGACCATGACATCCTAGGGTGTGACAACAAAACTTAGCACGGTCTCGACCGTTATAGTCTTTGTTGTTACATTTTTTTGGCCTAGATATTTTGTCAAAATTAAGGGTGATGGTAAGTTTACGACGGTCCATGGCCGTGACAACATGTGGCTAATAACGGGCTTATTACGGTCAAGGACCGTGACAATTTGGTGGACAATGTCAAGGCTTTGTCATGGTCATAGATCGTGACAAGCCCTAAAAACTATTGTCAAGGATTTTTCATGGTACTCAACCATGACAAACCTTAGACGAAAAATTAATTATTCGGCACTACCCATTAGAAAACTTGATTCAAATGTACCAAAAAAATTACTTATTCCATAATGAAAGAACAACATCTATAATAAAATATCAATTAATTTAATCAACATCCACATCGACATGAGCAATTAAATTAATTAAACAAAAGTTAATTAGCTCCATAAATTTAATGTCACATAAGCTTATAATACAAATGTAATTGTTAGTTAAATACAAGCATTCAAAATTCCTCCAGAAGGTGAGTCAGCCAAACGACATATGACCCCACCATGTCATCTATATATTGAATACCACCTTGATCGTTTAGCCACTAGATATCATCCTCTTTCCCTAAAAACACCTAAATTACTCTGACCCAAGACTCATAAGCCTGTAGTGGGAGACCGAGAACCAAGGTCCCAGGATTGGCACTCAGATCCTTCTATCCCTTTTGAAATCTGCTCTCATCCACGTGTCACACATATAGACTCTCTACCCAACTGGCTCAAATCTTGTTCAGACAGTGGGGTTGAGTGTAGAATATAACTTAAAAGGTGATCATGAGTCCACCACAGGTGAAAAGGATGGAGTAGCGGTCTCATCGCCAACCTTCTCCTTACCCTTTCTTTTCTCCTTCTCCTTCCCCTTACCCTTAATCCGACAATGGAACTTTCATTTGACCCATTCGAACATATGTGTAATCGTGTGTTGGAGATTATCCAACTTTGAGTCCATCTCAAATTTCTACATGTCGACCTTAAAAAAAAAGGTGCTTTGTTCGTTACAAGGTCCATATATTTCAAATTTTCAATCTCTAAGCTAACACCCCAAGTGCAGCCTTTCCTATCTTGACTCAACACTTAGCTCAGTGCATCTATACTCAGAGATGCCTTATTAGCATCACGCTAGATGTTATGCACTCTTTTCAGCTTATCTTGAAACAAAATAAAATACCTAATTAACCTTGGAAATGAATATTATTAAATTATCAAAATTGGCATATAATTTAAATTGTAAATTACCAAAGTGTCAGCTACCTATGGATTAGCAGTCACACCCTTCTTCACTCGAAATTTTACATAGGTTTTGATCCTATGTGGATTACCCCCAGGCCACTCCTAACCTCCTACACAAATTAAAATATTCATTAAAATTTTATTTGTGCATTAAACAAAATGTGTCAAATTTATATTAATCTACTCACCATGCTATGCTCCACCTCCGTAGTTCCCTGGCCAGAATAGTGCAAGTCCACTTTATTCACCTAATTAACCCTCGTCGACTCTCAATGGCCAACTAGCTATTAGACGCCTAAATGTATATAAAAAATTTCCTATTGGCCAATGTCACATGCTCCTTATTCGGAACGTGTTCTCTCCATTTCAATATAGACTCTTGGTCTTTCTTGAGATAGAGATTGCGTAAATGTTTCTTCCACTACTCTCTCATTATGACCAAGACATTGTCCGATTGTTAGAGTAGTAATTCGAATTATTAATATCCAACAAACATATAATAAGCAAGTACGTAAATTACGTTGAACAAACATATAATAAAATCTTAAATGAAAGTCCTATATATAATTTAAATATTCATATTTTAATACTTGTCTTAATCTCTTCAGGAACGTTCCTCCAGTTCTCATACCCCGATCCAATTATTATTTTCATTAGCTCTGACGACTTAATCATTAAATTCGTCTTATTTTGAATTGCGCAACTTATGTTGCTAAAAATAATGAATTTTTTATTTGACCCCCCCCCCCCCCCCCCCGATCTTGACCAGGGGTACAGTGGCCACCTTCACCTGAAGGCTTAACAGTGCCAATTTTCAAACTTTTGAACTTATGACCCAATTCTCACCTCGTGAGTCTCACGACTGGACATGTTATTTTTACGAGTTAATTTAGTCAACTGTGGTGTGATTGTACCTCTTTTTGATAAGTTTTGGTGTTAAATTACCTTTCCCCCCCCCCCCCCCTAATGTCCTATTTTCAAGTTTAAGCCTTGGATTTTAAATTTTTTGGCCCAATTCTCATCCCATGAGTCACATGACTGCACGAGTTATTACTACAACTTAGTTTAGTCTCCTTTGACGTGATCATGCCCTTTTTTCTAGAAGTTTTGTTATTAAATTATGCTTCACCCCCTAACGCCTAATTTTCAGGCTTAAGCCTTAGATTTTTTAATTTTTTTACTCAATTCTCACACTGTGAGTCACACTATTGCACAAGTTGTTTTCACAAGTTAGTTTAGTCTTGTATGATGTGATTGTACCTTTTCGAACATTTTCACTTACTAACGCCCTATTTTATATTTTTGGATTTTTGACCCAATTCTCACCCCCCCCCCCCCAAGTGTACAATTTTTTTACATTTGGATATAACAATGCACATTAGACTTAATAAATTACCAACTACAAATTGGAATACACCTTACATTAAATAAACTACATATTAAAAATTACATATTGAAGTAATTCAAGTAAATTAAACTTCCAACAACTTATATTAGCAAGTACACTTTTCAAACGGGTTCATTTGTCAATATCGTACGAAGACACAAAGAATCACTTCATTGCATGATTTCACTAATAAGTGAATATTAATGTCAAAGAATTCTAGGGGAATTACTTCTCCAATACACATGATGCTTCAGCTAGTGATACTTTTACAGGCACGATATGCTTTTAGCTGATTACTTTCGCACATAATATTGTGATGAAAAGGATAATCTTCATAATGACCCTCCACAAACCTTTATTCTTAGAGAAATAATGCTTAAACAACAAAGGGACCAGTTGCATTATCACATTCCAGCCAAAGAATATTATCTGAGTACGATAAGTCAAATAATATTATCCGAGACAATACCTTTCTTTTCTCGTCTACATTCCTAACTTGGGTATTTTTATGATAATGATAATAATCTTGTTACCGTCCTTGAGATATTTAGATACAGTTTCGTATCCAAAAATAGATTGTAATACCCCATATTTTTATGGCTTTTAAATTCAGGGATTTACTAAATTTAATTGAGATAAATTAATTTAATATTAATCCAAAAATTTATTTTAAATATTTACTAGCATGACGAGAGTTAGTAATTATTGGGAAGCTGTTGAATATTACTAAATGAGTAAATTAATATATAAGATTGATTTTATAAAAATTGTCACGAGTGAATAAAATGGCGATTATAGAAATTTAAGTCGGGACGCGCCCGTATCGTGTCAGGACTCAATTATTATTAGTAAAAGTGAATAATTTATAAGTCACCCGTATGGTATTTTTGAGCACGTCAATGTGTCTAAAAGGGTAGAGATAGTCAAAATAATGTATCCGAGGGTTTAGTTCGGGTCTCGGGGCATTTTTAAGCCTAATTGGCATCCCGGGAGGGTATTATAGACATTTTTCATTTTTAGGCAATTAAACCCACGAATTTCCTAAGGATAAATCAGCCTCTAGGAGTTGTCTTCTAGGGTTAACCAACACAAAACCAAAGAACGGCCATTAGAGAAGAAGTTAGAGAGCTTTCCAAGCAACCCAATGCAAAATAATCATCCGTTTGCACTGCCACCGCCACCGAATCGTAGATCACGCGATGGGGAACGCAACCATACCTTTTCATCCACGAAATCAGAAACTTAAATTCCAGGCAAGTATCTATCTTTCTTTTCTTTTAGCTATTGTTTCATCCATGTTAGATTAGGATTGTTATACACATGTTCCATAGAAGAATTTGAGGAATTTGAGGATTTAATCACATGTTTTGGTGGAAATAATTATCTTCTGGACATCCCAATCATATGTAGAGAATAACCCACTAATTGGTATGAGATTAGAAGCAAGAAATCTGGAAAAGAAATTTTAAAAAAATGGAATTTTTTATGAAAATTAGGGTTCTTGATAGTTAATACAAATTGGCCCTTTAATTCAATTCCGTTGAAGAAATTATACATGTCTTACGTAGAAATTAATGCATATATGTATATAGAACCAGTAGTAACCTTATTTGGGAGTTTGGGAATATTAAATGGAATTTTGGAGAAGATTATTGGTTGAAACCCGTAGGTTGAAATTGCAGTTTATGGGCAAGAACTGCTTCAATCGATCAATCGATCAATCGACCCAAGAACATCGATCGATCGATCGACCCAGGAACATTGATCGATCGATGATCGATCGATCGACCCCTTTCTGAAAACTGCATTTTTCCCTTTTTCTTTAATCATGTTTAATTACGTAAGAACCCTTGCTTATTATTTATAGAATATGAGGAGTCGTGAGGAAGACTAGTAGGGTCTAAATAAACCCCGTTGAATGAAATTTAATATGGGACGAAATAGTGGGTCAACGGGGAATTTCGGTACACATTAGAGATTGTGAGTAAAGTCGTTAATGAATCGAGGGACTCGTGAAAGACTTAGGTCGGAAGGTTAAAGATGGTATACCTACTGAAATTATACTTAGTAAGATATAATACTTCGAGAGATGAGAAGTAAGTATGAAATAAATTATATATATGAGAATAAAAAGAGACAAATCCGTTATGCGAGATAATTGAGTAAATTGTGATAAGAACGGATAAATTTAATTATGGGTCGTGGGCGCACCTAATTTAGAAAATGTGAATATATATATATATATATATATATATATATATATATATATATATATATATGATTGTGTGACTATGCATATATTATGTATTTGTGTAAAAATCATACCCGGACTACTTGCTATCACGGAGGTTTTCGTGCCGGTACAGTTTTATCTCGATTGGACCTTTATGGGGGATATTGACTCGTACCCTAGAAGATAGTATCCTCGATACAGGCTATCTAAAAATGATAGTCAGATATTCTAAGAGACGTGAGGGTATGTGATGACCTCTTAGGACCTGGAACTATGCTTCGCCTCCATTTGTTTGTGTATTGTGTTAAAACAGTTCGAAAGTGATTCCGAACTAGTATTTACCTTAGTTTGAATGATACGGGGACTTGATGGCAGAGTATGCCAGCACCATAGATTTTAAGTGGGGTGTCGTTAGTATATATATTATATGTGTGACTAATATATACGTATATCTATATGGGAACTTTCTATTGTGATTATAAGTAGATAAGTAATGAATAAATGCTTCAACTTTCTTATAAGTTCTCGGGAACTTTATAACGGTAATGAGTTGTCCTAAATAACATAAGAAATCTTGAAGAGAATGATTTTCCTAAAGTAAATATCATAACCTTACTTTTCACATGATAAAACCTTATGGATAATAAGTTAGAGAAACTTATGAGATTTATTAGTATGATAGGCGTGCACACTAGATGAGAGGTGAGAATTCTCAAGAGAGTGTCGCACACTAACATGGTGGTTGCATTAGCCGGTAAGCATTTTAAATACTTGTTAAACTATTTTTAAACTGTTTTACACACGGGCTTTAACCCATTTCCTGTTATTTCTTTTCTCTTGTACATATATATGTATATTGCAGGTGCCCAGCCACAGGGGCGTCATGCTTAGATTCCTTAGAACGGACGCGCTGCAGCTTATGTGGGAGTTGCAGGCCATTATTTAGACGACCTCATTGTTAACTCTACTCTTAATTTAGTTCTGATTAGTTAGGGCATGTGTCGCCCGTTTCCCTATTTAGTTGGATTTATCAGAGGTTTATGTTCATTTATTTTTAGTATTTGGTACTCTTTGTAATCTAAATCGTGTCAGGATGATTTCAATTGTAGCTTTGAACTTGGTATTGGTTTATCTGTATGGTTAAATTCTTGGGTGTTTATTACCATTATTCATATTTATGTGATTCTTCAACTGTTAATTATTAAAAAGGTTTTTATAACTGGATTTAAATAAAATGGAAATAAGGTTTTAAATTGTTTTGACACTTAGCTTAATTATTTAGGGTGTTTAAACTGGAAATTTATTTTTGTGACAGTGATGCTAAGAATGAACCAACCGTTCACCTTGATTTTAATTTAATAAAGGACTGATCACCCGATATTTAATTAGGCAGGGTGTCACATAGACACCCAAAGTAACCATGAATATTATATCCCAATAAAGTCCCATAAGGAGGAAAACCATGAATTTTCAAGAATAACATAGCTTTTAACGTGAATTCCTCCTATTTTTCGGAGTAAAATGCTTTTATTCTCGTCACCCACAACTCATTCAATGCTTTTACTAATGGTTCTAAGTAGACATAAGTATCCTCACTTGGTTCCTTTGTCTCAAATATCAACAAAGACAACATTAAAAAATTTCTTATCATATACAACAAAGGGTGGAGATTTATATGTGCTAATATCATTGCCATACACCTTGATTGATTCTTAGATTACAAAATGGATAGAATGCATATAGTGATATTTTCAAATGAATATTAATTTGTTCGTTGTCAAAATCTAGGTAATTAAAATTTATTCCTTTCCAAATGGTTGAGACAGTATGATAACGCATGAGATTATCCCATACTTCTACTCTAGCGTGCCAAGCCATTGCATCTGCTACCAATGGTACTCTAAAAAATCTCTCTAACCTGGGACCAACGGGTATATATTTTAATACCTTTTACGAATTTTTTAAAATGCACCTCCCTTATTATTCAATCCATGCTCTGGTACATATCTAGGTTCCCCAGATATTGGACAATGATCATAATATTTATACTCCTTCGGGTATATTATGGAATCATACAAGCAAGCATGAATTTATTTATACTTCATTCACAAACCTTTCAAATTGTTCTTCATACTTGGATTGTTATTTAGTAGCGCGTTCTATTTGGGGAGTAAATCTTTCACCCAATTTAGAATTCCAGTCATGCTTTTTTTAGACAAATCAAAATGGATCATCAAACTATGGTAACAACCATGGCATATACAGTTGTGTGATCTTTAACAATTAAGGTATAATGGTTGGATCGATTTGACTTTCAAACTTAGGTAGTCATTATTGAGGTTTATCCCAATACCGATGATGATACGAGAAATCATCCACTTGTCATTCTCGTACCATCAAATCAAGAGTAAAGTTCATAATAAGTAAATAGAGCAAGTAAGAGAGGTAAAAGAAAAAATATAGAGTGGTTTGGCTATAATAATGAGCCTACGTCCACTTTTGTGCCACGCACTCATTATATATGTTGTTTGGTACATAGTTGTTGTGCCTAAAGAGGCATAAAAGGGTATGAATAGAAGAGAATACACGGGTTATGAGGATTCCAGTGTGTCGGAGAGATAGCTACGATGCCGAAGAGTATCCCTCAAGCTATATTGTCAGGAGTCGAGAGTCTTGTGATCTCTGATCTCTCTCTCCCAGCACTAGAAGTAAACCTGCTCCCTTTAGTCATCAATAAGTCCCCAAGTCGTAGTTCCAAGAGGTGGCGATTAGGGCTATAGCTTAGTAGTCTCGTAATCTTCAAAATCTGTCGCATCCACAGTGTAATATATCGGTCATATCAATGAGTTTGGGCTACGGCTTTCATGAAATGGTTTCTCCGAAGTTGTCGCAAACCTTTAATGCTTCTGCAGTTATATCAGCTCGACAATTCATCTTCCCATGGTCTATTATATAAATAGATTCGATCGTCGCCTTCCGTACGTTTCCAAAACCTTTTAGAGAAAATCGAGAGCAAACCCTTGCTCATTTTTCTTTCTAGTTTTTCGGTGACCTTTCAAAAACTGTGTGTGGTGGCTCTGAGGTGGTTTGAGGCTGAGCATTGTTGATTTCTCAATTATCGAGTAATTTTTCAACTAGAACCCTCTTTTAATGGTTTTTGCAGGTAAATTCTTCAATTGTACTTGATTTATGATTGTAAATAAGCCACTTGAATCCATGTCCTCTGAGAATCAAATGATTATCATTTGAACCCATATTTGTTAGATGAACTGAACACATTTGAATTCTTGTGATTGCTTGGATCGTAATAGGTAACTGATTTTGCATTTGAATCAAACTTCAATCAATAAATAATTAATATCCATGTTGTCCCAATAACTGAAACTTTCTGACTTAGTCCTAGATCTTCAGGACTTTTGAACTCCCAATTTATAGGATCAAAATATTAAACAGACCCATGAAATGTTCTTAACGTTCTTGAGCTAAGCTTTCAAAATCCATGGCTTTGATCTTTTAGGTTAGGCAACTATGTTAACCTGTTTTCGTATATGGCCGCGGCACAGTCCATGCCTGGATGTGGCCTAACAAAGTCCTTTTACATTATAGGGTCATCTTAGGTCAATGGTTGTGGCATGTACACATTTAGCTGCGTCATGTGGCAGTACTTATATAATAAATATTCCCTTGCCTCCTTCCCAAAATAATATGCCGCGATGGAGGTTAGCTTCTAGGACTTGAGCCTAATAATTGATATAGGTAGACAATTTTACTTAACACTTCTACTTTAGCCATCAAACTTTATACAACTTTATTCATGACGCGGCCTCTAGGAGACTTGTTTAACCATAAAAGTTGTGGTACCTAATCTGTGGACTCTTTCTGCTTTTTAGGTATCGCTGCAGCCATATGAGTTTTGACCCTAAAGAGTTTCTCAGAGACTTATGGAACCAACACTTTGGAGTTTCTCCCCCTGAGATTTCTTCAATGCGTCCTTTGAGGACAATAGGGCCCTACCAGTTGAGTGATTGCCCTAATTGTGTAGTGCTAAATTTAAACTCTGCGAAAATAGAGGAAGAGGTTAACTCAAGCAACCACCCTATGGATATTGATGTCGCAACAGAGGGTCCATCTGTGTCTAGGGATGCACCAGCTAGCACATCTGGGAGAGCTAAGGGACCTACTACTGCACTTGGTGTCTGTAGTATTATGACCCAAGAGTGGGTTGATTATGTGGCTAAAGCCTTCAAATTTCCTCTGAGTGTGATCTGCATTGCTCCTTCCATAGACCAAAGGTCTTGATCCATAGTTGCTGATGATGGAGTCTGATTCCCACTCCATGCATTTGTATATGGGTTGCAGCTTCCTGTCCCAGTCCCAGTTAGGAGAATCTTAACTGCCATGAAGCTGGCACCAGCCCAGGTGGACCCAAATGGATGGAGGGCCATACTTGCCATGGTGGCTCTCTGGAGTAAGAAGTTTGATAGGGACATTACTCCTGCGGAGTTCTTGCATTTTTACAGACCAAAGGAGAACTCTGTTAAGTTTTCCTGGTATTACTACATGGCTCTTCGAAAGGATAGAGAGGAATTATACACTGGGAGACCTTCCAGTGTAAAGAACTGGAAGATAAAGTTTTTTTATGTTTTCGGAGAAGGGTGGGAAACCCATCCAGAGGAGAGTGAGAGAGAGAAATCACATAGAATGCAGCGGCAATGGGGCCATCCTTCAAAACTAAGTATGTAAGGCTGCAGCCTTTGGATATATGTTACGTCCTGTTTTATAATTTTCACTTCCCTTGGCATTTTTACTGTATTGTACTAATATTGACCTTTTATGCAGCTCTTGAAAGTTTACACCTTAGTGAGCGGTAAGAGAGGAGAGTGCGAAGAGCTACGGCCGTTAGTGCCGAGGAGAAGAAATTTAATACCTTGGTCACTTCTGCATCTATCTTCAACCAAGGCTACTTCACTAATAAATCTATTCCCAAAATAATGGTTGCGGGAGGTAATAATCTTCAGTTAAACTCCACAGCACTTGTTATTAAAATCTTCAATTTTTAATTCTTTATTTCTTCTTCAGGTGAGGAGATAGATTGAGATCTTTTGAAGGCTCGATTACTAGAGATGGATGAGGATGCCGTAACCTTAATAATGCTGCTAGAAAGGAAGAAGGAAGAGAAAGAGGGCCCCTGTCGCGACCCCAAAGAATGTTAAGCCCCCTATCGTTGAAGAGGCAGATGCGACAAATCCCACACTTGGGAGGGTTTCAGCGCATAAAGTATTTAGGGGTATTTCCACGACATTACAAAGGTAAGTGAAAATAGATGATGACATTGGTGAACATCTAGTCGCGGCAGGCTTACTGCCCTCAGAAACTGAGGACCATGGTGGACCCTTCACCTATTATTTCTCCCAATCCTTCCACTTCATGCAATATCATGGTTGTAAATGCCAACCTGCCACCTCTACAAGGCAGGCCAAGTGTTGGACCTGATGGTCGCCTGTGGCCTCATTTTAGGGAAGAAAATCCTAGTTCCTCATGGGATACAATTGTGAGGGTCGTTCGCAGAATAAGGAAGGTTCCAGAGGCTGTGGACCTAAATCGTTTAGTGGATGAGGACCATGAGAATTTTGAGGAGTATTCCTTTCATAGTTTACTGTGGGTAATAACTTCTAACAATTGGTTCTTTTTTGTTGGTTATTAATTCTTTACCTGTACTGATTCTTTAGAATTCCAATAGGCCGCAGACGTTGTTGTGAACCAAAAAATGAAGTATGAAGGGCTCTTCAAGATTTATAGGGCTTTGGATGCTTCTTATAAGAAGGACTTGAATGCAGTCAAAGCATCTTCTTTTGAAGCAGGAAAAAGCTCATTTATCGTAGCCCTTCACTACACCAAATCCTGCGAATGGTCACGCCTAGTGGGTCACGGCCCAAGTTCGCGACCCACTGGTCGCGGATTTGGGCCATGACCCACTCAATATTTGGCGTGACCATATTTATTATCACACTATATTATTGATGCTCGGGAAGTGGTCACGGACCAAGGCCGTGACCACAGTGGTCGCGGACTTAGGTCGTGACCATCATGGCGCCAAACACGCGCCAAAATTCCCTCCAAGCTTGGTCATGAGTGGGTCACGTCCCAAGTCCGTGACCCATGGCATGACAAAGAAGAGAGTACACATATTGGGGGTCACGGATTAGGGTCGTGACTATTTTGTGGTATGGGTCACGGCTAAGGGCCGTGACCATACATCATTCAAGCATCGCGCATCACAGATCAAGGGTCACGGCTATGGGTCGTGACGAGTTCTTAGTATGGATCACGACTATGGGCAGTGACCATACCTTAATCAAGCTTTGAAAAGAGTCTCCTATGGTGGGTCACGGCTTTAGGCCATGACCATGTCTGCCTGTTCTGGGTCGCGAACTAATAAATTTAGGGGTCGCACGTATGGAGTCACGGCGTTTGGCCGTGACCAGCTCTAGGTCTTTAAAAAAAAAGCCCCCCGCTGATTTCATTTTGTTCATTTGGAGGTTGAGTTGCAACTGCTTTCCTTTATCATATTTGGCGATTTTGACGATTTTGGCGATTACATTTGGATGTTGAGGTATGTATTGAGTTATATGTATATGTAAAGCCCTAATTTATGTGTAAGTATGTGTAGATTTACGTTTGTATGTGTGTATGTGTGTGCATGTATAGATTTATGTTTATATGTGTGTGTGTGTGTATAGATTTATATGTATATGTATGTTTATTTCAATAAATCTTATATTGTATGTGTGTGTATGTATAGATTGTATGTGTGTAAACCGTAAATAGTATGTGTGTGTATGTATAGATTGTATGTGTGTAAACCCTAAATAATATTAGGGTTTAGTAAACCCTAAATAGTATGTGTGTGTATGTATAGATTGTATGTGGGTAAACCCTAAATAATATTAGGGTTTAGTAAACCCTAAATAGTATGTGTGTGTATGTATATATTATGTCAATAAACCCTAGATTGCATGTGTGTGTGTGTATAGATTATGCCAATAAACCTAGATTGTCTGTGTGTGTATTTTTTTTGACAAAATATAATTAAATGGATTTTTAATGAGTAAAAAAATTTACATCCACCTTGTCGTGATTTTATTGGGGGTTATATGCGTGTCATCATATTATATTAGGGGTTATATGCATGTCGTGATTTTTTGCACTACAATATGTGTGTAAGTACTACAAAATGTGTGTAAGTACTACAATATGTGTGTAAGTATTACAATATGTGTTATAAACAATTACGGCAGGTTGTTGTTGGGATTTCACATATACTTTTAAACTCTCATAACTTTCAAACCTAAACCTTAATAGCATGACTCGTATTCATTCCCTCGTATACTTTTCTCAGGAAAAATGAGTCACGGTGATAATTACTGTCAACAAAGGTGGGAGAGGTTGCAATTAGACCGCACACATAACTCTTTTATTAGCGTACTTCATATAGAGGGCACTCCTATTTATAAGTACGGAAATAAAAAGATCGAACAATTTAACTACCTTGTAAATCGTGGATTTGATATCCAGCAATATTACTTGTTCGATCGTATTCTATTTTCTCTACCAGAAAACTGGGATGACGTTATACAAAATATATTTCGCACACATAATCCTGACATAGCCTGACCTTGGTTACATTGTTGGAGAAGGCGGAAAAAAAATCCACCCGTTATGGATACAACTGCGTACTGAGAGCATTGACATAGACTGTGATGTCTCGCGCCACATGCACGTAAAATTGAATCTTGCCAACAAGTTGAGAAATAGGGGATTCCAAGTTCATGTCACTGACATCTACACATCAATCATAGATACCCTTCCTTCTAGTTGGCCACGTGCAAAAATTCATAGGTTCTTAAAAACTAATACCGAATGGATGGAGATCAGACACATTGAACTTATTCTAAAGTCTTACTTTGAAAAGGTATTTATCTATCTCTCTATATATATAACTAATTAAGCTTGATTAATTAATTATAATTGCATATTACTATAATTATTTAGTCATTTATATTTTTTAGTTTTTGTAGATAATGTCGAGAGGAAACAACCCAATGGTACTAAGTGACGAGGTGACACCACAACGAGGTTCACCATCTTTTTTTTTTGTCTGTGAATTATTAACACGTGTAATATTTATAAGTTTGTATATATATTTGTTTATTAAGAACGTTCTCGATTCGTAATTTGTGATTTTTTTTATTGTTTTGCCAATAATAAATATTTGTAACACCTCGTACGCGTCCAACGTTACACATAGCAACCAACGGTGCACTCACAGGAACCCCAATTTTAGGATTGGACCAAAAAAATACATTTTTTCCAAAATTATAGTTAAATATGGTCATGGACTTTGTCCATGACCATTTTTATTTTTTTCGTCGCGCATAAAAATGGTCGCGGCCAAAGTCCGCGACCATTTTTTTTCTTTTTTTAGTCATGGTTGTGGGTCAGGGACTTGGGCCGCGACCATTTTTTTAATTTTTTTTTGTCATGGTTGTGCATCGCGGACTTTGGCCACGACCAATTTGTCACGATTGTGGGTCACGGATTAGGGTCGCGACCAATTTTTTTATATTTTTTTGTCACGGTCGTGGGTCGCGGACTTTGGCCGCGACCAATTTGTCACGGTTGTGGGTCACGGATGAGGGCCGCGACCAATTTTTTTTTATCACGGTCATGGGTCGCAGACTTTGGCCGCGACCAATTTGTCACGGTTGTGGGTCACGGATGAGGGTCATGACCCGTCACGGTATGGGTCACGGCCCAAGTTCGCGACCATCTTCGGTGAGCCCTCTCGGTCGTGACCATTTTTTGGTCACGGACTTAGGCCGCGACCCACAAAAATGGTCACGCCTGAAATGGTCACGGCCCAAGTCCGCGACCCACAGTTTTGGTCAGGGATTTTGGCTTTGACCAATCGCCAGTTTTGGTGTAGTGCTTACGGTAGTCAAGCAAGATTTGGAGGTTGCCATTAAGGCGAAGGATGAGGCTGAGCATAACTTCTCTCAGACCGTAGAGGCTTTGCCAGTTACCAAGACTCAAACTCTTAAGGTTGCAGAACAAGCCACTACTTCTCGGAATAAGCTGACTACGACTGAAAATCAACTGAAGAAGATGGCTTCTGATCACACCGCAACCCCCAAAAGTCTTAAGATCCAACAAACTGAGGCCAATAGACTGAAAGAAGAGAATCATGCCGCAACTTTAAACCAAGCTGCGGACCTTGCTGTGGTCAACTTCAAGAAGTCCAAGGACTTTTTTCTAATCAATAACAACGCCTACCTCCACGGCTTTCAAGAGCTGAGGCACAGAGTTATCAAAAATTTCCTGGAGTCCAAGGACCAAATTATGTCCTGGAAGTTGGGTGATGCAGAACATGATATGTGCGTGACTGAACTAAGGGTTGTAACTGAGGAGAGAGTGAGGAAGAAAGTTGAGGAGGTTGCGGCAGAAGATGACGAAACTAAGACAACTCTGGATGGTGATGAGGGAGATGATAACGATGATACAACTTCATGAACTTATAATCATCCTCCCTGTAATTTTTTAAATTGATTATCAATACAGGGTTGCGTCCCTTTATATATTTGTACTCCTTAACTAAGGTTATGGCCTCTTTATTTATATGCCTTTCCACATTTCTCTCCCTTCTCTATATGTTTTTATTCCTCTGCTTTGCTTGATTCAATACATCTTTGATTGCTTGAACACAATTGCTCAACAAAATATGCACTTCAATAATTAGTACGGCCCTAAGGCCGCGACCACATCTTTAAATGGAAGTATTTAATAAGGCCTCAGCCACCTCTTGTTGTGTAATAGGTTTTGATGCCAGAAGCAATTTTAAGGCTGCGGTAGTACTTTTGTGACCAATAACTATGATTGGATACTAAGAATGGGTAGGGCTGTGGCCTATTATCTTTGCCTATACAAAATGTGACACAATGTTTGTGCCCATCATCCCCCTAGTTGAGGTGCCTAAGAAATATGACTTTGGGGCTGCGGTTTGACTTCTTTGGCATCCGAGTTAACCTTTCCATTTTTCCAAGTCTTGATTCTAGACCTTATTCTGCCGCAACATCTGAGACTACCTTTATCTCGGGCTGCAGCCATCTAGTTTTTGTATCTTTCTCATGCTTCAGGATGCTACAGTCATGTATTCTTTAGTCGCTTGGATTGTCTTTTATGGCTTTCCTTTAGTTGTTTTGGTTGGGTTATTATCACCCCCCCCCCCGAGCAAGGTGTTATATATATATATAGCCTTCCCAGGCTATAATAGGATTATCCGCATACAATTGAGTCTTCGGCCCCTTCAAATATAGGATTATTCATAGGCAATTAAGTCTTCGGCCCCTGTTGGTTATTTTCAGGCCTTCCCGGGCTAGGTATTATAAAGCTTCCCCAAGATAATTATGAGATAACCAAGTTAATGATGTTTTCATCTCATATCCACCAAGTTAATGATGTTTGTCGGGGGAGTATCCTCCCCGTTTTAATTATGAATCCCAAACGCTCAGAACGGGCACTTGAGGCCCCCGTGGCTGATAACATTTTCTGATAACTGCTTTCGTGAATGTAACTATTATATGCTGGGATATAGTCTTTTATGAGTGATTGTTACATACCAATTCAGATAGTTTCTCTCAATAGTTGCTTTCGTTATAATACATCGCAATTATCATTTGACTTCATATAATTAGGCACCATTGCGGCCGTTGTGAACCCATTTGAATATAATCATTCACAATATAATTCGATGTTTCCATACATAATCTTCTTAAGACAAGAAGTCTATCAGAAGAGATTATTTAACGGAATCAAGAAATCAAAATAAAGTGAACTTAATTTCATATATCTATTCGTATATGCAAGACTTTACTAATTTAATATAAAGTTAAAATGGAACTATTCAAAAGAGTTTACTAAGAACCAAAATAGATGAAAAATAAATATGGGCATAAAAAGAGGAATGTGGACTGTTAGACTAGGATGCATCCCTTAGGCATCTTTGAGGAAGTGCTACAGCATTCCCTACCTTATGAGCCACTCAATTTCATCTTTCAGAGCATAGCAGTGCTCAGTGTCGTGACTGTGATCCTGGTGGAATTTGCACCACCTGGCTTTGTCAATTTTGTGGGGTGGGGATATCAGCTTCTATGGCCACCTGAGCAACTTTTCCACCTTTATGAAGTCAAAGATGTCCTCAATTTGGAAGGCCAATGGGGTGTAGGCCTTTGAGCTTCCCTCTGCTTTCTCTGATTTCCTTTTCTGATTCTTACATGCTTCTTCTGCGGATGGAAATTCTGGTACTGCCATGGCATCAAAGATTGATGAGTCCATGATCATAGGAGTTGCACCCACATTGGATGAGGCTGCTGCCTCTAGCATGAGGACCCTCTGGGTCACATAGTTGACCTGAGTTTGGAGTGAAGCATGACTGTCATAGAGATGGTTGAGGTGATTGTACAGCTGCACAATCTCATTTTTGGCTTCTATGCTCTGGATGTTTTCTCCTTCCATTTTTTTCTTTGTTAGTCTTTTTAAAAAAATACTTAATCTGAGACAAAAACTAACAGGTGTGAGCATTGGAATCATATAAAAAATGAACCATAAACAAGTGTGCCAAAGAGATGATGTCTCAACCGTGGCCAGAAAGGCACCACGCATATGCAGTCGCGGCAAGAAGATGAACTTCACCAGGGTCGAAGATGAGGACACTAATGCAAGTCCTTTTACTGGGTCATCTGAAGATGTGCAGCATGCTAAGATGGTTGCAGCCAAACAAGCATGATAACTTACCAGGACGAGTCCTATTCTGAGGTGCAGTTCCAGAAATTGGTCCTGGGAAGTGAGTTTTAACTCATGAAGAATGCTCTCACTAGGGATATGCCAAACGCTAATCACCCTTGGGTGTGACAAAATCGCACAGTCTTAGCAATGAAACCTAGATCATAGGTTCAATATAGTGGGATTGAATAAACAAAACTCATCCCTAGTTATTCACCTTTGTGAGGCTACAACCTTTGCATTTTTCAGCATCATCTTGGTGAGTTAACATTATTGGGGAATATAAAATAGATCTGCAAATATGCAATACCCATTTAAGGGTGCAAATACAAAATAGAGTTCAATAGCCAAAACTCATCCAAGAGATGAGGACCCATGGAGTCCCCGTGAATGAAATAAGGTGTTTGAGAACCCGAAAATATAGAGAAACGTGATCAAAGTACCTCATTCCCACAGACGGCGCCAAATTGATGATATGAGAAGTCGTCCACTTGTTATTATTGTACCAAAAAATCAAGAGTAAAGTGCATAATAAGTAAATAAAGCAAGTAAGAGAGGTAAAAGACAAGATATAGAGCGGTTCGGCTATAATAATGAGCCTACGTCCACTTTGGTGCCACGCACTCATTATATATACTATTTGGTACATAGTTGTTGTGCCTAAAGAGGCGTACAAGCATGTGAATAGAAGAGAATACATGGTTGTGAGGATTCCAGTGTGTCGGAGAGATAGCTGCGATGCCGGAGAGTAGCCCCCAAGTTGTATCATTAGGTGTCAAGAGTCTTGTGATCTCCAATCTCTCTCTCCCAGCACTAGAAGTAAACTTGCTCCCTTTATCTCTAGGTGTAGACCTCCATTTATATGAGGTATGTATGTAGTGTCACGTGCCCTGAGAACGTAACATAAAGTCAGTCTGGAGATGCTATAAAATAAGAGGGGGGATGCGTCTTGTAAGGTAAACTCATGGAGCGTTGCATCCTGTAGCATAAGGCTACATCCTGTATGAGACCGGAGCTGTGGGTGCTGCAGTCTAAATTGTAGAAGGTTGTGGCCTGTTAGTGAGGCTAGAGATATAGGTGCTGCACACCGTGTATGAGGAAGGAATTGTAGGTACTACACTCTGGGTGGTTTAAGGCGGTGACATGCACCAAATGCCTGCCAGGACACTTTCGTGGTAGGGTATTGTATTAGTCATCAACAACCGACATGAGAACTAGGACCTACACCACAAGATTCATTATCTTTTATCATAATGAATTTCAAATTCCCCATTATCTTGCTACAGATGAACTCTGTAAGCACCGCCTGTTAAATCATCTAAGATATTATACTTTATAGTATCCTCATGTAAGTCCACCATTATCCTACTTTACGATTATTCGAGAGGTTATTAGGGGAGAAAGGGACAATGTATTATTCATGAAAACTCACACCAGGTTATTGTCTTGCATACCCCATTAAAAAATCTAATTTAACTATTTTTCACTCAAACAATCTACCATTTCTATAATGTGCACAAGGACAAGCAAATTATTTACTATTGAGATACCTTTTTGCAAATTTTATAAACTCATTAGTACCTTTACTGTACATATCTACAAATTTGTAATTCTCACCCATCCAATATTTGTATACAGGATAGCCTAACATGGTTTGTAGGATTCGTTATGTACCATGTGTAAATAACATCGGTATTTAAATCATACGCAAGTGAAACCCAATAACGCAAACCAATAACAACTTAATCAGCAACTTGACTAACAACATATTTAATAACAATTTAACAACACCCAACAAAAATAGCGCAACAACCCAACAACAACTATGGATTAATAATAATAAAGAGGTTAAGTCCTAACAAAGAATGTGTTTTGTGATGCCCATAACCCTAAGTTGTATATACATACCAAATTGGTTATGATTCTAATTTATAAACTAATCGAATCTCAAACCTAGGTTGATTTGAAGAATGGTAAAAAATATCTAAGAACGTTCATTTAGTTTTTTTGCCATTTTCACCCAAAATCCAAAAATCCTTCACATTTTCCAATAAATCCACAAATTACATGTTTTTAACCAAAATGATTACATTTACAACAATTAAACTCATTATAATTAAGGCCAAAAAAATATCAAAGTCAAATATGCATATTGTAATGAATAATTGCTTGAATATTCAAATCTGGTTTTTGTACAAATTGTTTCCAGCCAATATCAAGGCCATACATATATATACAATTAGTTTACAATAATAAAACATATTACA
Organism: Sambucus nigra; assembly: GCA_949130495.1. NCBI lineage: Eukaryota > Viridiplantae > Streptophyta > Magnoliopsida > Dipsacales > Adoxaceae > Sambucus > Sambucus nigra. Next base: position 338,918,722 of record OX422215.1, on the reverse strand, counting down.
ATGAAGGCCAAACAAATTTTAAAGTGAAATATTCACATTCTAATGGAAAACGGTTTGAATGTTCAAAACTAGTGTTTGCATATATTATTCCCAACCAATAAAAAGCTTATACATGTATATACAACTAGTTTACAATATGCAGACACATTATATTAAATGTCAAATAAATATCAAAGTTAAATATTCACATTGTAATGAACAATGAGTTGAATGTTCAAACTTAGTTTTTGCATAAATTATTTCCAAACAATATTGAGTCTGTACATGTATATACAACTAGTTTATAACCCATATTGAAGAAATAACATACATATATATAACAAATGGTATATAGAAAGAGAGCGGTTTTCATACGTACCAAGTATAAATATTTGTTGGCGCAAACCTATTTTTCTAAAATATTAAAAAAATGAGTTGAATTTTTTTATGTGGTATTTAAAAAATTCAAGGGACCCATATAAAAAATCAACTCAAAATAACTTGTTTTACCATTTTAAAAAAAATGGTCAAACTTTCATAGCTTTTTGAAAGTGCGCTTTCATTTAATAAATCAACTTGTTTAATTAAATTCTAATTTTATGCCCAAATTTTAATTAAGACCCTAAAACATGCATCTAATTGTGATTGAAAATAATACGAATTATCTACCATGCAGAACTAAACAATCACAAAATAGATTTGAGGAAAAATCTCCAGTAGGGGAAAAGCCTTTTATTTCTCTTTAAACTGTAAATATCCAACTTACAATTACATACCAGAAATACAACGTTTTGTGACGACAAAATACCCTCAGGTGTTGGTTCGAAGTCTTCAGTAAGAGATCTCGCAAAGGCTCCAATTGGTCAGCAATGGAGACAGCTTTCTTCTCCATAAGGGTTATTCTAGAATGATTAATATGAATAATCAACACAAGAATGATTCACATAAAAGATTTGGGATTATGGAGTGAATCTAAAAGGGTTTAAAAGACTAAAGGATGAAGTCTAAAAGTGCATCAGATATGCAGAAGCGGAGTTTTAAAAGACTTGCAAAACCTAACTTCATAGTAGGTATTTATAGGCTGAATAAAAAATTGAGGCGACGCATGTCATTCGAACGACATTTGTATGTCGTTTAAACGACATCTAATGTCTTTACTAACGACCATACAAATGACGTTAAAATAACCACAACAGTAAGGGTCCGTTTGATGCAGCTAAGAAACAACCTTCGAGCAATCCTTCAAACGAAATTGCCTATTGTTAGAAGTTGTCATTTGAATGACTTCTCAATGTCGTTTCAACGACATTGCTATGTCGTTTGAACGATAGAAGAGAAATATATATCACCCCGTCTTTTTTGAGTCAATGTCGATTTCCCTCGCCTCAAAAGATGGCAAAAAAGACAACTTTGAAATATAGGTGGGATCTAAATTCCTCGTTTTTGACACGGGGAAAGTGCCATTTGTTGGTTTTCCAATGGAGAGGGGAACAACCAATCGAATGATCTTTAGTGCTCTCGCCTTACTCAGTAGGCCCGGTAATAGCTATCAGTCTTTCTCTGCCCAAGCCCCGTGGCACTCTTCTACAAAGCGCTTGATTTCCTTCTTCATCCCTTTCCAATGGAAGGCTCGGGAAATGCGTTTGTAAGTGCGTAGGAACCCCGAGTGACCTGCTGATGGTGAAGCATGAAAATCGCGGAGTATTATTGGCTTCTGTGCAGAGTTATCTACCAGTACGATTCGACCCTTTTAAAAAGTATCGTCTACAGGTCTTAAAAAATAAATTTTTACTTAGAAAATGCCTCAATAAATATCCCAAATAAATAGGTAAACATTAATAACTCCAATTAATCATTTTACCTTTTAGTATAGTGGAGTTAATGGGAATAAAGCCGGTTGAAGATGCACGGTGCATGTTGTCAATGATGGGTGCATGTTGATGATGCGTGTTGATTAACTTTTTTGCATATGAAGATGCATGGTGCATGTTGTCAACATGCAACATAGAGATAGATTGCAAAGGATATGAGTACCTTTCGTAGCCCTTTCCCGTATTTGCTCATCATATATAACATAGAGATAGATTCATCACGTGCAACGGTTATTACATGCACTACTATTATTATTGTCGTTCTATTGCATTTCATTCGTTGTATAGGCGGAATTGAGATGAAAGCACTTAAACCAACATGTGACAGATAAGTACAAAATTCAAATAAAACCCTTGCATGTGTTCATTAAAGGATATAAGGAGCCAAACATGTAGAAAGATATCACTAATCACATCTCAATGACTCTATACATTATAAAGTACATGGATGAAATGATGTAGCATCTCAAATCAATATCAAAAAGTCACGTGGAATATGGAAATGAAGTTGTGAGTTTGGTTAACTTAAATGTTCATCCATATAAGATGTAAACAAAATACAAAGCTCTTTTTTTTATTTTAAAAAAAATTATGAAAAGAAAATATTTTTATCTTTTTCAAAAAAATTATCAAAAACAAAATCTTTTTGTATTTTCTAAAAATATAAAAAAATGAAAATATACTACAAAAATGATACAAATGATACAATCTAGCAATAAGATTAATATGATATGAACATGAAGAACGCATCATATCCTAGACATGGTAACGACCCCTCAGTCAATTGTGCAAATTCCTAAATACTTCCTAAGACTCTTAAATCTAAGGGTATCTAAAGGTTTCAAGAAGATATCGGCTAACTGAAGGTCGGTGGACAAAAACGTAAGGACATGACTATTTCTTCTACTAACTCACGGATAAAGTGCTCGCGTAACCTTATCTCTTTTGTGCACGAATACTGGACTGGATTGCAGGATATGTGTGTCATGCTTGTGTTATCACAGAAAATAGTCATGGTGTCCTGTGATATCCTATAATCCTTTAGCATCTGCTTCATCCACGTAAGTTGCGAGCAACAACTCCCAGTGGCTATGTACTCATCCTCCGCAATGGATAAAGAAATGAAATTTTTCTTCTTGCTCAACCAAAAGATAAGAGAATAACCAAAATAGAAACACCCACCAAAAGTGTTCCTACATCCATCTACATCCTCGCCCCAATCGGCATCAGAATAGGAGGAAAAATGAGCGTCGGTATCATAGGAATACCAAATGTCGTATGAGAGATTCCCACTCACATATTTGATAATTCATTTAAGAGCGAATAAGTGTGACTCTTTCGGAGACGCATGATATCACGCATAAAATCCAACACTAAAGGCGATGTCGGGATGAATGGCAGTCAAGTATAGAAGACTACCTATCATACTCTGATACAAGGTGATAAGCTTAGTTGAGGTACTCATCGGGGTACGTGCTTACTTAGAGGAATATAAACTAAATTTCTTCACAAGGCCTCTAGCATACTTAGATTGGGAGATGAACATCCCATCCTCTAGCTGACGAACCTAGAGACCAAGGAAGAATGTAATCTCACCAACCATGATCATCTCTAACTCACTCTTCATCTCCTCCTCAAAGTCGTGAGCATGTCTAGAGCCTGTGGATCCAAAAAATATGTCATAGACCCGGGCAAACCAAAAAAGCATATTTTCCTCTCCTCACAAATAATGCCTTATCTACTCCCCCCTCTTGAAGCCATGGGTCAAAAGATAGGAAGTAATCCTCTCATACTAAGGAAGGGGTGCTTGCTTCAAACCATAAAGGGATTTGTTTAGATAATAAACATATTCAGGATGCTTGGGGTCTTCAAACCCTTTTGGTTGTTCCATGTAAACTTGCTCATGTAGAATGCCATTAAGAAATACACTCTTGACATCCATCTTATATAGCTTAAAGATCATATGACATGCGAGGGAGAGTAATAAATGGATGGACTCAAGCCTCGCAATAGGAGCAAATGTTTCCTAAAAGTCTACACCCTCAATCTGTGTGTAGACTTGAGCAACCAACCTAGCCTTATTGCGTATGATGGTACCATTCTCATCCATCTTATTATTATAGATCCACTTCGTACCAATCACATTCTTCTCACTAGGTCGGGGGACAAGTTACCAAACATCATTTTTCTTAAACTGAAGTAACTCATCCTGCATAGCGAATATCTAACGTTCATCTTCGAGTGCTTCTTTGGATGTGTAGCATAGAAAGCTAACCATGTTCTCTAGCTTAGCACAAGTCTTGACCCCTAAGGTGGGATCTCCTAGAATGGTAGAAGGATCATGACACTTGCGAACCCAAGAAAGTGTGTCCCCTAAATTAGGAGTAGGGTCCACCCTGGATGTTTGAGGGATAATGGGATCATCACATGGAAGTGTGTCATCCTCACTCAAAAGGATAGTATCAACAAACATCAGCGGTTTATTATATTATACGGTGACGTTTATTCACTCCATAATGTTAGAGCTAATCAAGTTAAAGACCCGATATGCTCTACTCATCGATGAATAGCCTAATAATATTCCCTCGTCGCTCCGGGAGTCAAACTTTCCTAATTTCTCTTTATCCCATAGGATGTAGCATTTACTCACCAAAACACGAAAATATAAAAGGTTGGGCTTCTTTCCAGTCCACAATTCATAAGGCGTCTAAAGTGTGTGTGGACGAAGATGAACTCGATTCATCGTGTGTCACGCAGTAGACACCGCCTCTACCCAAAATCTCCTAGCAACATTACGACCTAGAAGCATAGATCTAGCCATATCCTGAATCGTCCTATTCTTCCTCTCAACAATCCCATTTTGCTGAGGAGTCTTCACAGTCGAAAACTCATGTTTGATCCCGAGGCTATCACAGTAAATCTCTACTTTTGCTTCCTTAAATTTAGTTCCATTGTCACTACGTATTCTATTAATAGTGACATTGTATTGATTTGGCAGGACACATCACTTAGTCGTAAGAAACTATACAACATCGTATTTATCTCTCGAAAAACCTATTATGGAATAACGAGAAAAATCATCTACAATCACGAGGATATACCTCTTACCATCCAAACTCTCAGTACGAGTAGGACCCATAAGATCCTTGTGAATCAACTCAATTATGCGTGAAGTGTTAATGAAATTCAACTTCTTATGGGAACTATGGACTTATTTTCCCAACTAAAAGGGTTCATAAATTGCGAAAGTCAGCTTCCCAAGTGACGGCAAGATACGTACTAGGTCCTTTTTATCTAAGCACTCTAAATATCTAAAATTCATGTGACCTAGATGTTGATGTCATAGATCTTTAAGAGTGATCATGGTGCTGTTGTAGACAAATGAGGACTTGATCACAATCCTATAACAGTTATCTTTAGTCCTCAACACTTGCAATAGAAGTTTATCGGCTTGATCATAAACGTTACACTCCTTCCGCTCAAACTTTACTGCAAAGTCAGCGTCGCACATTTGGCTAATGCTGAGAAGGTTTTCTTTCAAACATTTGACGTACAAAATGTTCTCTACTTAGGAAAACCCAACATTTCTATTGTACCTTATCCTACTATGCAATACTTGCTCTTATCTCCAAAAGTGACTTTCCTTCCTTACGATCCTCAAGGTAGGTAAAAAATGAGATGCCACCTGTCATGTGCCTAGAGCACCCACTATCAAAATACCACTGTGAGGTATTATGTGCTTTAAGAGCAATATGAACAACAAGGGATTTTACGCCTTGCTCAGGTACCCAAGAAGTGGTAACCTTATGTTTGCCCTTGTCATTGTGGGTTCTGTAACAACCCGTATTTTTAAAGAATAAAAAATAAATTAATTCGGTTAAAAATTTAAATTATACGTGTGACGTAATTTAATAAAAATTAAATATGATGGGTTACTAAATTATTAATCGGAGAAATGATTAACGTTTATTCAATAAAATTACTATGTGAATAGTAATTACATAAATGATGCCACAACGAGTGATGGTGACGTGACAGTATGATATCTCAATCGGATGTCGTAAGTGGACTAAATGAGGTAGATACATAAAATAATTAATGGGTAACTCGGATGATAATTATGAGGCCACGGTTGAGTACGTAAAGGGTCGAAACAATCAAAATACTATACCCAAGTGTGTAGTTCGGGTCCCGGGATAGTTTTAGACATAATTAACAACCCAAGAGGGCATTTTAGTCATTTTATAACTTAGGGTTAAAGGAATTTCGGGGTTTTGAGTATTATAGATATTTGTGGTGATATGAGGCTAAGGTAAATGGGATTAGAAAACAAGTGGAGGCTAGTAGAGAGGAGAGGAAGAGTTTCGTGGAGCTCAAGAAAGGGTTATAGGAGAATACAAGATCAATTTAGCATCACAATCACTCTTGGAGGAAGGATTAGAAGAGAAGCTTCATCAAAGAGGAGCAAATCAGACCACTATAATATAAGGCAAGTATTTAACATGCAAATTTTATTAGTTATCATACCCATGTAGAATAGGAAATTTGTATTAACAACAATTGATGTTATATTTATAATTTGATGACAACAATTATGATTAGGAATGGGATTTGAGGTAGAATAAATCCAATTACATGGAGAAATTGAAATCAAGAGTTTTGGGAATTGAATCAGGGATTAAATATAGGTTTTTGGTAAATTTACATGAAGAAAACAGAACTAAAGGATTTATGATTATGAGGTGTTATATTGGATTATATGATGAAATTACATTGATTTTCTTTATGAGTTACATTAGAAATCATACCTATATATATCTTTGATGTTTAGTTATGTTAGTTTAGAGATTGAGATGTTAGTATAAAGGTTTGAGGATTTGGATAGTGTATAAATTCATAACATCTCTAAAAGAAGAAGGCATCTACTACATTTCGAATTGATTCGGCCCAAGGGAGAATCGATTCAGCAAGGCGAATCTATTTGGACACTAGGCCAATCGATTCGGTTTGCCCAGAATTGAATTTTATTCTTTTTAAACCCAAAAATTATGGATAATTCATGAGGAAACTTTTAGGACATTTTTACTTAGGGAGAAATATAAAAATGGTAGAAGACCCACATTAGGGATTAGTTGTATAGAAATTGAAACAAATTAAGAATTTGGATAAATGACAAAATGTCCATAATTTATAAATAAAGGAAATTCAAAACAGATTACTTAGGGATGAGTGAACTTACGTTTATGACCAGTAGGATAAGATGGGAATAAGTAAGGATTTCAGAACGGGTGATTAGTAATATTAGATGAGCGAGAGATACTCGAAATTTTACTAATTGGAAGTTTAATCGAAAATTGGGGTACATTGAATATATGAGTGAAATATATACCACGTAAAAATTGAAAAAATTAAGTTGTGTGTGTACTTATGGAGTAAAATATAAATAGGTGGTGTGAATACCTAAAGATATGATCCGATTATGTGTGTGAGCAAACCTACACTGCTTGCTATCAGGGGGTTTACGCGCATAGGGCTATCCCACCTTGACGATTCTAGTGAGGTCTGGATTAGTGCCCCAGAGCATGGAACTTAGGGTGGTCTACTATGTGTCGTGTATTAGTAGGATTGGCATGTCGTTTGGGTACGTTAGGTATATGCATATTCCAAAGGCTTAGAACCATATTCTCCTCCACTATGATGTTGATTTATTTTGGTTTCGAGGAAACATGTCGAACCAATGGTCCTTTATTGAGTACGAGAGGTACATAGACTTGATTACAGAGTATGCCAGCATCACGAGGGATGATTCCGGTGATGCTATATGTGTGTATATATTGTATGTGTGATGAATATATATACCCTTGTAATATACCTATTTATGTAAAACAGTAGAATTGATAGATGATGAATATCTAAAAAGGAAATTAAATGATGAAATTTAAATAAGTGGCTCAATAATAAAATGAGAATAAATAATTTATTAAATGATGAAATTTAAATAAGTGGCTCAATAATAAAATGAGAATAAATAATTTATTATTAAAACCATAGAACCATATAGTATGGGGACATACGTGAAAATTAGACTTATCGATAGTAGTCAGATACCTTAGCTAGTTAGGCATGGGATACTAGTTAGGTAGAATACGTTACGCATGCACATTAGTTGAGAGGTGGGAATCTAAAATAAGTGTACGTGAATAATACATGTGTAATAAATAACAGATTTAAATTGTGATTTAAATACTTGCTAAATATTTTCAAAATGTTTTACTTGGGCTCTGACCCGTGTCAAAATATTTTCAAAACATTTTAGGTGTTCAGCCATAGGGACGCACAGCTTATAGATCCTATCCAGTGACATGTAGTTGCAGTGTTGTGGAGGCTTGCAGAATACTTTATTAGATGCTTCAGCTCGTTCTTTCTAGATAGGAGATTTCATTATCAGTTTATCTGGCCATTTTGCCTTTAGACTATTATTTATTTCAGTTATGCATCAGACAGTATTCAGACTCTATTTACTTATTTCAGATTATTGTTGGATTATTTTATGTTGAGAATCGATAGTTTATTTGGTCTCTCTTATTTTCTTATTTATATCTGTCGTGAGATTGTTCAGATTAAATTCATGTGTGATTGGTTTAAGTCACTTAAATTATTATTACACTTGTTAAGAATAAAAGATAAAATTGACACCAACTTAATTTGACATAGGTGATTAGTAAATCTAAAGCTTTTAAAATGTGATGATAAGAATGAAACCATTAATGTGTAATACCCCATATTTTTGTGGATTTTAATTTTGAGGTTAACTAAATGGAATTACTTTTAATTATGGGATTTATTAAATTAATTTGGGATAATTAATTGGAAAATTAATTCGGATTTAAAGGCTAGCAGGACGAGAGTTAGTATTTGGTTATTATTATGTTGTTGAATATTACTGAGTGATTATGGTAATATGTGGTCATTGATTTTATTAAAATTGTCGTGAGCTGAAAATACGGCAGTTTCGATAATTTAGTTGAGACGCGCGTGTCAGTCGTGTCAGGACCCAATTTAATGGATTTAAAAGTATTATATTTTTATCAACCGTATGATCATTTTGAGTGCGGCAACGTGTCCTAAAGGGTCGAGATAGTCAGAAAACACTAGCCAGGGGTTTAGTTTGGGTCCCGGGGCATTTTTAGGCCAAACCGGCAACCTAGAAGGGTATTTTGGTAATTTTAAAAATAAGGAGATTAAAACCCACGAATTTTTAAAGTAAATTAAAGATTAATAAAAGATCCACTAAGGCCATTATTAGCCAAAAGTTAGAGAGTGGGATACGGAGGTTTTGAGAGAAGTTAGAAGAGAGGCTAGAGGGTCTATACCAAACCATCTTCCCATCACCAGAAATTGGAAAGGATTTGTGACCAAAAAGAGGAGAGAATCAAACTTGAATCATCGACAACAATCTGAAGAACGAATCTGAGGCAAGTGATTTGATATTTTAAGTGCATTGAATATTTCTTCCATGTTTAGTGTAGGAACTGTTTTGTCTTGAAAGTTTTGAGGAAAACCTAAGGAAATTGTTATAGAAACTCTAAAGTTGGGTTAGGGATTGCATGTAGAATGACTATGGACGAATTTAATATCCAAAAACTTAACTATGATGATTTAAAAACGGATTTATGATGAGTAATTATACACAATAAAATTCTGGGTTCATGTTCATAGGGTTTGGGGTAAAATTTGGGGATTAATGATAATTTCATGTTTATTAGGAGGATTTGACCCCAAAAATATGTTAAGAAGCGACCTAATAGGACTTAAAGTAGTTTAAAACATTAAAATTCTATTGGGATGATCTTAGGATGAATTTAGAGAATAGAAAAGGGAAGAAACACGAATTAGGAGATTTCAGGGCGTAGTCTGCCATCTCGTTAGAAGACCTGCCCAGGTCGTTCAAACGACCTCGTTTGAACGAGTTTCTAACGAGATGATAGTATCCCTTCTAAAGATTTCGTTCGAAGACTTCGTTCGAACGACAACTCATTTGAACCACCTCGTTCGAACGAGATTTCTAACGAGTTGACAGAATGGCCTTTTTAGGCCTGATTTTATTTCAAACTTCCTGACGACTTATTTAATTGAGTGTTAACCTTCCCTTGTTGACTAGTGGGTATAGTTATCAAATTGAAGTATGTTGAGGACTTAAAGATTTATAATTTTGGTAGTAACCCGGACGACATTTATGGGTTAGGAAATAAATACTCAGAATTACGACGTGAGAAGAGTTGACAAAGTTATTGTATATTATTCAGGAAATTGTAAGAGTGCAACATTTAATGACGGTATGCAAATGTAAAAAATACCTCTGATAATATTGAGATACCTAAGATGTGTGAATTCTTAGTACATGTGATTATCTGTGTATAACATACCTACCATACTTGCTATCACGGTAGGTCAGTATTCGATCAGGGCCATCTAGTCTTTGTGTGCCTACGGGGGGGAATTAGATTGATACCTCGAGGACATAGGCCAGAGATGGACTTATTGAGAAGTTAATAATTCTGTTGATCATGGGAGCGTAGGTATGTGCGTGACCCATGTGATGTGAACTATGTTCGCCTCCATTATGTGTGATTGTAGTTTATTGAAACGATTCCTGAGAGATTTGGAATACGTGATCCTTATGTACGTGATGTACCGGGATTGATAGCAGAGTATGTGTGCACCGCAACTTAGCCTCGGGGTGCCAGTATTGTATATTTATGATGAGAATAATATACTGTTAATTGAAATGGATTTTCATGTATAAATGTAAGTGTGAATCATAGCGACATTTTAGTGGAGTTAAAGATGGAAAGATCTCTCGTGATTAGCATTACTAATATTGGGAACTAAGAAGAAAGGTAAAACTCTCTGTTTAAATTAAGATTTCGGATATTAAATTGTGAATCGTATAGTAATGTTAGTTTGTGTATTAGACTAGTTAGATATATGGGAATATCAAGAACGGGTACGGGTTCGATAGGAGTGCACAATTAGTTGAGAGGTGAGGAACTCATGTGAGTGCACGCACTATCTTGTACTTTATATTCACTGTTTAATTATATTAAACACTTGCTGTATTTTAAACTGTTTTCACAATCGGGCTCTGACCCGTTTGCTTTCAAATTTATTTTTGTAAAAACCTTTTTAGGTGCCCAGCCACAAGGACACCAAGCGTAGGAGTTCCATTCCAGTGACGTGTTGTAGCTGCTGTGAAAGTTACAGGACCTCGATAGTAGACGCCTCCACTTTCTATCCTGACTCTATTTTTAGATTTTCTCTGTGGTTGGGCATGTCGCCCCTTTCCTTTCAGAGACATCTTATTTACTCAGTTTTTATTTCATATTTTGGGTTATAATTAAATTAACGATTCAGGCTTTGTATTTGTTTATTTCAGTATTCGGATTTTTGTGAGGTGTATTCCTCCAGATTCAGTTTATTACATCGTTATTCTATTGTGACTGTGATGTGGTTGTGGTATCAGTAATTCATAATTCATTTTGGTTGTATGTGAATCGAATTCAATTAAAATTGACAACTCACTTTTTAAATATTAGGTGGCTAGTAATTGTTAAAACGTTTTCGACAGTGATGCTACGAACTGAACAAACTTGACATTTTGAATTAATTTGAATAAAGGAGTAGCTACCCGGTATTTAATTAGTCGGGGTGTCTCAGGTGGTATCAGAGCATCAGGTTCTAGTTTCCTTTAGGATCTGTGCTGCTTATTATGCTTCCAAGTGTAGCTTTCTTTGATATAGAGCCCTATGTTTAGGATTGTTGATTTCTTTGGTGAGATTTTGTTCTCCTGCTATGATATATACGATAGTGAATCTTATTTGCATTCAGGTGTGTTCGGGTGCCGAACAATGCAGTACGTCAAGCGAAGACTGTTGGGCAGACAACAGGAGGCATAGATTTGTTGAGGTTATTTAAATTTAATAAAGAAGAATGAACGTAGTTGAAGTCACCCATATTATGGCACAAAAGTCCAGGATGGTACAAACGGCTATGGCGCGATTTGCGACTTCCAAGTACAACTATAGCAGGAGTGGGGTCAAATGAGACTCACCCAACAAGGTAGGGATGGGAGAGGAAAAGTTAGGTGAAACATTCAAAGGAACCAGCAGTGGAGACACTAAAAATGCAAAGATGGCGTGTGTTAGCCAATGAAGGAAGAATATCCAAAGGCACGGGCATATGTTTTAATATGGCTAATAGGGAATAAAAATTTGAGGTAAAATTTTTCTTAACTCGTAAGAGCAGAGTTACAATGGTGTGAGGCAACCACCACACTTAGAGTGGAATGTTTTGTTAGGAGAAGGAGCATTGGTACAGTCTGACCATAAGTTCCTTCATCAAATGTTCAGGATAAGATGCAAATGTTGTTCGGAACTCACACAAGAGGGCTGGACATAGGTCACTTTTTGAGAAGAAATTTAATTATTTAGCGAACCTTACACCGGGTGAAGTGGGTGAAAAGGAGAAGAGGATATTATGGGAGAAATTACATACAAAGAGAATTGATAACTGTTCTGGGGAAATTCTGCTTGGACGGACAATGCAGATGATAATAATATCGCGTGGTGTTAATTTGGAGGTAAACATTTCCTTGGGTGGGGGAGATGCAAGAATCAAGGATCCTTATAGAGTAAGACTGGGAAAATGGTGTTGGAGAAGCACCATAAGGGGAAGACTCAACGGGGAACCCGTTAAAATGATTCGAATAGATGAATTATTACGAGAGATTGTGATTTCAGTAAGAGATGTGGAAACTAGTAGCGTGTTCCTTAGGTTCGTTAAGCTAAGGGAACAATGGAGGTAGTCAACAGAGCCGAGACTACCAACATCCGAGAGAAGGACCACCTTAACATGGTAAGTGTGACCAAAGATAAGGGGAGTATGTGTAGAGGTATTTTGTGGGAAGTGAAACCCGTGCATTATAAATGTTTTCCGATGCAAGTGTAAGGATAAAGGTATTGTGCCTGGCAAGGGCATCAGTTATTGAAATATTCATTTTGGTACGGACAGGTGTGTTAAGTCTAGGAACCATTTCAGCAGTCAGGATGATTGTCAGGATAGAAGTATGAGTTATATCCTCAGATGATGTTGCATGTTGGTTGTGGCATGAACGAGTTGCTACATTTATTATTATGGTTATTTTTACATAAGAGTCGAGTTTAGTGAGTATCGAAATTTTTTATTATTTATGTGAATATTTTCCCAGATAGTGTGGGGCTATCTGTAATACTCCGTATTTTTATGCTTTCTAAATTTGGGGATTTATTAAATTTAATGTGAGTTATTAATTTAATACAAATCCGAAAATTAATTATTTCAATTACTAACGTAACGAGAGTTAGTAATCATTGGAAACTTGTTGAATATTACTAATGAGTAAAGTAATATAATATTGGTACTATTAAATGTCATGAGTGAATAAAATGACAATTTTGGAAATTTGAGTCGGGACGCGCCCGTGTCGCGTCGGGACTAAATATTGATTAATAAAAGTGAATAAATTATAAGTCGCTCGTATGGTCGTTTTGAGTGCGCAAAAGTGTCCGGAAGGGTCGAGATAGTCAGAAAAGTGTACCCCGGGGTTTAGTTTGGGTCTCGGTGCGTTTTTAGGCGTATTTAGCACCTCGGGAGGGCATTTTGCATTTTTGGGTAATTAAACCCACAAAATTTATCAGGTTATATCAGCCATTTGGAATGGTCCCTTAGGGTTATCAGACTCAAAACCTTAGAACGGCCATTAGAGAGGAAGGTGGAAAGCTTTCCAAGCAATCTAAGGCCAAAAAATCATCTGATTGCACCTCCACCACCACCAACACGTAGATCGCGCGACGGGGAACGCAACCACACCAAATTCGTCCACAAATCAGAACTCTAAAATTCTCAGGCAAGTATTTATCTTGCTTAATTTCGTTAATGCATCACTCATGTTAGTCTAGGGTTGATTAGGATGAGTTTCATAGAAGAAAACCCATGTTGGAGATAGGAAAATAACATGTAGTAATGATATGAATGAAAATCTGGAAATCCCCTTCATATGTAGAGGTTTAACCACGGATTTATGATGGATTAGGAGTATAAATTTTGGAAAAAGACTGATTAGATCAAAGTTAAAGAAATTTCTAGGGTTCATGAGATTTTTATAAGTTTTAGCCTATTAATCCATGGATATTGATGAAAATTTGCATGCCTTACGTAGAAGGTGTTTAATTTGGGTTCATAATGTTTGTAGTACGAATTTCTGGGAGTTTGGGTGTTAAAAATCTGGATTTGGTTGATGTTGGATGATAGAACCCGTAACTGTTAATCTGCAGAATTTGCCATACCTGTTTGATCGATCGATCGAACCAGGAGTGTCGATCAATCGACGCATCGATAGATCGAACTCCTGCCATCGATCGATCGACCCCTCCTGGCAGACTCTAATTTTCCCCTATAAATAGTTAAATTCAATTTAAATGAGAAAAAACCTTTGGACATCCTTATTAAAATATTTTGGGAGGTGTAGAAGACCAGTAGTACATAATAAAATTATGAAACCTTTAAGGTAGAATGAGATTCACATTTTTGGAGATGTTTACGTAAAAGGGAAGATCGAACTATGTATAAAAGGGGGGAGACGCGTAAGGTAGTTACGTGGAAAAATAAATAAGTACCTACTGAAATTTCACTTGGGAGTATAGGAATTCACGAGTGTTACTTGATAAGTTGGGAAAATCCCACAAATTAAAGTAAGGAACGAACCGTTATACGTGATAACTAAATAACGAGAAATAAGGATAAATATAATAATTATGGATTATGAGATGTACCAAAATTTGATGTGGTAATAGTAGTATATTTATTTTTCTGTGTTTATGAATATACTATATACGTGTGAAAACCATGCCCGCGCTACTTGCTATCCCTGAGGTTACCGCGCTGGGACAGTCTTATCTCGATGGGACCTTTATGGGGGATATTGACTTGTAGCCTAGAAGATAGAGATCCTTTGGTACAGGATAATCGGATTGATTGCTAGACGGCAAAAGAGACGTGGGGGCATGTGCGGACCTCTTAGAGACCGGGACTCTATCCTTCGCCTCCATTTTTGTGTGTATTGTGTTAATACAGTTCGAGAGAGATTCCGAACTTGTATTTCTCATAGTACGAGTGATGCGGGGACTGGATAGCAGAGTATGCCCGCACCATAATTTTTATGTGGGGTGCTGTTAGAATATATATATTTATTATATGAGTATTTAATATATATTAAATTCTGAAATTTGGGAATTTCCTACTGTGTTTATGATAAGTAAGATATATATAATGATTTCAATTGAGGAATACGTGTTTTGAAAGTATAGTATATTACTGGAAAACTTTATTAACAAATAAAGTTAAAATGAGAGCTTTGGTATTAAATGGAATTTACTTCTTAAACAACTGAATTGTTGAATTTACATCTTACGAGTAACCTAAGATAAGATGAGTTAAACCGTTGGGAAGGTTAGTGTGATAGGTGTGCACATTAGAAGAGAGGTGAGAATTTCTCAAGGGAATGCCGCACTAATATGTTGTTGCATTGGCCTGTAAACATTTTAAATACTTGCTAAACAAATTTTAAATCATTTTTACAATCGGGCTCTGACCCGTTCCCATTTTCTTTTCTCTCTAGTATATATATGTATATATTACAGGTGCCCAGCCACAGGGGCGTCTTGCATAGGATCCTTTGGAAGGAACGCGCTGCAGCTTAGGTGGGAGTTGCAGGCCTCTTGTTTAGACGACCTCATTTCTTGATTCCACTTCTAGCACTATTTATTCAGTTGGGCATGTGTCGGCCTTTCCATTATTTAGTTGTTTAGCGGACATTGTGATTCATTTATTTCCAGTATTTTACTCTTTGGGATTTATTACTGTCAGGATGTTTTTCCTTTAAGTTTTAATGTTGGAATTACTTTGATAGATGTTTAATTATTGGATTGTTTGTTCCAGTAGAGTCGTTGTGTGATTCTTGAATTATGAATTTCGTAAAGTTTTAAATGTTGGTTTATATAAAATAAAATTTGGAAAGTAATGTCTAAAATGGTTTTGACACTTATCTTAATTATTTTGGGTGTTTAAATTGGAAAAGTTATTTTTCGACAGTGATGCTAAGAATGAACCAACTGTTCACCTTGATTTTAATTTAATAAAGGAGTGATCGCCCGGTATTTAATTAGGTGGGGTGTCACAGGTGGTATCAGAGCATCAGGTTCTAGTGTCCTTTAGGATCTATACGTCTTATCTCGTTTCCATCTTAGCGTCTTTGATTTAGAGCCCTAACATTACGAATATAGTATTCATCTTTATGCGTTGGAAAATTTGTGCTTCTGCGATTTGTCGACATGAATGTTGAACTTATTCAGATTAAATTTTTAATTTTCAGATGGCCCGTCAGGACGATCAAGCTAAGGCCATTGGGGAAGTTAATGGGCAAGGACAGCTCACACCTCAGGTGTCTCCGAAAAGGGTACCAATCACCGAATTTGCAGGCATTGTGGCACAAGCAGTTAACACTGCAGTCTTACAGTACCATGAGCGTAGCACGCAGCTCAGAGGAGGCAAAAGACCTAGAGAGATTAGTCAATTTCATGTGACTAGAGTTGACAATTGTGCGAAGACACCAAAATTTCGGCAACAAACCCCTCAAGATCAAGACGGCTCCAGAGGTAACTGAATTGACGTAGAGGGCCAAAAGCGTCAGGGCTAACAAAGTTGGGGTCAGAATGAAGTCACAAAGAGGTGTTTCAAATGTGGAATGGACGGTCAAAAACGTCAATCTTATCCAAATCAGACTGGGGAGAACCCACAACCCGACCAACGAGAAATTTCAGGACTCTGTTATAAATGTGTGCGATCGGGTCACAAGTGGAGGGATTATCATCAACCTGACATCGTTTTTCCGTAAATTTCTCAGCAAGGCCAGCAAGACCAAGGAGAAAGCGAGACTAGTCAACAACGTAGTAAAGTGAGACAGTTTCGAGGGAGGTGCTTTCGATGTGGCAGGAATGGCCATAGGTGTCAGGATTTCCCAGAAAGGAATAAAACCCCAAGGCAGCAGGGTGCCGATAATAAACCACAGAAGCCAGCTCCACCAGCCATTCCAGCAGCCTCAGTGCAGCAGAGGCAGTTACAGTATGGACGTGCCTATAACGTCCACCAAATAACAACACCTCAGGCCCTAACCGAGATAAAAGGTACGTCCTCTATACCCGGTGCTATGGGTCGAGTCTTAAATTGATGTGGAGGGGGAGACACACTGTTTTATAGCTACTTATTTTGCGAAGGCCTTAGTGTTATTAACCACAACAGAGAGCACTCTAACGTGCGTAGACTCACCATTGGGAAATGGATCGTTAATTTTCTTTATATGCCGGGGATTGGGGGTAGAGATTGGTAGCTTGGTATTACCAACAGACATGTTAGTCTTAGATATCCATGAGCACGATGTTATTATCGGTATGGATTGGCTCGCAGCTTACAGTGCCATGATAGATTATTTTGGTGGGAGTATTATCTTTTGCATTCCGGGGTAAGAGATGTTTGTAGTGGCGATGCGTCGCCCAGAGGGAGGCTCGACCGCTCATTTGTATTACATAGAGGAGGATACCTCTAAGGAGGTTGTGATTCCCTTAGACTCGATCCCAGTTGTTCGTGAGTATTCCGATGTATTTCAGGAGATACCAGGCCTACCCCCCAGTCGAGAGATAGATTTTGTCATAGATTTATTACCAGATACTCCACCGATAGCACGCGCCCCATATCATTTGGCTCCAGCGGAGATGCGAGAGTTACGAGACCAGATAGAGCAGCTGTTAGGTCAGGGCTTCATTCGTAGGAGTACCTCACCTTGGGGCGCTCTAGTTTTGTTTGTAAAGAAGATAGATGGTTCATTGAGGCTATGTGTGGACTACCGGGAGCTGAACAAGGTCACGATACGGAACAAATATCCGTTACCTCGAATCGATGATCTGTTCGACCAGCTGAGGGGAGCAACTTTATTTTCGAAGATAGATCTGAGGTCGGGGTACCATCAGCTACGTATTAGGGAGCAGGATGTTTCAAAGACTACTTTCTTGATGAGATATGGGTCCTATGAGTTCAGAGTGATGCCATTTGGCCTCACAAATGCTCTAGTCGTATTCATGGACTTGATGAACCGAGTGTTCAGAGAGTAATTGGATGAGTTTGTCATCATCTTCATAGATGACATTTTGATATATTCACACTCCGAGGAGGAGAATGCCGAGCACTTGAGGCAGGTTCTTCAGACTCTACGAGAACATCAGTTGTATGCTAAGTATGAGAAATACGGGTTCTGGTTGCGGGAAGTACAGTTCTTGGGGCATGTTGTTTCCGAACAAGGAATAGAAATTGACCCGAGTAAAGTGTCAGAGGTGAGGGAGTGGGTGAAAAACGTCGCTAATGTCGTTTAATACAAGATTAAACTGTATAAGCAACTCCGAGATGTTTGTTGGAGAAACCCTTTTCTTTTGAAAATAAAAATTATAAACAACAAGATGTGTTTACAAAAAACTTATGTACGAGAGTAATCAAGACTTTGTAATCAGGTTTTTTAAAACAATACAGTTTTAAAAATCAGCACAATATAGACTGAGATGAGGAGATGAAGATAATCAACACACAGTTTTTAACGTGGTAAAACCTCTCCCAACAGAGGAAACATCCATAGTGACATCTAAGTCACAAAAACAAAAATCCACTAATAACAAATAATAGTTACAAATAATACAACATACATGCACACAAGTCAACCTATTCTAAGTTTAGGAATATACCCCACTTGGTGTCCTTCTAACTTCTCATAGATCTGATTGTTGATGATGTTCTTCCAGTTTGATAACTTCCTTTGCTTTAGCTTCCTTATGTCGACTCAATGATCTTTGATCTTATACACAACACTTCCAGTGTAGTAGTGTGTTAAGTGTTTGTGAAGTGATTCCTATCACATGCATGAACTCACACACACTTAGATTTACAGACAGTCCTAGAAAAATTACATATAAAGTCTATATGTTGTGATTTTGTTTTCTTTCCTTCTTACAGAACTAAAAAACTGTTTGACCTTTAATATAACCCAGATTCCACGGATATCTCGCTTCAAAATTGGTCAAGATCTTAATCAATCTCGGTTTTAAAAATATTTTTGAGATTGAAAATCTCCAAGTGTGAATCCAACTAGGTCAAGGTTAAGTTTCGTAAGAATAGAAACCATAAATCATTTTCAAAACCAAAACAGTAAAGATTTTCTTAAACCAAGTAAGAAATATGCAGATCTAGTGAAAATGTAACATGGAGAATGTAGATCTAAAGTTTCTATGAAAAAGAAACACAGATCTTCACACGAATGTTTAAGTTGTGAACAAGATCATAGACAAAGAGGTTACAGCTTCAGATGAACAAACCACTCTCTCTCTCAAACACTCAAGGTTGTGTTTGGGGTTAAGTGTATACGAAGGTTTGATTCAGAAAAATGAAGTGTTTAGGTTTAGGGTTAGGGTTTGGCTAACTGTTTTTCCTTTCTCTCTCTTCTCTCTTTTCTTTTCTCTCTTCTCTCTCACTTCTCTCTTCTCTCAATTTTTTTCTCTCAGAATGACGAATGCCCAAAAGTCTTGAAATGCTGAGAAGTGGAGGGTTTAAATAGGGGTGAGGGAAGATTCTGGAACGACGAAGGGAATCAATGGCTGAGATCAAGTCTTTCTAACTTTGACTTGATCCAAGGGTTATGAAATAGCGGTGGTTAAGACGATTGTGATTGGTTCATAGATATAGCACCATGATTGACTAAAAACAAATGCAGACCATCGATTAGGAATGATCCAACGTTCAACAATGCACCCGGCAATCCTCTCACAAAATAAACACAAATTGATGCAACAATAGGATGACAAGTGTAGGCATGTGATTGGTGATCAAACGCGCGTCAAACTTAATTACAAGCATCACCCTGAAGTCTCTAGCGCTTTTATATTCTACCCAACCAAACAATTCAATGAAAACTGAAGTTTTCAAAATAGAATATTAACCCCACAAATTATATAACCACATTTTATTAATGAAAACATTTATTTAAAAAATGTTTAAAAATATTTAAAAATTCCCAAAAAATTATTAAAGCTCCATTTTAAGGGGAATTAATCACACACTCAATTTTAAGAAATATGTACACATGTATGCACTTCTAATTGTGTGTAGTGTGATTCAATTTATACCTTCATGAATTATTGAAGAGGATTAGAGAGATAAGTTCTGAGGCTTTTTGGATTCTAGGTTAGACAACCAATTTTGTCACTATTTCCAAATTAGATGAACACTTATACAGTATAGACTTAAGCAAGTCAAAAGTATAAGGTTCTTCAGTGGGGACAGCCCACGACACCGACGGAAGTGCGTAGTTTCTTGGGATTAGCGGGATACTACAGGAGATTCATTCGGGGGTTCTTCAAAATAGCAGGGCCATTGATGAACTTGACTCGCAAAGGGGTTCCATATGTTTGGGATGATGCCTGCCAACTGGCTTTCGACGAGCTGAAAGACAAGATTACTTCAACACCGGTCCTTGCTTTACCTAAGCCGGGCGTGGAGTACCTAATTTACAACGATGCTTCCTTATGAGTACTTGGGGGAGTACTTCAGCAAGAGGAGAAGGCTATAGCTTTTGCCTCTCGCAAGCTTAAGCCGCATGAGAAGAACTACCCCACTCATGACTTAGAGTTGGCAGCAGTCATTTTTTTCATTGAGGATCTGGAGGCACTATTTATTGGGAGAGAAATTTCACTTGTTCATGGACCACAAATCACTGCAGTAACTGTTCACTCAGCAAGAGCTGAATATGTATCAGCGCAGGTGGCTAGAGTTTGTAAAGGACTATCAGTTCGACATACAGTACCTTCCGGGGAAGGCCAACGTAGTTGTTGATGTGTTGAGCCGTAGATTGGTAGACGATATAGCGGACGTCTAGAAAGCAAAGTGGAAAGAGTTGGGTCACCAGGACGCAGTAGCCCATTCCTTCATATCTGTCATGACAGTGACACCCGAGATTATTACGACGGTGATACAGGCACAGACCGTAAACCCATTTTGCCAGGAGCAGATTGTACGACCTTTAGCCGAGGGTGCTGAGTCCTATTCTGTTAGTTCTGATGGGGGTTTGAGATTTAATAGGAGATTAGTGGTTCCGGAAGGAGAAGACTTACGTCATGAAGTGATGACCCAGTCCCACGAGTCCCGATTTGCAGTACATCCTGGGGGAGATAAGATGTACCAGGATATGAGGTGGCAATACTGGTGGAGTGGGATGAAAAAGGATATTGCTGAGTTCGTGTCCAAGTGTTCTACCTGCCAGCTGGTAAAGGTGGACCATCAGAAACCGTCAGGGTTGCTTCAGCCATTGGAAATACCTACGTGGAAGTGGGAGAGTATTTCCATGGATTTTATTACAGGGTAGCCTATAACACAGTGGGGACACGACTCCATCTGGGTGATCGTGGACCGTTTGACCAAGGTGGCTCACTTTCTGCCGGTGCGAACAGACTATACCACGAGTCAGTATGCTCAGTTGTTCATTGCTGAGATTTTCAGATTGCATGGGGTGCCCCTGAATATTGTGTCAGATAGAGATAAGATTTTCGTGTCGCGTTTCTGGGAGAGTTTTCAGGAGGCTATGGGTACAGAGTTGAGGTTGAGTTCAGCTTATCACCCACAGACAGATGGACAGACAGAGCGTACTAATCAGATGATGGAGGATATGCTACGCATGTGTGTTCTTGATTTTGGAGGAGGTTGGGATCCACATCTTTCACTCGTAGAGTTCGCTTATAATAACTCTTAACAGTTCACGATTGGCATGACTCCATTAGAGGCTTTATATGACAGGCCTTGTCGTTCCCCAACTTGTTGTCTAGAGGTGGGGGATAACAAGTTGCTCGGACCAGAGGTGATTCAGGAAACCTCCACTAGGATTGATATGATCATGAGTCGCATTCGAGTAGCCCAGGACAGACAGAAAATCTATGCCGATGCGAAACGGTTCTTCCGAGAGTTTAATGTGGGGAACCAAGTATTACTACGTGTATCTCCTATGAAAGGAGTGATGAGGTTCAGGAAGAAAGAGAAATTTTCCCCGAGGTACGTGGTACCATTTCCCAATATTGAGAGGGTTGGTCCGGTAGCATACAGATTGGGACTGCCAGAGCATTTACATCGCATCCACGATGTATTCCACATCTCATCGTTGAGACGATACCTTCGGGATGATATGGCCCACACCCACATCGAGATAGATGAGATAGACTTACAGCCTGACAGCTCTTACGAGGAGAGACCAGTGGCTATCCTAGACCATAGTGAGAGAAGATTGAGGTCGAAGGTAGTTCCACTTGTACGAGTCCAGTGGGAGCATTATAATGTGGAGGAATCTACCTGGGAGCGCGAGACAGATATGCGCGAGAGATATCCACATTTATTCTTACCAGGTATGCCTTATTTTCTGAATTTCGGGATGAAATTCTGTTATTAGGGGGGAAGTATGTAATACCCCGTATTTTTATGCTTTCTAAATTTGGGGATTTATTAAATTTAATGTGAGTTATTAATTTAATATAAATCCGAAAATTAATTATTTTAATTACTAACGTGACGAGAGTTAGTAATCATTGGAAACTTGTTGAATATTACTAATGAGTAAAGTAATATAATATTGGTACTATTAAATGCCACGAGTGAATAAAATGACAATTTTAGAAATCTGAGTCGGGACGCGCCAGTGTCGCGTCGGGACTAAATATTGATTAATAAAAGTGAATAAATTATAAGTCACTTGTATGGTCATTTTGAGTGCGCCAAAGTGTCCGGAAGTATCGAGATAGTCAAAAAAGTGTACCCGGGGGTTTAGTTTGGGTCTCGGAACGTTTTTAGGCCTATTTAGCACCCCATGAGGGCATTTGGACATTTTGCATTTTTGGGTAATTAAACCCACGAAATTTACTAGGTTATATCAGCCATTTGGAATGGTCTCTTACGGTTAGCAGACTCAAAACCTTAGAACGGCCATTAGAGAGGAAGGTGGAAAGCTTACCAAGCAATCCAAGACCAAAAACTCATTCGATTGCACCGCCACCACCACCAACACGTAGATCGCGCGACGAGGAATGCAACCACACCAAATTCGTCCACAAATCCAAACTCTGAAATTCCCAGGAAAGTATTTATCTTGCTTAATTTCGTTAATGCATCACTCATGTTAGTCTAGGGTTGATTAGGATGAGTTTCATAGAAGAAAACCCATGTTGGAGATAGGAAAATTGCATGTAGTAATGATATGAATGAAAATCTGGAAATCCCCTTCATATGTAGAGGTTTAACCACGGATTTATGATGGATTAGGAGTAGAAATTTTGGAAAAAGACTGATTAGAACAAAGTTAAAGAAATTTCTAGGGTTCATGAGATTTTTATAAGTTTTGGCCTATTAATCCATGGATATTGATGAAAATTTGCATGCCTTACATAGAAGATGTTTAATTTGGGTTCATAATGTTTGCAGTACGAATTTCTGGGAGTTTGGGTGTTAAAAATCTGGATTTGGTTGATGTTGGATGATAGAACCCGTAACTGTTAATCTACAGAATTCGCCATACCTGTTTGATCAACCGATCGAACCAGGAGTGTCGATCGATCGACGCATCGATCGATCGAGATCCTGCCATCGACCGATCGACGCCTCCTGGCAGACTCTTATTTTCCCCTCTAAATAGTTAAATTCAATTTAAATGAGAAACAATCTTTGGGTATCCTTGTTAAAATATTTTGGGAGATGTAGAAGACCAGTAGGACATAATAAAAATATGAAACCTTTAAGGTAGAATGAGATTCAAATTTTTGGAGATGTTTATGTATAATGGACGATCGAACTATGTATAAAAGGGGGGAGACGCGTAAGGTAGTTACGTGGAAAAATAAATAAGTACCTACTGAAATTTCACTTGGGAGTATTGGAATTCACGAGTGTCAGTTGATAAGTTGGGAAAATCCCACAAATTAAAGTAAGGAACGAACCGTTATACGTGATAACTAAATAACGAGAAATAAGGATAAATATAATAATTATGGATTATGAGATGTACCAAAATTTGATGTGGTAATAGTAGTATATTTATATGTCTGTGTTTATGCATTTACTATATACGTGTGAAAATCATCCCCGCGCTACTTACTATCCCTGAGGTTACCGCCCTGGGACAGTCTTATCTCGATGGGACCTTTATGAGGGATATTAACTCGTACCCTAGAAGATAGAGATCCTTTGTTACAGGCTAATCGGATCGATATCCAGACGGCCTAAGAGACGTGGGGGCATGTGCTGACCTCTTAGAGACCGGGACTCTATGCTTCGCCTCAATATTGTTGTGTTTGTGTTAATACAGTTCGAGAGAGATTCCGAACTTGTATTTCCCTTAGCACGAGTGATACGGGGACTGGATAGGAGAGTATGACCGCACCATAATTTTTATGTGGGGTGCAGTTAGAATATATATATTATATGAGTATTTAATATATATATTAAATTCTAAAATTTGGTAATTTTCTACTGTGTTTATGATAAGTAAGATATGAATAATGATTTCAATTGAGAAATACGTGTTTTGAAAGTATAGTATATTACTGGAAAACTTTATTAACAAATAAAGTTAAAATGAGAGATTTGGTATTAAATGGAATTTACTTATTAAACAGCTGAATTGTTGAATTTACATCTTACGAGTAACCTAAGATAAGATGAGTTAAACCGTTGGGAAAGTTAGTGCGATAGGTGTGCACATTAGAAGATAGGTGAGAATTTCTCAAGGGAGTGTCGCACTAATATGTTGTTGCATTGGCCTGTAAACATTTTAAATACTTGCTAAATAAATTTTAAATCATTTTTACAATCGGGCTCTGACCCGTTCCCATTTTCTTTTTTCTCTTGTATATATATGTATATATTACAGGTGCCCAGCCACAGGGGCGTCTTGCATAGGATCCTTTGGAAGGAATGCGCTGCAACTTAGGTGGGAGTTGCAGGCCTCTTATTTAGACGACCTCATTTCTTGATTCTACTTCTACCACTATTTATTCAGTTGGGCATGTGTCGGCCTTTCCATTATTTAGTTGTTTAGCGGACATTGTGATTCATTTATTTCCAGTATTTTACTCTTTGGGATTTATTACTGTCAGGATGTTTTTCCTTTAAGTTTTAATGTTGGAATTACTTTTATGGATGTTTAATTATTGGATTGTTTGTTCCAGTAGAGTCGTTGTGTAATTCTTGAATTATGAATTTCGTAAAGTTTTAAATGTTGGTTTATATAAAATAAAATTTGGAAAGTAATGTCTAAAATGGTTTTGTCACTTTGCTTAATTATTTTGGGTGTTTAAATTGGAAAAGTTATTTTTCGACAGTGATGCTAAGAATGAACCAACTGTTCACCTTGATTTTAATTTAATAAAGGAGTGATCGCCCGATATTTAATTAGGCGGGGTGTCACACTATCTTTATTGTCATCCGCGGAGGATGAATGGGTATATTGATTGTGGTATGTACTATATTGGAACGAATCGTTCTAGTGTTGCGATATACGAGTATGATATTATCCTAATTATGGTTTTATAATATGCTCATACCGACTATGTGCTGGTATTGCAAGTTTATCGGGGTTACTACCTTGGGGTAGAATGTTTTGATCTAGCGAGGCCCCATCTATGAGAGGACTGGGCTCGTAATTGTATATATATATATATATATATATATATATATATATATATTGTTGTGATTTCAAAAAGTATATTGGTATCGGATATTTAATCCCAGTCTGCGTATGGATTTACTTGGTATAATTCGTATGTGATTGGTTTACTAGTCAGCGAAAAGATTTAGCTAGTTATTATAATTAACGCTCAGGATGTAGTAATAAGACGAGTGCATTGTTTTATCACCCTTTAGAGAGTTGGGAGTTTATGCTCATAGTTGTGTGTCTGGGGACGAGATTTTGGGAGCCCTGATTATATTTGCATGTTGTATATGGAATTCGATTACCATTAATGTCAAGAGAAAATGTCTTTCGAAAAGCGTTACTTGTTTAAGTGTAATTGAGGAAGGAGATGTAACTTTGTTGTTAAGAGATGGGAATATAGGGATACATGTTATTAACTAAGGGCTTAACGGATCCCGATAATCGACAATGTTAGGTAGTAGTGTATCGGGGGGGTTCCTTGTTTGGATTTCGCTTTGCGAGACATCCCACGCATGAAACTTAGTGTAAGGCTGGTAGTAGGGAGATGTTTGACCATTCGTCCATAAATTGGATACCTCGATCGTTATGTAGGAAAGTAGTTATATCGGGAAGATAACAAGGTAAATTACGATGTAAGGCTAGTAGAGTCAGTTGTTAGTAAAGAAGTACTGATAATGTTGGTTTTGTTACGACGGGTTGAAGGATGCATTGAGGTTAAGGAGGATTTAGGATTTCAGAGGTGATTGGGAACGCCCAAGTGGTATAGCCACGTTGAAAATGCAGTGGCAATAAAGAGTTTGGAATCGTATGAAGCGTAGATAATGTTTAAAATCGTATGAGTGGGTTATAAGGGGTGTAGACATCTTGGTTTGCTAATGTAGAAATCACCGAAAGAAGGGATATAGATGGGATTAAATGTCACTAGTGAAAGTGTTAATGAATATCATGTGCAACCAGTGTAGCAAGTCCGAATTTGGTGAAAAGGCAGTGAAAAGCCATTTAATAAGGGGTATCTCTTGAGAAGGTGAATATTTAATTATTATATACAATTTGGAGTAGAGATCCGACCAATCGAATGTTGAGGTTGACTCAAGAGTAAATAAAATGAGGATGTCAATAGGGTATAAAGGGTCCAGATGTGCACAACGTGGTGAAAATTGCAAGGGTAGAAACTTTTGGTTTACGTCGAAAGGAGAACATTAAGTATCACTTAACGTGAAATATCTTACGCGAAAGTCAACATTGAAAGGGGTAGAGTAAGTAGTAGATCAGTTGGGGTAAGACGATCAACCAGATAATTTTTTATCAAGCCGACGAATCCAGGGATAGAATAGTCGAGTTGGTAAATTTCCTTAAGGGGTTGCCAACTTATAGATAAGTATTGAGTTCCTTCGAATATGTGGGACAGATTGTCCAGAAGGAGAGAAATTGTTATATATTTGGGTGATTTACACTATGAGATAGTGGACACACCGGTAAGTGGTCCTACGCAGTATTATTCAATACTAAGGGGAGATCCCCGAAATCCACCTTCAACGTGGGATAACAAGAAGTTGTGGGATTACGTTTCATTTGGAGAAGGTTGTATCACCTATAATCTGAGGTGTAGGCGCATGGTGATTGACTACTGGTGGATTGTATGAAAGAAATTTTGGATTCATTGCGATCTTTTCATTTCCAAATCGGGTATAACTAGTAAGTGAGGTATATTGTGGTAATGGGGAGAAGATATTAACTAATGGTAGAGTTGGGGGAAAAGCACCCATAGTGGACTAGGTGCTTACAAATGTTTTGTGTAACACCAACCGGCTGAAGTGGTTTTCCCTTGTGTAAAGGTCACAACGTCAAGAACAGAGATTCAACGAATGGGCAAAAGTAGTCAGATGTTTTATTGATTTCTTCCAGAGTAGGAGCTTGGTGTTTTGATAAACGCGGGAGTTAATGCGTAGTGAGGTGCGGACTCACAATAATATTGAGATAATGCGGCCATTGATGTATAGCGATCTTTTTTTTTATTTCCAAATCGGGTATAACTAGTAAGTGAGGTATATTGTGGTAATGGGGAGAAGATATTAACTAATGGTAGAGTTGGGGGAAAAGCACCCATAGTGGACTAGGTGTTTACAAATGTTTTGTGTAACACCAACCGGCTGAAGTGGTTTTCCCTTGTGTAAAGGTCACAACGTCGAGAACAGAGATTCAACGAATGGGCAAAAGTATTCAGATGTTTTATTGATTTCTTCCAGAGTAGGATCTTGGTGTTTTGATAAACGCGGGAGTTAATGCGTAGTGAGGTGCGGACTCACAATAATATTGAGATAATGCGGCCATTGATGTATAGGCTGTATTTTTTTTATTATTCAAATGTTGTTTAATAAGAGCACAACATGAAGTGC
Source organism: Sambucus nigra (assembly GCA_949130495.1). Lineage (NCBI taxonomy): Eukaryota > Viridiplantae > Streptophyta > Magnoliopsida > Dipsacales > Adoxaceae > Sambucus > Sambucus nigra. The sequence goes on along the minus strand of OX422215.1, from coordinate 338,890,604 downwards.
ATTCATTGAACTGTAACCCTATAACTAATAAAGTATCAAGTCTGTTAAACAAGCTTGTTGTGAAGCTAGAGCTTTAATGATTGAGCCTTTCTTTATATTTTCTTTTCAGTACTGGAGGATACCTAAAAAAAATTCAGGTATGCCTTACTTTTCAAATTTCGGGACGAAATTCCATTATTAGGGGGGGGGGGATTATGTAATACCCCGTATTTTTATGGATTTTAATTATGAGGTTAACTAAATGGAATTACTTTTAATTATGGGATTTATTAAATTAATTTGGGATAATTAATTGGAAAATTAATTCGGATTTAAATGCTAGCGGGACAAGAGTTAGTATTTGGTTATTATTATGTTGTTGAATATTACTGAGTGATTATGGTAATATGTGATCATTGATTTTATTAAAATTGTCGTGAGCTGAAAATACGGCAGTTTCGGTAATTTAGTTGGGACGCGCGTGTCAGTCGTGTCAGGACCCAATTTAATGGATTTAAAATTATTATATTTTTATCAACTGTATGGTCATTTTGAGTGCGCCAACGTGTCCGGAAGGGTCGAGATAGTCAGAAAACACTAGCCGGGGGTTTAGTTTGGGTCCCGGGGCATTTTTAGGCCAAATCGGCAACCTAGAAGGGTATTTTGGTAATTTTAAAAACAAGGAGATTAAAACCCACGAATTTTTTAAGTAAATTAAAGATTATTAAAAGAGCCACTAAGGCCATTATCAGCCAAAAGTTAGAGAGTGGACTACGGAGGTTTTGAGAGAAGTTAGAAGAAAGGCTAGAGGGTCTATACCAAACCATCTTCCCATCACCAGAAATTAGAAAGGATTTGTGATCGGGAAGAGGAGAGAATCAACCTTGAATCATCGACAACAATCTAAAGAATGAATCTAAGGCAAGTGATTTGATATTTTAAGTGCATTGAATATTTCTTCCATGTTTAGTGTAGGAACTATTTTGTCTTGAAAGTTTTGAGGAAAACCTAAGGAAATTGTTATAGAAACTCTAAAGTTGGGTTAGGGATTGCATGTAGAATGACTATGAACGAATTTAGTATCCAAAAACTTAACTATGATGATTTAAAAACGGATTTATGATGAGTAATTAGACACAATAAAATTATGGGTTTATGTTCAAAGGGTTTGGGGTATAATTTGGGGATTAATGATAATTTCATATTTATTAGGAGGATTTGACCCCAAAAATATGTTAAGAAGCGACCTAATAGGACTTAAAGTAGTTTAAAAATATTAAAATTCTATTGGGATGATATTAGGATGAATTTATAAAAGAGAAAAAGGAAGAAAAACGAATTGGGAGATTTCTGGGTGTAGTCTCCCATCTCGTTAGAAGACCTGCCCAGGTCATTCGAACGACCTCGTTCGAACGAGTTTCTAAAGAGATGATAGTATCCTTTCTAACGAGTTCATTTTAAGACTTCATTCGAATGTCAACTCGTTCGAACCACCTCGTTCGAACGAGATTTCTAACGAGTTGACAGAATGGCCTTTTTAGGCCTGATTTTATTTCAAACTTCCAGACGACTTATTTAATTGAGTGTTAACCTTCCCTTGTTGACTAGTGGGTATAGTTATGAAATTTAAGTATGTTGAGGATTTAAAAACTTAGAATTTTGGTAGTAAACTGGACGACATTTATGCGTTAGGAAATAAATACTCAGAATTACGACGTGAGAAGAGTTGACAAAGTTAACGTATATTTTTCAGGAAATTATAAGCGTGCAACATTTAATGACGGTATGGAAATGTAAAATATACCTCTTATAATATTGAGATACCTAAGATGTGTGAATGCTTCGTACATGTGATTATCTGTGTATAACATACCTACCATACTTGCTATTACGGGAGGTCAGCGTTCGATCAGGGCCATCTAGTCTTTGTTTGCTTTTGGGGGGGGGATTTAGATTGGTACCTCGAGGACATAGGTCAGAGAAGGACATATGGAGAAGTTAATAAGTCTGCTGACCATGGGAGCATAGGTATGTGCATGACCCATGTGATGTGAACTATGTTCGCCTCCATTATGTGTGATTGTTGTTTATTGAAACGATTCCTGAGAGATTTGGAATACGTGATCCTTATATACGTGATGTACCGGGATTGATAGCAGAGTATATGTGCACCACAGCTTAGCCTCGGGGTGCTAGTATTGTATATTTATGATGAGAACCATATACTGTTAATTGAAATGGACTGTCATGTATAAATGTAAGTGTGAATCATAGCTACATTTTAGTGGAGTTAAAGATGGAAAGATCTCTCGTGATTAGCATTACTAATATTGGGAACTAAAAAGAAAGGTAAAACTCTCTGTTTAAATTAAGATGTCGGATATTAAATCATGAATCGTATAGTAATGTTAGATTGTGCATTGGACTAGTTAGATTTGGGAATATCTAGAACGGGTACGGGTTCGATAGGAGTGCACAATTAGTTGAGAGGTAAGGAACTCATGTGAGTGCTCGCACTATCATGTAATTTATATTCACTGTTTAATTATATTAAACACTTGCTGTATTTTAAACTATTTTCACAATCGGGCTCTGACCCGTTTGCTTTCAAATCTATTTTTGTAAAAACCTTTTTAGGTTCCCAGCCACATGGATACCAAGCATAGGAGTTCCATTCCAGTGACGTGCTGTAGCTGCTATGGAAGTTACAGAACCTCGATAGTAGACGCCTCCACTTTCTATCCTGACTCTATTTTTAGATTTTCTCAGCGGTTGGGCATGTCGCCCCTTTCCTTTCAGAGACATCTTATTTACTTAGTTTTTATTTCATATTTTGTGTTGTAATTAAATTAATGATTCAGGCTTTGTATTTTTTTATTTCAATATTCGAATTTTTGTGAGGTGTATTCCTCCAGATTCAGTTTATTACATCATTATTCTATTGTGACTGTGATGTGGTTATGGTATCAGTAATTCATAATTTATTTTGGTTGTATGTAAATCAAATTCAATTAAAATTGACGACTCACTTTTTAAATATTAGGTGGATAGTAATTGTTAAAACTTTTTCGACAGTGATGCTACGAACTGAACCAACTTGACATTTTGAATTAATTTAAATAAAGGAGTAGCTACCCGGTATTTAATTAATCGAGGTGTCTCATAATGATTCCAATTTAATTTAATAATGGACTGATCACCAAGGATTAATTTAGGTGGGGTGTCACAGATGGTATCAAAGCATCAGGTTCTAGTGTCCATAGGATCTGTACGACTTACTACGATTTCAGTATAGCGTTCTTTGACTTAGAGCCCTGTTATTAAGGCTGTTGTATTCATAATCACGTATTTGAGATTACGTTCTTCTTCACTTATATTTGTATTTACGGTGAACGCATACAATTTGATCTATTTTCATATGTCACCTAGGAGGGAACAACGAGCTGGGATCACAGGAAGAGGTGATGCTAGAAAGGATCAACGAGTACCTCTGGTAACACAAGCTATTGTAATCGTCATAGAGGTAGATAATGTTGTAGCAAAAATTGTTACTACCGTATTATTACCCTATCGAGGTCATAGTGTCCAACTGATAGGAACTAAAAGAGGAAGGGAACCTAGTCAATCAAGTAAGTGAAGAAGAAACAATAATAATGTAACACCGAAGCAACAACGACAGGATACTCGAGGCCGTCAGGTCCAGGAGAATAATAGAGATGGCCAGCAAAGTCAAAGACACCAAGCCAACACGACCAAGAGCAGGGAGATTTCAAAGGGAGATGTTTTACATGTGGAAAGGGTGGCCACAAGCGCCAACTTTGTCCGTAGTGAGCTAAAGAGAATCCTCAATCGGACCAACAAGGTCAAAAGGAGAAACATTTCACTGGTCATTGTTATAGCTATGGGGAGGTGAGTTACCTAAAGAAAGATTGTCCACAGCAGGGTCAATACCATTAGAGTAATCAGGGCCAGCGTAGGAGGGATTTCCCAAGCTAGTGTTTTAATTATGGACAGATGGGGCACAAGAGGAGGGGTTGCCCATAGCAAGAGAGAGCTCAGTAGAAGCGAGCATAGAGGTCACCTGCGAAACCAGCCCCACCCTCTCCACCACTACAAGTGTAACTCCAGTATGGATATGCCTATAATGTTCGGTATGCAGTCATGCCACGAGCACCGTAGAATTTCTATGAAGTTATGCTTCCTATTTATGGGTGAAAGGATATGATTTTATTTGATATGGGTACATCACACTCTTATATACCAACTAGATTTGCATGATTTATCGGCCTATTAGGGACAACTGGTAGTCTTCTTATGTGTGTGGAGTCACCGATGGGTAGTGGGTCTCTTATACACTCGATTTGTAGAGGTGTGGATATCGATGTGGGTAGATTGTGTTTAGTTGTCGATCTTCTTGTATTAGATATAGAGGGATATGATGTTATCTTTGGGATGGATTAGTTAGTTGGTTATCGAGCGATGATTGATTATTATGGGAGAGCAATTATATGCTCGATACTAGGGCAGGAGATGTCCGTAGTGGCGATGCCTCTTTCTGAGGGAGGGCCGAGCACTCGTCAATATTAGATCAAGGAGGAGACCTCACAGGAGGTGATAGTTTCATTAGACTCGATTCTAGTCGTGAAGGAGTTTGAGTATGTATTCCAGGGTATAACCAGATACTCTCCTAGATGGGAAATTGATTATGTTTTTGATCTAGCATTGGGTACGAGACCTATATCTCGAGCGCCCTATCGTATGGCCCCATCTGAGATGTGGGAGTTGAGAGAGCAGATTCAGCAGCTCTTGGGGCAGGGTTTTATTTGACGGAGTACTTCACCATGGGGTGTACCGTTGTTTTTTGTTAAGAAGAAAGATGGATCATGTAATACCCCTTACTTTCATGTATTCAATTTTATATTACTTTCTTGGGGCTTGTGTGACTTAATATAATCGAGAATTAAAATGAGAATTTAACATAAATATTGATTTGGGTAGAATAGTTAATATTTATGTGAATTGTACATTTACTAGTGTGATGTGGTAAATATAATTTTGTTGCATGTTATTATGTCTCATGGGTGTGTTAGCGGCGGGAATTTGTTATTTCTCAACCGAGGCATATTTGAGTGATTTATATGAGGTTGGGTGATGATTTTTAGTTTGAATTATCGGATGATAAATTGGAGTGTGTGGTTAATCCGGAATGGGTCGCGATAGTCAAGATGAGTGCCCATGGTTTATATTTGGGTTCCGGGGTCTTTTTGGCCAGTTTATTATCATTTAAAGTTGGGATTAATAGTAATATTGGTTATTAGGCTTAAGATAAAGTTAATCAATCTCATTTTGAGAGAAAACCCATTTGAGAGAAAAATGTAAGGAAGAGAAGGAAACCGTGGAGCTTTGGGAATCCCGAGAAAATCCGTGATTTTTAGGAAGAATCAGCCTCTGCATCTTTGAGGCAAGTGATTAAACTTTCTAAATAATTCTTGTGTGTGAATTAGTGTACAATAAATTTTTCGATTAAATCTTGACATTGTTGATAAACCCTTTGAGATTTTGTCATAGTTGGTTAAATCTTGATTCTTGTTGTAAATTCTTTGATGTTGGTGTTAGTTATATAACTTGGATGATAGAAATGTTGGTGAAGTAAGGTTAGAAATGGGTTTTCAAAGGAGGGGTAAATCTTTTAAGGAATAAATCTGTACAGACCAGACCGGTCCGATTAGCAGTCCCCGGATAGGAGGTGTCGGATCGGTTCATTTTTAGAACCATCGGTTCGGTTCGCATGCCACAGATTCCGATCTTGTCTTTAACTCTTTTCTAATTGGGTTTAGCGATTTATAACCCTCTAATACAAAGTGATATTAATTTTTATGATGTAAAACGCGGGTCATTGATACTATACTATGATAGGGAGATATTGGGATGATTATGGAGGTATATTAGTGAGATTTATACTTCGTTTCCTAATTTAAGATGTTGGATATGGGCCAGTCTAGAGAAGTCGTGTGTCCTAAGTGATATTAAAACTGTAAATTAATCTAATGTGGGATTGATTATTTAAGCTTAAGAGAGAGATTGGGCAATATTAAACTATATATATATATATATAGTGTGTGTATGATATGTTACGTGGAACATACCCCCTCTAGAGCTATCATGGGAAGTTATGCGATGTGGGTGAATCCCCTGGCTAGTGAATGCAGGGAGAGTATAATCCCCAGGTCATAGCGTGCATTATTAATTCGGTGTGACTTTTATCATGGGTGAGGTGTCTTGGGTATGATTCGTCTTGCTTTCAGGTGAGGAACTATGGCCGCTTCCCAGACATTGTACTTGTTATACCATGTCAATGTGAGAGTTCGACGGTTGGTACTCAGGATACTGTGCATATTCCCCTGGAAGATGGTAGCACTTAGTGATTGCATCCAGTGAGTTAATGCTCTGAGGGATGTCTAGTATACATATATTATGAGTTTTATGTATGTATACTTGTTTGAAATGTTTGATCTTGTATAATTAAGAGAGTGAATTATCATGCTTATAACTACAGAAAGTTGTTAAGTAATGAAATGGTATATAATCATTGAGAATGATACTATAGGGTTATGTGTGGGTAAGCTAAATACGTGAGTTGGGTAAATGCGTGGGTTTGAGCTTGAGTTATCCGTAGCTGAGTTGGGTAGCCTAACCAAGATTATAATGCATACGTTTAGATTTTCACTATTGCTTAGAGATGAGGTTGAGTCTCAAGAGAGTGCGACACCACTTTAATTATGAAATTTTTGCATTCATAATTATTATGCATTTTATTCAATTGTTAAATTTTTAAACCTAGAGCTCTGGCCCACTTATATTTTTCTCTTTCTATATATTATGATATATTATAGGAGTCCCACCGCAAGGGCGCCATTGATGGTTATCCATTCGAGGATCTTCGGAGCTGTAACATGTGAGGACTGTTGTAAGGTTTTTGTCATAGACGCCTCTTTTTGTAAATCTAGTTGAGGATTTAAAATTATAAATCGAGTGTGTGTACCCAAGGGTTGTATATATATATATATATATATATATATATATATATATATATATCACTTGACAACTTATTCGGGAATATTCTTTTGTAGTATTGAAGATTGTATATGTATATGCTCATGTTTCATAGTTGTTTATATCATGATCATGCTTCATGGTGGGATTGAAATTTCAATTGTATCTTATAGAAATTTTTTCATCCACTTATTTATATTGGGTGATTACTTATGTTATATTTGTATTCGACGGTTGATGCTGAGAATGATCCACTTGAGATTCCTATTTTATCTTAGTATAGGGCTAGCCAAACGTTATTATTATTATATGCAAGGTGTCATAGGTGGTATCAACGCATCAGGTTCTGTGAGGATTTTTTACGTTTTACCGTAGCATTTTTTAGATAGAGACCTATCATTAGGACAATTGTGTTCATTACACTTTAACGATCTTCTGTTTTGATCAATTGCTTGAACTGTGGGCTAATATAGTTTGTTCTTATTCCAGATGCCGCCGAAAAGAGGTCCCCTAGCCAGGGCAAACAGAGGGGCTGAGAATATGGAACCCCAAATGCCTCAGGGGCCTATGACTGCAGTCGAAGTTGCCAATATTATGGCACAAGCGGTCAATGCTACCGTGACAATGATAGCACAATAGCTTCCCCAGGCTCATCAACCGCCTGTAGCTCCGGTAGCTCAAACCCACATGGGGCCATCCACGTGGGAGAGAGTGCGGAAGCTTTTCAGAAAGGACATCCTCCAAAATTCCAGATGGGAGCTGATGTGATTATTGCAAGTCAATGGAAGAAGGATATTTAACGACATCTTCGAATGGTTGAATGCAGTGAAGTTTAGAAACAAATATTCGCTAGTTTTAAACTTGTGGGTGTGGCTCTCCAATGGTGGGATTCGGCCACTACCTCTGAGCAAAGAGATACAATGCCGATAGCAAAATCTTGGGTACATTTTGATCGTAAGTATTTTCCTCCTGCATTTCAGATTGAGATGACAAGGAGATTATTGGATGTAACTCAAGGAGACCGAACAGTGGCTAAGTATGAAGAAAAATTTACCCGACTGGAAAATTTTATGCCGGAGTAGAGGATAATTTTGAAGTTTATGGGAGGTTTGAATATGATAATTCGATAACATCTATTGGGGAACCTGACTTTATTAACATTTGCAGACATAATGAATGTTACATTGTTGCATTGTCGGGATTACCGTCTGCATTTGAAGGGGAGTAAGAAATTTACAGACTTAGGTTCATCGAGTAAATTGGGAGTCGATAGTGCCAGCGAGGCAAAGCAAGCTCAACAACAAGGAAATAAGCCGAAGGAGCAGGATATCCCTTCAGAGGATTCAACTAAGAGACAGCGTTCTGGAAGCTTCAGATTTGATGGTGGTGGTTTTAGACAGAATTTTCAGGGGGGCCAATAGCATAATTTTTCCCACGGTCAAGTAGGTCGAGGGCAAAATGGGGGAGGCCAACGGGGAAAAAGTTTCCAGGGCTAGAGGCAAGGAAAGTTTTGAGATGTCCAATAGGTCCAGAGACTGGAAAATTTTATGGGTCATTATTTTCGGTGTAGGGAAGCAGGTCATAGGAATTCATATTTCTCACAGCAGAATAAGGTATAGGTACCAGGAGCCCAGTCGGTACAGCAGGCTCCAATAGCACCTTTACCACGTCCAGCACCCGCCCTAGTCATCCCACCCTAATAAGGACAGATGCAGTTTGGATGAGTATATAATGTCCAACATGCGATGTTACCACAGGTGCAGCAACCTCCATCAGACATTGAGGGTAAGTTCCTTATCCATGGGCAAATGGGTCGGATTTTATTTGATACGGGAGCATCCCATTCCTTTATAGTTATTCATTTTTCATGCTCGACGGGAGTGTTAGATTCAGTTGATATTCTTCTGATGTGTGTGGATTCTCCTACAGGAAATAGGGTGCTTATCCACTGCATATGTAGAGGGGTGGAGATAGATGTCAGGAGGTTGTGTCTAGATGCCAATTTACTTATGTTAGATATGTTTGGGTATGATGTTATTTTAGGTATGAACTGGTTGGTTAAATATCGAGTGATGGTGGATTATTTCGGAAGGTCGATTATATTTGCCATTCGAGGTCAGGAAATGTTTTTGGTTGCCATGCCTCTTCCGAAGGGATGTACAAGCACCCATTTGTACTATACCAAGGAGGAAACTTCGCATGAAGTAGTTGTTTCCTTGGATTAAATTTCGGAGACTAGGGAGTTCACTGATGTTTTTTAAGAAATTATAGTCTTACCTCTTAGTCGTGAGATCGAGTTTGTTATTGATCTAGTGCCTGGGACTAGGCCAATTACGCGAGCTCATTACTGTATGTATCCTTTGGAGACGGGGGAGTTACGTGACCAAATCCAACGAATTTTGGGGTAGGGCTTTATTCTTCGGAGTACGTCACCTTGGGGAGACCCTGTGTTATTTGCAAAGAAAATGGATGATTCTTTTCGGTTGTGAGTGGATTACCGAGAGATAAATAAGGTGACAATCTAAAATAAATACTCATTACCTTGTATCGATGATTTATTTGATCAGTGGAGAGGGGCCGCTTACTTCTCAAAAATAGATTTGTGTATGGGGTATCACCAGCTTCGTATTAGAAAGTAGGATGTCTTTAAGAATGTATTATTGACCCGATACGGATCCTATGAGTTTTTAGTTATGCCGTTCGGGTTAACCAATGCCTGCAGTGTTCATGGATTTAATGAGCAGGGTCTTTCAGGACTTCTTAGAACAATTTGTTATTGTGTTTATTGATGATATTCTGGTCTTTTCTCGGATGGAGGGCGAACATGCTGAGCATTTATGTTTGATTCTGCAGATATTATGAGACCATCAATTGTACACCAAGTTCAAGAAATGTGGATTTTTGTTACGAGAAGTGCAGTTTTGGGATCATATGGTGTTAGAAAAGTCCATTTCTATAGACCCGAGTAAAGTTGCAGTGGTGATGGAGTGGTGTCAGCCCACGACACCGACAAGAGTTCGTAGTTTCTTGGGTTTGACGAGATATTATCGTTGCTTTATTAGAGGCTTTTCAAAGATTGCAGGCCCTTTGACAAATTTAACCCAAAAGGGAGTCCAGTTTGTGTGGGATGATTTCTATCAATTAGCATTTGATGAGCTAAAGGATAGGTTAATGCCAGCACCCATTCTCACATTGCCTAAAGTGGGAGTAGAGTATTTAGTCTTTATTGATGCCTCTCTCCAGGTTTTAAGAGGTGTGCTTTAGCAAGAGGAGAGGGCCATTGCTTATGCATCCCGTAAGCTCAAACCCCATGAGGGTAATTATCCCACACATGATCTGGAGCTCGCTACTGTAGTCTTTACATTAAGAATATGGAGGCATTATCTCCTGGGGGAGAAATTCAGTCTTTTCACGGATCACAAGTCACTGTAATATTTGTTCACACAGAAAGATCTAAATATGAGGCAGCGTAGGTGGTTGGAATTTGTAAAGGATTGTCAATTTAATATCTAATACCATTTGGGTAAAGCTAATGTAGTAGATGACGTGTTGAGTCGTTGACCCACTGGGCAATTAGAAAAAGAATGGAAAGCCAAGTGTAAGGAACTTAGCCCGGATGATGCGGAGAGTGATACGGGTGGTGAAATCTCAAGTTGAAGACAATGACTGCCAACACAGGGTGGATTATGTTTCAATAGGAGATTAGTAGTCCTGGATGATAAGGATTTGCGACATGTTGTTATGTCAGAATCTCACGGGTCGAAATTTATAGTCCATTCAGGTGGAGACAAGATGTATCAGGACGTGCCTCAATTATACTGGTGGGTAGGTATAAAAAATATATATAACTGAGTTTTTCTCCTAATGCACCACATGTCAGTTAGTAAAAGTGGCACACCAGTGACCTTCTGGAATGTTGGAACCATTGGAAATTTTGGTATGGAAATGGGAAGGCATCTCCATGGATTTTATCATGGGATTACCGATGATACAGCGTAGCCATGATTCCATTTGGGTTATCATGAATCGTTTTACAAAGTCGTCACACTTCTTACCGCTGAGGATGGATTTTACGAGTTAAAACCTTTGTCTCCCACTTTTAGTAGAGTTTCCAGGAAGCAATGGGAACTGAATTGCAATTGATTATTGCATACCATCACCAAACCAATGGGCAAACTAAGCGAGTAAATCAGATATTGGAATATATGCTCCGTATGTGTATGTTGAATTTTGGGGGAACTTGGGAACAATACCTACTGCTGGTAGAATTTGCTTATAATAATTCTTATGAGTTTACCATAGGTATGTCGCCTTACAAGGCATTGTACGGTTGCCCATGTCATTCTTCCATATGTTGGTTAAAAGTTGATGATAATAAACTTCTTGGATCGTAAGTGATCCAAGACACTTTGGAAAAAATTGAGTTGGTTCAAAACTGCATACGCATTGCACAAGATCGGTAGAAAAGTTATGAAGATGAGGATCGTAGACATGTGGAGTTAGAAGTAAGAGACCAAGTATTGCTAAAGGTATCCCCGATGAAAGGCATAATGAGATTTGGGAATAAAGGCAAGCTTGTGCTGACGTATGTAGGGCCTTGTCCAATTATTAAGAGAATTGGTCTTATGGCCTACAGACTTGCTTTGTCGGAGAATTTGCAGAGAATCCATGATGTATTCCATGTTTCGTCCTTAAAAAAGTATCGAAGAAGTGAGAGGGCGTATTGGCATGTTCCAATAGAAGAAATTGAGTTGCACTCTGATATCCCGTATGAAGAATAATCGATTGCCATTTTAATTCGTACTGAGCGGAAGCTACGATCGAAGGTAGTGCCTTTAGTTCGATTCCAATGGGGGAAACATAATGCCGATGAGTCAACGTGGGAACGAGAGGACAATATGCGTGCCAAATATCCTTACCTCTTTCCATAAGGTACGCCTGAATTTCAAGGACGAAATTCCTTTGTAGGGGGAGTATCTAATACCCCTTACTTTCGTGTATTCATTTTTATATTAATTTCTTGGGGGTGTGTGTGATTTAATATAATCTATAATTAAAATGAGAATTTAACATAAATATTGTTTTGGGTAGAATAGTTAATATTTATGTGGATTGTACATTTACTAGTGTGATATGATAAATATAATCTTGTTGCATGTTATTATGTCATATGGGTGTGTTAGCGGCATAAATTTGTTATTTCTCAATCGGGGCATATTTGAGTGATTTATATGAGGTTGGGTGATGATTTTTATTTCGGAGTCTCGGATGATAAATTGGAGTGTACGGTTAATCCGGGATGGGCCGAGATAGTCAAAATGAGTGCCCAGAGGTAATATTTGGGTTCCTATGTCTTTTTGGGTATCTGGACTCAAATAGGGGTATACGAATTATTTTATGTGTTTATTATCATTTAAAGTTAGGATTAATAGTAATCTGGGTTATTAGGCCTAAGAGAAAGCTAATCAATCTCATTTTGAGAGAAAACCCATTTGAGAGAAAAACGTAAGGAAGAAGAGAAAGAGAAGATAAAACCTGGGAGCTTTGGGAATCCCGAGCAAATCCGTGATTTTGAGGAAGAATCAAACTCTACATCTATGAGGCAAATGATTAAACTTGCTAAATAATTCTTGTGTGTGAATTAGTGTATAACCCTTGAGATTTTGTTATAGTTGGTTAAATCATAATTCTTGTTGTAAGTTCTTTGATGTTGGTGTTAGTTATATAACTTGGATGATGGAAATGTTGGTGAAGTTAGGTTAGAAATTGGTTTTGAAAAGAGGGGTAAATCTCTTAAGGAACAAATCGAACAGACTGGACCGGTTCAGTTAGCAGTCCCCGGATCGGTTCATTTTTGGAGGTGTTGGATCGGTTCGTTTTTAGAACCATTGGTTCGGCTCGCATGCCACAGATTCCTAACTTGTCTTTAACTCTTTTCTAATTGGGTTTAGAGATTTATAACCCTCTAATACAAAGTGATATTAATGTTTATGATGTAAAACGCATGTTATTGATACTATACTGTGGCAGGGAGACATTGGGATGATTATGGAGGTATATTAGTGAGATTTATACTTCGGTTCCTTATTTAAGATATTGGATGTAGGCCAGTCAATAGAAGTCATGTACCCTGAGTGAAATTAAAATTGTAGATTAATCTAATGTGCGGTTGATTGTTTAAGCTTAAGTGATCAATTGAGCAATGTTAAACTGTATGTGTGTATGTGTGTGTGTGTGTGTGTGTGTGTGTGTATATATATATATATATATATATATATATATATATATATATGATATATTACGTGGAACATACCCCTCTAGTACTATCATGGGAAGTTGCACGATGTGGGTGAATCCCTTGGCTAGTGAATGCAGGGAGAGTATAGTCCCTAGGTAATAGCGTATATTATTAATTCAGTGTGACTTTTATCATAGGTGAGGCATCTTGGGTATGATTCGTCGCGTCTTTAGGTGAGGAACTATGGCTGCTTCCCATACGTTGTGCTTGTTATACTACGTCGGTGTGAGAGTCCAATGGTTGGTACCCAGAATGGTGTGCATATTCCCTAGAAGATGGTAGCACTTAAAGACTTCATCTAATGAGTTAATGCTCTGAGGGATGACTAGTATACATATATTATGATTGTTATGTATGTGTACTTGTTTGGCATGTTTGATCTTGTATAATTAAGAAAGTGATATTATAATGGCCTTAAAGATAATGTGTAAATTATCATGCTTATAGCTAGAGAAAGTTGTTAAGTAATGAATTGGTATATAATCATTGATAATGATACTATAGGGTTATGTACGAGTAAGATAAATATGCGAGTTGGGTAAATGCATAGGTTTGAGCTTGATTTATCCGTAGCTGAGTCGGGTGGCCTAACCAAGATTAAAATACGTACGTTTAGGTGTGCACTGTAGCTGAGAGGTGAGGTTGAGTCTCAAGAGAGTGCGACACCACTTTAATTATGAAATTTTTGCATTCATAAATATTATGCATTTTATTCACTTGCTAAATTTTTAAACCCAGGGCTCTGACCCGTTTATATTTTTATCTTGCTATATATTGTGATATATTATAGGTGTCCCACCACAAGGGTGCCACCCATTGATGGTTATCCATTCCAAGGTCTTTGGAGCTGTAACATGTGCGGACTGTTGCTGGGTTTTTGTTATAAACGCCTCTTGTTGTAAATCTAGTTGAGGATTCAAAATTGTAAATCGGGTGTGTGTACCCAAGGGTTGTATATATATATTATTTTTGTCACTTGAGATTGTATGGTCCGTTGCTTGACAGTTTATTCAGGAATATTCTTTTGTAGTACTGAAGATTGTATATGTATATGCTCATGTTTCATAGTTGTTTACATCATGATCATGCTTCGTAGTGGGGATTGAAATTTCAATTGTATCTTATAGAAATTTTGGCATCCGCTTTTTTATACTGGGTGGTTACTTATGTTATATTTGTATTCGACAATTGATGCTTAGAATGATCCACTTGAGAATCCTGTTTTATCTTAGTATAGGGTTGGCCACCCGTTATTATTAATATAAGAGGGGTGTCACATATCACTTTGACTGTGTATTGATTACAGAGAGTTGAATAAGTTCACAATTTGAAATAAATATCCACTGCCTCGTATTGATGATCTATTCGACTAGCTAAAGGGAGCAGCTTACTTTTCCAAGATTGATTTCCATTCCGATTATCATCAGTTACGCGTCAAGGAGGAGGACGTTCCTAAGACTACTTTTCTTACACGCTACGGGTCCTATGATTTTAGAGTGATGCCATTCGGACCCACCAATGCGCCAGTAGTGCTCATGGATCTGATGAACTGGGTCTTTCGAGAGTTCCTTGATGAGTTTGTGATTGTGTTTATTGACAATATTATGGTTTACTCTCGTTCTGAAGATGAGCATGCACAGCACTTAAGGAAGGTCTTACGGACACGTCGAGAACATCTGTTGTATGTGAAGTTTAGCAAATGTTGATTCTAGCTTCGGGAGGCGCAGTTTCTGGTCCATATAGTGTCTGAGAAAGGAATTGTGGTTAATCTAATTAAGGTCTCAACAGTGAGGGAGTGGGGACATACCACGACGCCGACCGAATTACGCAGCTTTTGGGGATTGGAAGGATATTACCGGAGGTTTGTTAAGGGTTTCTCTAAGATTGTGGGTCCATTGACAATCTTGACTTGCAAAGGAGTGCCATTTGTTTGGGACGACTATTGTCAGTTAACTTTTGATGAGCTAAAGGAAAAGTTGACATCAGCAGTCGTACTAGCACTGCCTAAGGCGGGAGTGTCATATTATGTCTACACTGATGAATCCTAACAGGGACTTGAGGGTGTATCGTAGCATGATGATAGGGATGTAGTGTATGCATCACGCAAGCTTAAGCCCCATGAAAAGAATTACCCCACACATGATTTGGAGTTAGTCGTTGTTGTATTTTCCGTGAGGATCTGGAGGCACTATTTGTTGGGAGAGCAGTTTACTTTATTCACGGACTATAAATTACTTCAGCATCTATTCACGCAGAAGGATTTGAACATGAGGTAGAGGAGGTGGTTGGAGTTTGTGAAGGATTACCATTTTGATATTCATTATCATCCTGGGAAGGTTAACATGGTAGCTGACGCGTTAAGCCGAAGAGTAGCAGGTGAGCTAGAAGCAGTTTGGAAAGCGAAGTGGAGAGAGATTCAACACGGTGATGAGATTGCTATATCTTATATGTCCGTATTAGTTGTCACGCTGAGATTGTTATGAGGGTAGTGAAAGCACTAGCAGAGAATCCTTATTGCTAAAACAAAGTTCTACAGTTATTAGCTGACGGAGCAGATGGGTACTCGACCAGTTTAGAGGGTGGCTTACGTTTTAATAGCAGCTCGTCACCCCAAAGGATGATGATTTGTGACATGAAGTGATGTCAGAGGCTCACGGGTCTCGATTTATTGTACATCCTGGTGGGGATAAGATGTACCAGGACATGCGCAGACAGTATTGGTGGTCAGGGATGAAATGGGACATATCAGAGTTTGAATCAAAATTTTCTACCCATCAGCTAGTGAAGGTATATATCACTAAAGATCGACAAGGATTTTACAATCATTAGAGATTCCCGTGTGGAAATGGCAGAGTATCTCCATGGATTTTATTACTGGATTGTTGTTATCACAGCATGGTCACGATTCTATATGAGTGATAGTGGATCGGTTGACTAAGATGGCTCATTTTATTCTAGTTCGTACCAATTTTGAGACAAATCAGTATGCACGGTTATTTATCGCTGAGATACTATGGTTACATGGGGTCCCATTTAATATTGTGTCCGACCGAGATAAGATCTTTGTATCCCATTTCTGGCAGAGTTTCCAGGAGGAGGTGGGGACAAATTTATAATTAAGTACAACGTATTGCCTATAGACAGATGGGCCGAATGAGAGGGTTAATCAGATGCTTGAGGATATGCTGTGAACGTGTATACTCGATTTTAAGGGCATATGGGAGCAGTATATTCCTTTGGTGGAGTTTGCAAATAATAACTCCTACCAATTTACTATTAGTATGGAACCATTCGAAGCATTGTATGGCTGACCTTTTCACTCGCCTACTTGTTGGTTAGAGGTAGGGGACAATAAACTGTTGGGACCATAGATGATTCAGGACACTACTGTCAAGATTGAACTAATTCGAAGGCACATTAGGATAGCTCAAGATAAACATAAAAAGTTACACAGATGCAGACATGAGATATACTGAGCTTGAGGTTGGTGACCAGGTATTGGTGAGAGTGTATCTTATGAAAGGAGTGGTGAGATTTGGCAAGAAATGGAAATTAGCGCCGAGATATGTGGGATCGTTTTCGATCATTGAGAGGGTGGAACCAGTGGATTATATATTGGGATTACCAGAGCATCTTTAGTAGATTCACAACATGTTTCACGTGTCATCTCTGAAGAGATATCGGTAGAGTGAGAGATATTTTTGGCATGTTCCACTAGAGGAGATTGACAGGAGATACCAATGGTGATACTTGATCATAGTGAGCATAAACTGCGATTAAAGGTGGTACCCTTAGTTAGAGTTCAATAGGGGAACCATCATGCAGATGAGTCGACTTGGGAGCGGGAGGATGACATGCGTGAGCAGTATTCATAGTTATTTATGGCAAGTATGCCCGAATTTCGAGGACAAAATTTCCTAATAAGGGGGGAAGTATGTAACAACCCATGTAATATACCTACTTATATGAAACAGTAGAATTGATAGATGATGAATATCTAAAAAGGAAACTAAATAGTAAAATTTAAATAAGTGGCTTACTAATAAAATGAGAATAAATAATTTATTATTGAAACCGTAGTACCGTATAGTATGGGGATATATGTAAAAATTAGACTTATCGATAGTAGTCAGATACCTTAGCTAGTTGGGCATGGGATACTAGTTAGGTAGAATACGTTAGGCATGCACATTAGTTGAGAGGTGGGAATTTAAAATAAGTGTACATAAATAATATATGTGTAATAAATAACTGATTTAAATACTTGCTAAATACTTTCAAATATATTTTACTTGGGCTCTGACTTGTGTCAAAATATTTTCAAAACATTTTAGATGTCCAGCCATAGGGACACCCAGCATAGAGATCCTATCCAGTGACATGTAACTGCAGCAGTGTGGAGGCTTGAAGGATATTTTCTTAGACGCTTCAGCAAATTCTTTCTAGATAGGAGATTTCATTATTAGTTCATCTGGGCGTGTTGACTTCAGGCTATTATTTATTTCAATTATGCATCAGATAGTATTCAGACTTTATTTACTTATTTTAGATTATGGTTGGATTATTTTGTGTTGAGAGTCGATGGTTTATTCGGTCTCCCTTATTTAATTATTTATATCTATCGTGAGATTGTTCAGATTAGATTCATGTGTGATTGGTTTAATTCAATTAAATTATTGTTGCACGTGTTAATAATAAAAGATAAAATTGACCCTGACTTAATTCGACGTAGGTGATTAGTAAATAAATAGCTTTTTGACAGTGATGCAAAGAATGAAACCATTAATGTTTCCAGTTTAATTTAATAATGGACTGATCACCCAGGATTAATTTAGGAGGGGTGTCATAGGTTCTAACCGGAATATTGGAAGTATCCACTAACGATAATGACATATGTTGGAACTCTTCCATCAAGCTATGAGAAGTGGTGACTAAAAACTCAACATGATCTCTAAGACTAGTAAAATCACTAGTGTGGTGTGACGGAGCATGTGTACGTCGTGTCCGACTCAACCTATAGCAAAACTCCTTAAGGTGGTTCTTTTTCTTGTAATAAGTACAAAAATACACATTCTTAGGCTAACCTTGGGCTGCTTTTCTTGGTCGAAATCTTCTTTAAGATTTTAGTTGATGGACATATGGATTCGTAGTAAACTCAAGAGTTTGTTTCAATGTAATATGAGACATGGAAGCACCATCAAAATCTATTCCCCGTCTTTCACCAAACCCTAAAGAAGGGGCGAGGAACATCTTTCCATATTTGTCATCTATATTTACCTTGACCTCTCGAGCTCTCTCAAGTTCATGAGTGAGTTGGGCTACAAGGGCTTCAAGTTTCTTTTGAGCCTCCATGGATGCAAGGATCTCACTCGTAAGACAAGACACTTGCTTGATCAAGTCCCCTTTCTCTCTCTCAAAACTACTCTCTCACTCTCTCTCTCTCTATCTCTCTATCTATCTATCTCTATCTATCTCTATCTCTCTCTATCTCTCTCTATCTCTCTATCTCTATCTCAATCTCAATCTCTCTCTCTCGCTCAAGGCAATGCTAATAAAGGACTATCTCTCTCATCTCTCTTAAATATTTTTCTAAGGCGATGATCCTAAGTGTTAACCCCTTGTTACGCTTTTTCATTTTAAATGAATCAGCATACAAATTGGCGTAGGCGCATCATAGGTCACTCTTGCTCTCACTTGCAGCATCCTTCCCCTCACTCATATTTCTTTCACTGTCGAGGTATCCATATGAAGTAGCTTCGTAATTGTCGTGAGGTTCACTATCTGTACTCACATGACTATCCATGAATGCGTTGAAGTTACATTCATGCGGGGACTCGTCTCCAGAATCCATCGACTCGACCTCACTGTCGTCACTGAGGCATTTAAAGCAGTTTTGCCATTGACTTGATGTTTCAACCTAGTTGGACACTCAAAAGCTTTATGACCTCTACCATCACACTCATAACATCTCTCTTTGTCTCTTTTAGAAGTGTCCTTTTTATCTTTATCATTATTCTTTCCAGATTCACTTTTCTCAAAATTCTTTTTATCTATGAAATTGCCATTATTTTTTAATTTCAAAATTTTCTTGAATTTTTTTGCAACTAATGCCAAATCGTCTAAATCAACATCAAATTCAAAATCTAATGTTTCTTCCTCTATCCTTTTAGATGACTTGCCCCTCTTTCTAGATGACTTCTTACTTTTTCTAGCCTGGGCTTTAAGTGTTATTGAAAAGACGTGACGTGTGATAATTGATTAAAATTAAATTCGCAAGTTTTATTTAATTAGAGTCTACTTTTAAATCAAATAAATACAGCCCCTAAACATGCATCTAAATCAACCCATCACAAATAAAGCTTGCAACACAGTAAATATTCTGAGACACAGATTTCAAGAAAAAAAACCTTTCGGGTAAAACCTTTATTTCACTATGAATATATAAATCGCAACTTACAATTACATAGAGAAATCTGCAATGGATCAACACGTAGTCAACCCACAAAGACACGCAGTCTTGAACTCAGCAAGAGAATACACGCAGCACCCTCTAAGGACTCGCAACCCAAATAACAAAGGAAGAACCGCAACACTCCTCAATGACACGCAGTCATAACACTTTGTAGAGACTCCCTCAGCAATGACACGCAGCCCTCGGTTGCAAAGATCTCCCCACAAAGGTTGAACAATAGCAAAGCTTGTGTTCCAGGGTTCCAAAAGATTCACAAAAGTAATTGGGATTTTTGTGTGTGAATCAAAAAGATGTTTGGCACATCAAAAATTGAAGTCTTGTTGTGTTTGAACTCTTAGAAACGTTTTCTCAAAGACTTTTAAAAATACACCTCCAAAATAGGTATATATATATATAAGAAACTTTGAGTTAGTAGAAAATCTCACGGAACTGTTCGATTTTATCAAGACCGGATCGGTCCGTCTTGGAGGCGGATCGGTCCGACCTCGGATAGGTTCATTTTTGAAGGAGGCTTATTCGGTTTGCCTGCAATTCGGGGTATTCTAGTTCTGATGCAAAGCGGATCGATCCGGAGGCGGATCGGTTATTTTTTAAAATAGGCGGACCGGTCGGGTTTACCAGAAAACAAAAAATCTTTTAAAAACCTCATTTTGCTTGAAAGAACTTACTTCTTATTTTTTATAAAAATATTTTATAAAAATTTCCCAATACTAAGTATGAAACTTTAAGGGACTTAAAAACAAAACTTTACCAAGTTCATTCTTGCAGAGGTTATGATGTTGAAGACGCTTTGATATTCGGATCCGTTGATGTAGATGCGATCTTGAATTTCTTCAACGGTGTAACGGCGTACGACATACAAATTGATAATGGACAAAAATGTCCTTACAAATCTCCCCCTATGTCTATGCCGGTACATACATAAAAAGTATCCTAATTATCAACTAGTGACCTATACAAATCTACCCTCCCATGAACCCTAAAGATGGAAAGATATAAATGTTTAAATCTTCATCGTTTGTTCTTCAATCTTCAACAATCATCAAAGCTCAAAGCTTTTCTCATCAGGGTGTGCAACATATTGATCTTCAATCTTCGTACCTACACACATGAGACAAAGTAAATACCACGTGACATATCGAGTTTCAAATGAGATAAACATAGATACCAATTTGTGATAAAAACATAAGTTGAATCTCAAAAACTCCCCCAAAATTCAAACTCCCCCATAATATGGTAATTCTTTCTCCCCCTTTTTATGATGTCCCCAAATAGACAAATGAGAAGAATGAATCAAACAAGCAAAATTGGGGTGTCATAGTATACAAAACAAGGCATCAATCAATATGGTAAACGTTCTCTTGCAAGGAGATGCTCAAAAACAAATGCACAAACTATTTTTGATTTTTCAATTTTTTTCATATAAAAATAAGATACCAATTGAGAAAAAAAATATGCTACAAAAAAATCACACCATGGATTTAGACTCAAACAACCAAGTCATGGAAATGGAATGAATGGGTGTGAACACATTCGATAGGTAAATCAACTCAATCAATTATATGTGCATGATGCATATGTGTACTCCTAACGAATGAACATCAAAAGAATCCGTAGGTGTAAAAATTTGTTGAATTGAGATGACATTGACTTATGAAAATCAACAAATCAAAGTCAAAGAGATTTCCACACCAATAATGTCCAAAACTATGTAGCGCATTTTCGAGCATTTCAAGGGCGTGCAAACCCATTTGAAATTCTCCAACCAAACTCCCTCGTATATATTTTCCTTTTAGAGGTAATCTAAATTCTCAAACTTTGGACAATTGGTGCAAAGACCTAAATGTCCCATAATTTGGCATGAATTTCTTTTTATTGCCTTTCAATTTTTTCAGGCTATTTTAACCTCTTTGGACCTCGGATAATAAAATTCCTCCATTTTTTAGGTCCAATTTAACGGTGGCTTAGTATTCGCAAAGGCAAAAATGAACCTTTCGCAGCCCTTTCTCGTTTTCAAACAAAGCACACAAACTCACAAAACGGTTCTTATATGCACAATTTTCCTTATCAAATTTTATTGCCCTTGGTTCGTTTTAAAGACAGGATTGAAGTGAAAACACCCAACCAACATGTGATAATACAAGAACAATAATCAAACAAATCTATGCATGTGTGCAATAAAGGAAACATGAGTCAAACATGTAGGAAGTAACACTTAATTACATCTTAATGACTCCAAACATTATAAAGCACAATGATGAATTGACCTATTGTCTCAAAACACTATCAAATAGTCACATGAAAATAATGGAACGATGTTGGGACTCAGTCATCCTAAGTGTCCATCCATAAATGGTGCAAACAATATACAAAAATCTTTTTGGATTTTCTCAAAATTTTATCAAAATAAAATCTTTCTGTATTTTTCAAAATTTTTCTAAAAAAAATAAAACATACAAAAATGATACATACTAGCAATAGGCAAACAATGTCATCATGAAAATCTCCCTATGCTAGTAAACAAGTCAAACCTCAATCATTAGGTGCAGAGGGGTTTTCCAAAGGTGGTGACAACTTATGAAAAAAACCTCCATCAAATCTTGTGAAGTTTTGACTAAAAACTTAACTTGCTCTCCTAAATGTGCAAACTCTCTCATGTAGTCTCCGGGAGCATGTAAAATATCATGTGTGGGTGCATGTGTGCCAGAAACACGTGTAGAAGCAAAAAGTGACACATACCCCAACTTAAAAAAAATTCCCTAAGGTGTCCTCTCCTGTTGCAATGTGAGCAAACATAAATAGTCATTGGAACACCTCTCTCAAAAACTCTAGGACGCACTTTCCTAATAGGAATGGGATGCCTAGGTGGGTTAGGATGAGACTCACGTGAATCAAACACTAAAGTTGGAACCGGCTCGGGTGCTAATTGGGAAGTAGAAGCACCGTCATGACTTATTCCAAAATTCTCACCTTTACCCTTAAGAACTACCTTTTTAACCTTCTTAGGTGTGTTTTCAAAATTGACTTTAACCTCCCTGGCACGTTCAAGATCACTCTCGAGTTGGGATACACGTGTCGTCAGACTAGACAATGTGTCGGTCAAATCACACTTCTCCTTTCTCAAAACCTCCTCATCTCTCTCTAAATCTAAAATCCGATGACCTAAATCTCTATTATACTTATTTGTTTTCAAGGTCTCGGTGTACAAATCTCTAAAAGTTTTTTGGAGCTCACTTTCATCTCCACTCTCCTCCTCACTTTCTCCCTCACTCGAAGAACACAAATCACTATCATCGCTCTCGTGTGCACTCTCGTGAGACAAAGTGGGTGTGATCACACGACTAGAAAAAGAGACAACCATCCCATGTGTTAAACCTTTATCGGACTCATCTCCCTCCTCTTTCTCACTATCACTAAGTGTGGCAGGCATGGCTACTTTCTTCCCTTTCTTTCTAAGCCATGTAGGACACTCAAACGACTTATGCCCCTTACCCCCACATTCAAAACAAGTGACGTTCTCAAAATCTTCCTCACACTCCTCATCGGAGTCATTCTCTTTTTCCCTCTCTTCACTTTCTTTGGCCTTTCCTTTCTTTTTATTTTTCTCAAAAAAAATCTTTTTATGGGAAGAATTATTTTTGTTCATGTTGAGAAATTTTTTAAAATTTTCTGCAAACAAGGCCATATCATTAAAATCAAAATCTCCCTCAGAATCAGACTCACAAACTTTTTCTTTCTTTTTCTTACATTGAGTCTTTAAAGCAATGCCATTATCCTTAGCCTTAATGGTTTTGGGAAACATGTCAATCTCATAGGTTTGAAGACCTCCCACAAGTTCTTCCAACTTAAGTGATTGCAAATTTCCCAAAGAGTTCAAAACAGTGACTTTAGGAATAAAGCGTTTTGGGAGAGATCTCAAAATCTTTTTAACGACACGCGTGTTATCAATCACCTCACCCAAATTAAAACATGTGTTAACAATGTCTGACAAACATGCATAAAAATCATTAAAGCATTCAGACTCAGACATAGTTATAGTCTCAAATTGGGTGGTCAAATTTTGTAATTTTGATTCTTTAACCGCGTTCGTACCCTCATGTGTCAATTTCAAAACATCCCAAGCCTCCTTAGACGTGGTGCACGTCATAATTCGGCGAAACTCGTCAGGAGTGATAGCTCCAGAAATAGCACTCAGACCACGGGAACTAAAATTGGACATTTTATAATCATCTTCGATACAGGCTGACACGGGTTTTAAAGAGGTGATGTTATTAACAGTGACCGTGGGAGGAGTCCACCCATTTTCACAAAGCAACCAAACACGCTCGTCAATAGTTTTTAAACTGGATTTCATGCGAGCTTTCCAATAGGCATAATTATTCCCATAAAAAATAGGCACCTTATTAAATGAACGTTCCATTGGAAAGACTGTGATTTTTCACAAAACTGATTTTTTCAATAAAAAAACCAATATCACACTATTTTGCGGAAAATAGGAATACGCGATAAATTAGCATAACCTGCTCTGATACCAATTTGAAAAGATGTGATGTGTGATAACTGATTAAAATTAAATTCGCAAGTTTCCAAGTAACCCTTATTTAATTAGAGTCTACTTTTAAATCAAATAAATACATCCCCTAAACATGCATCTAAATCAACCCATCACAAATAAAGCATGCAACACAGTAAATATGCTGAGACACAGATTTCAAGAAAAAAAAACCTTTCAGGTAAAACCTTTATTTCATTATGAATATATAAATCGCAACTTACAATTACATAGAGAAATCTGTAATGGATCAACACGCAGCCAACCCACAAAGACACGCAGACTTGAACTCAGCAAGAGAATACACGCAGCACCCTCTAAGGACTCGCATCCCAAACAACAAAGGAAGAACCGCAACACTCCTCAATGACACGCAGTCATAACACTTTGTAGAGACTCCCTCAGCAATGACACGCAGCCCTCGGTTGCAAGGATCTCCCCACAAAGGTTGAACAATATCAAAGCTTGTGTTCTAGGGTTCCAAAAGATTCACAAAAGTAATTGGGATTTTTGTGTGTGAATCAAAAAGATGTTTGGCACATCAAAAATCGAAGTCTTTTTGTGTTTGAACTCTTAGAAACGTTTTCTTAAAGACTTTTAAAAAATACACCTCCGAAATAGGTATATATATATATAAGAAACTTTGAGTTGGTAGAAAATCTCACAGAACTGTTCGATTTTATCAAGACCGGATCGGTCCGTCTTGGAGGCGGATCGGTCTGACCTCGGATCGGTTCGTTTTTGAAAGAGGCTTCTTCGGTTTGCCTGTGATCCGGGGTATACTGGTTCTGATGCAAAGTGGATTGGTCCGGTATGGAGGTGGATCGGTCCATAGGCGGATCGGTTCTTTTTTAAAATAGGCGGACTGGTCCGGTTTACCAGAAAACAAAAAAACTTTTAAAAACCTCATTTTGCTTGAAAGAACTTACTTCTTATTTTTTATAAAAACATTTTATAAAAATTTCCCAATACTAAGTATGAAACTTTAAGGGACTTAAAAACAAAACTTTACCAAGTTTATTCTTGCAGAGGTTATGATGTTGAAGACGCTTTGATATTCGGATCCGTTGATGTAGATGCGATCTTGAATTTCTTCAACGGTGTAACGACGTACGATATACAAATTGATAATGGACAAAAATGTCCTTACAGTTATCCCTTTATCTTTATATTTAATAGTATTAGGAAACATCTCAATTTCATATGTCTGTAGCTCTTCGACCAGTTCTTCTTATTTAAGATTGCTCAAATTTCCTATTGAATTTAGCACAGTGACTTTTGGGACAAAACGCTTAGGCAATGATCTCAAAATCTTTTTAAGTACTTGTGCATTAGGAATATGTTCACCAAGATTGAAACTAGTATTAACAATATCAGACAAACATGCATAAAATTCATCAAAACATTCAGACTAAAGCATGGTAATTGTTTCAAATTAAATAGTTAAATTTTGCAATTTATATTCGTTAACCGCATTAGTGCCTTCATGGGTAAGCTGAACAACATCCCATACTTCTTTTGACGTGGTAGATGTCATGATGCGTCGGAACTCGTCGGGTGTGACAGCTCCAGAAATTGCACTTAGCCCATGAGAGTTATATGTGCTCCATTTAAATTCTTCCTCAGTCCAGTCTGACACCAGTTTAAGGTTTGTCACATTATCTACGGTGACAGAGGGAGGATTCCACCCTCTTTGACATACAACCCAGACACGTTCATCAATGACCTTTAGTGAAGATTTAATATGGGATTTCCAATAGGCATAAATAGTCCCGTCAAAAATTGGCATACGATTACACAAGTTTTCTACTGAACTTAATCTTTTTCAGAAATTAATTTTTTGGAAAAATTGATATTAGAAAAAATTTGCGGAAAAATTACACGATATAATTCTGTAATTGGCTCTGATACCAATTTGAGAGTACGCTTTTATTCAATGAATAAACTTGTTTAATTAAATTCCACTTTTATGCCCAAATTTTAATTAAGACCCTAAAACATGCATCTAATTGTGATTGAAAATAATACGAATTATCTAGCATGCACAACCAAAACAATCACAAAACAGATTTGAGGACAAATCCCCAGCAGGGGTAAAACCTTTTATTTCTCTATAAACTGTAAATATCCAACTTACAATTACGTATTAGAAATACAGTATTTTTATGACGACAAAATACCCTCAGGTTTCGATTTGAAGTCTTCAGTAAGAGATCTCGTAAGAGCTCCAATTAGTTAGCAATGGAGATAGCCTTCTTCTCCACAAGGGTTACTCCATAATGAGTAATATGAATAATCAAGCCAAGAATGATACACATAAAAGATTTGAGATTATAGAGTGAATCAAAAGGGTTTAAAAGCCTAAACGATGAAGTCTAAAAGTGCATCAGATATGCAGAAATGGAGTTTTTAAAGACTTGGAAAACCTAACTTCATAGTAGGTATTTATAAGCTGAATAAAAAATTGAGGCGGCACATGTCATTCGAACGACATCTGCATGTCTGTTGAACGATATCTAATGTCGTTACTAATGACCATACAAACGGCGTTAAAAAAACCAAAATCTTAAGGGTTCGTTTGATGCAGCTAAGAAACGACCTTCGAGTGACCCTTGCAACAACATTGCCTGTTGTTAGAAACTTTCGTTTGGACGACTTCTCAATTTCAGTTGAACAACATTCTTATGTCATTTGAACGACGAAAGAGAAAAATATTTCTTTAAAAATTCTTGCCTACTAGTCTTACAAAATAAATTTTTACTGAGAAAAACGCCTCAATTTTGATAAAAATATTTTATAAAAATATCCCAAATAAATACGTGAGCATTAATAACTCCAATTAATCATTTTACTTTTTAGCGTAGTGGAGTTAGTGCGAATAGAACCGGTTGAAGATGCACGACACATGTTGTTAATGATGGGTATGTGTTGCCCAAGATTCGGATGATGGACGTCAAGGTCGGACGTTTGAAGATGTGCCAAGTTGTAACGGTATATGACATACTAACTAAGATCTAGGATAACATCAAAATACCTAGATTGTAGACGGACATTTATAAAAACATGTATTTACACTTTTAAAGTGCTTTAAAAGGTGTGAAAGTTTGACCAATTTTTTCAAAATAGCAAAAAACTTTATTTTGAGCTAATTTTTTTTATATGCTAGTTTTTCGCTTACCTTTCTTCGATAAATTTTATGGATTTTTACTCTCTTTTGTATTTGAGTTTAAAACCCATTTTATTCCTATCGTTTAAAGAGGGTGAACACTAGGATGAGAGAAGCGAGGAACGTCCTGACGGATAATACGATGATGGGTTTGGTAGGAAAAATAGGGAATGGTCAGTTTATTTTGAGAGTTAAGGAATTAAACGTGATCATTAGGGTGGCCACAACGGCCACGGTTGAGACAGGAAGGCAAAAAGCTAGAACCCAGGTAGCGCAACCACTAGAAACTACCCTATCAGCTCGGGACAAGGTGAGGGCAAGTTTTCACGAGGGTAATCCGCCTATGTTCTATGGGGGATTTGACCCAAGAGTGGCTCGTCAATAGAGGTGAGAATTGAAGAGACAATTTAGGACGATGGAATGTACGAAAGTGCAAAACAGATGTTAGATACCTTTAAGGTAACCGATAATGTATTGCAATGGTGGGAAAGTGTGACCACACATGGTGATATGGATCATATGACTTATGGAGAAATTATGGAAAGATTTCATGACAAGTATCTTTCGTATGATATCATATTTGAAAAGAAGAAGGAATTACTTTCCCACCAATATCAAGTCTATACATGTATATACAACTAGTTTACAACCCATATTGAAGAAATAATATACATATATATACCAAATGGTATATATAGAGAGAGAGGTTCTTATGCATAGCAAGTTTACATATTTGTTGGCACAAACCTATTTTTCTAAGATATTAAAAAAAATGAGTTAAAATTTTTTTATGTGGTATTAAAGATTTCAAGGGACCCATATAAAAAATCAGCTCAAAATAACTTTTTTTGCATCTTAAAAAAATCGGTCAAACTTTCACAGCTTTTAAAGTGATTTAAAAGATGTGAAAGTTTGACCAATTTTTTTTAAATAGCAAAAGACTTTATTTTGAGCTCATTTTTTTTATATGGGCCCATTTAAATGTCTAAATACCGCAAAAAAAAAAAACTAAACTCAAAAATAACTTTTTACTATTTTTAAAAAATCAGTTTATATCTTGGTAAGTACTAGAGCCTATATATATATATATATAACTGATATATACCAATCCTCTCACATTCAATATATATTTTGTAATTAAGTACAAATAAGAATAATAAAGCAAACCTCGCATATTTCAAAATATATGAAATAAATGTAAAAGTAGGTACAACCCCTATATCTTCAAAGCTCAGTGATGAATGGAACAGAAGATAGTATGCTCGAGTAAGAAACTAGGTTGGGTACATGGGAGCACCTGCAACAAAACAATGGCTCAGGCACACCGTAATAAGATAATAGCTACGCACTTGAGTAGTAAAACTATCAATCGTGAACGTAAATAATAAAATTTACAATTAGTACTTTAATTGTTATCCATATAAATCTAGTATGTATAAATATACCGTTACATCCTTCTACTTGTCTACATCGAGTATACCAAATTCATGTCTTAGAGTTGAACTATGCAACATTATTTATTAGTTCATAATGCGCCTATAGTGTGTACCCTAAAAGTATCCGAATGGGTTTTTTAATCTGTTAATCATTACACTTTTTCCTTACGAATAACGTTAATAACACATATACTATCCGCAAAATCTAACTCAATATTTCATTTACATCTACAACATTTAGAGCATTAACATTTTCAATCACTATCTTTTATGACCCCATCTTTTCCCTTATACGCACAATTCATTAAGTAAAAGTACAATTTCAAAATCATCATACACTTCTTTAAGGTTTAACTAAATTATAAAAGTTCGCTAGGTCCAAGCGCACGGCACAAAATCTTAGCCTGCGCATGCCAACGTTCACAAGGTAAAAACACAGTCGTTCGCACGGTGCACAGAACTAAATTTAACCTACACCCATGTCCTAATCCCATAACTCAGAATCACAATGTTTTTTATAACAAAGTTTTATGCCTGGATACCATCCAAATATAGTCTAGGATAATTGTCAAAGTCCTTCTTTACTTACAAATTCCACTTTCTCATATATACTTGTCAGATTTCAATATAAAATTTCATATCCAACTGTTACATTAAAATTTGAAGTGAAATATGAAATTACATGTAAAGATATAGTCTACCACAATATTCCATTTAAATAGAAATATAAAAAGGGAATATAAAATTCTCTACCATATTCTATAAAACTAATTTACGTTAAATATGAAAAGTAAACTAATTTAAACTACACGTGAAATTTTAAAAATTGGGTTCATTCATTTGTACACAAAAATCACCATTTTTTGTAAACAACATATAACCGTAGTTATTTTTGCACTATTTTTATAATTTATAACAACTTGTTTAAGTATAAATCATTATTTACATCATGATAGGATAGAACAGAATTATTTTTCCTTAACTGATGAATTTAATTCCCCAAAAGAGATATAAAATTATTTTTTTTGAAACCCTTGCAATTGTTCTTCAACACATCTTCAATTGCTGTAAAGAAGATCCCAATAATGTAGAAAAGAACCCCCTTGAGAAAAAGTTGAATTATTTTTCAAAAGTTATCCCCAAAATATCTTTGTTCTTAAACTTGGGTAAACATTTTCCCCAAACTAAATTTAGAATTGTAAGATTTTTGGTTAGAATAAAAGGGGATAATTTATGGATTGGAATTATGTATTTTAAGTTAAGTTTGGTTTAGTTATGTAAGTTGGACTATCGGTTCTTGAAGTAGTAGGGTTTATTTAGATTCTTATATTAATTCTGTAAATCTAGATTTCTCTCCAATTGAGCTGCAATTACCTTATTAACTTCATCTAACTAAATTACTTTACTTAGTTTTCCAAATAATAATTTAAAAGTCATTATTTAATTTAAATCGTAATTAGATGTTTTAAATCTCATTCTTTTTTCCAAATAAAACCCAAATTCTAATTATCTCCTAAGTCAATTTTAAAGTTTATTATATAACGTTTTTTAATAGTTATTTAAAATTCTCCGAAAAAATTCAAAAATCCAATTGAATCCCAAAAATTTGAATTAACTGAAATACTGTTACTAAAGCCTTTTAATATAAAATTAAACTATTTAAGTAACTCCGAACAGTTTTTGGAAGAAACTCTTTTCTTAAAATCAAAACAAATTAATCACAAGATGTGTTTAACAAAAATATGTACGAGATCTGTTCAAGATTGGTTAACAGGTTTAATAAAACAGTTTAAAAAACTTTAAACTCAGCACAACCAAGAATTAGATAAGGAGATGTAGAAAGATTAAGAACAAGGATTTTTTACATGTTAAAACCTCACCCAACTGAGGAAACATCCACGACTCCCTCTACGGAGTAACCAAAAAAAATTCCACTAAAACAAATTATAACAGTTACAAACTATATAACAAACATTCATACAACTCAGACCTATACAAGTTTAGGAATGTACCCACTGGTGTCCTTATAACTTCTCTGCAGTTCTGATTGTTGATGTTGTTCTCCTAGTTTGCTAACTTCCAATTTGTTCAAGTTCTTTACGTCGACCCTTGTTCTTGAGATCTTAATACCAATACTTTTAGTGTGGTAGGGTGTCAGTGTTTGTGAAAGTGCTTTCTAACACATGCATGCACACACACACACACACACACACACTGATTTATACAAACAGTCCTATCAAATTACATATAAGATCTATATGCTGTGATTTTCTATTTCTCTCTTCGTTATCAAACTTAGCCTTATTTGACCTTTACACAAATCCCAGAATCCACGGCTATCTTGCTCAGAAGACGTTTCAAAATCTTAATCAATCTCAGGTTTTGAAAATATTTTTGAGATTGAAAATCACCAAGTGCGATTCCAAACTAGGTCAAAGGTTTTGTTTTACGAGAACTAGAAACAGAAAATGTTATTGTTGATTTCGAAGTTAAAAACATTTACAGAAAATAATCAACAATAGATTTCTCAAGACGAGAAACAAAATATGCAGATCTAAGTGAAATGTAACATAAAATGCTCAGATTTAATATTTCTATGAAGCAGAAACTTAGATCTAAATGAAATGATTAAGTTGGACACAAGATCTAAGAACGAAGAGGTTACAGCATCAAACAACTAATCAAACCAACTCTCAAACACTCAAGGTTGTGTTTGGTATAAACTAGTTTTGAAAAGAGGTTAGGGTTTGAAAAAGGTGTTGGACGATTTAAGGTTAGGGTTAGGGTTTCTAACTCTTTCTCTCTCTTCTCTGGTTTCTCTCTTTTCTCTCTTCTCTCTCTACTCTCTTTCTCTCTCTGCAAAGGACGAAATGGCAAAAGTCTCAGATGGCTGAGAGAAGGGTTCCTTTTATAGGGGGCTGAGAAGATTCGAGACTTTGGTTCAAAATCAATGGCTCAAATTGAGTCAAGATTTATTAACTTTGATCCAAGGGTTAAAGATATGCAGTGATTATAACTCTCCTGATTGGCTCAAATGAGGTTCACGTGGATTATGTAAGAGCACATGCAGATCGTAGATAAAAATGATCCAAGGGCTGTTAGCATTCGCTGGTTTACTCTCTTTAAAGAAACACAAATTCAACCAATAAGGATGCAACAGATGTTGGGCAAAAAGAGGTTAACAAACGCACGTCCAAAAATAATTATAAATGCACCCTGAAGTCTCTGCCACTTTCGGATTCTACCCAAGGAAACTTTTAGCCAATAAAACTAAAAAACCATAATTACAGAATACCCCAAAACTTTTAAAACCAAATTTTAATTAATAAAAACCTTATTTTAAAAGTTTATAAAATTCCCAAAAAATGTTAAAAAATCAATTTAAGGGATTTAAACACACTCAACATATATAAACACAATTATATGCAATACGAAATGTATGAATGCAATTCTAATGTGTGTGAGTGTTGGTAAAAGTATCTATAGATCAATCAAGCAAGAGGAATAAAATAAAGAACAAATTCTGAGGTTCTTTGGTTTCTAGGATTGACACAATTTTGTCATAATTTCCAAACTAGATGAACACTTATACAATACAGACTCAAATGAGTCAAGAGTATAAGGTGCTTCAATCTCCCCCTTTGAAAATATGAGACAAAATCTCCTTTGAGTCATCTAGAACTCGTAGGGCAACAAAAATAAGGAAAACCTATTCCTATAAAAATTCTATCTGCCCATTGTCTAGAAAACAAAAGTACATAACTCAAATATTTGAAATCGAATACCCTATTACAAATTTCAACTGTTGAGAATATCTGTACAGAATTCCTGTAATGAATCACTAAGATCAAGCTTTTTTGAATATGTAAAAAATATGAGACTCAAATTTCTCCCCCATTTTGTTTCAAATGGACAAATGGAAAAAACTATGTAAGCCAAAGAGATTAATCAGCACAAACCATACCTATTGATTTACGCAAAGAAATGAATCTATTGTAATCTAAAAGCTTGGTAAACATATCTGCGAGTTGCAAATCAGTAGGAAGATAATTGATTTCTAATTCCTTAGTTTCAACTAATTCGCATATAAAGTGATGTCTTATTTTGATGTGTTTTATTCGCGAGTGTTGAATAGGATTTTTAGATATATTGATCGCACTTTGATTATCATAATAGAGATGTAATTGTTTTTCTTGAATACCATAATCACTTAGCATTTGTTTAAGCCAAAGTAATTGAGCACAACAGCTTCCAGCGGCTATGTATTCGGATTCAGCTGTTGAGAGAGATGTGCAGTTTTGTTTCTTACTACTCCATCCTACCAAATTATTACCTATATAATAACATGCTCCTGAAGTGCTTTTACTATCATCAGTACACCCAGCCCAGTCAGCATCAGTGTATCCAATTATAGTTCTAAGTGTATCACTAGTGTCCCAAAGTCCTAGGTTCAGAGTGCCTTTTACATATTTAATAATTTTTTTAACAGAAGATAGATGGCTCTCTTTAGGGTTATTTTGATAACGAGCACATACACAAGCAGCATACATTATATCAGGACACAAAGCAGTAAGGTATAGCAAGGTTCCTATCATACTACGGTATAGAGTTGGGTTTATAGATTTTCCAGTTTCATCTTTAAATAGTTTTACCATAGTACTCATGGGAGTTTTAGCATCTTTAGCACTCTCAAGGCCGAATTTTTTTACTATCTCTAAAGCGTATTTAGATTGCGAGACAAATAATCCTTCTGAATTTTGTTTGACTTGAAGACCTAAGAAAAATTGCAACTCCCCCATAAGAGACATTTGAAACTCTTTATGCATAATTTCATAAAAGGATTTCACTTATGAGGGAGAAGTTGATCCAAAGATAATATCATCAACATAAACTTGAGCTATAACGATGTGTTTGTCAAATTGTTTGACAACTAAAGTTTGATAATTTCCACCTCTCTTAAAACCTTTATCTAAGAGAAAATTGGAAAGACGCTCATACCAGGCTCTAGGCGTTTGTTTTAGGCCATACAAAGCCTTTTTAAGACGAAATACATGATTTGAATATTGAGGGTCAATGAACCCTTTTGGTTGTTCTACATAGGTCTCCTCAGTCAATATTCCATTAAGGAATGCAGATTTGATATCCATTTGGTAAAGCGTAAAATGCAGTAGCAAGCTATGGCAAAGAGAAGACGAACAGATTTTAAACGAGTAACAGGAGCAAAAGTCTCGTTAAAATATATTCCTTCAATTTGAGAATATCCTTGAGCAACTAGTTTAGCTTTGTTTCTAATGATTATCCCACTTTCATCAGATTTATTTTTAAAAATCCAACATGTGCCAATAACCTTTTTATGATTAGGCCTAGGTACAAGATACCAAACATCATGAATGACAAATTGAAGAAGTTCTTCCTACATAGTAGAAATCCAGTGAGAGCCATTCAATGCCTCATTTACATTCTTTGGTTCCACAAGGGAAACAAAACATGCAAAATGAGCATAATTTCTTAATTGAGATCTTGTACGCACAGGCTCACTAGGATTACCAACAACGTTTTCTATGGGATGGTCTTTAGAAACCCAGTTAGGTACTTCAGGTGTCTCAATTGGTAATGAATCATTTATTGCTGGAGAGTCATTTTCTAAAACATTTGTAGACTCTTCCACAATAGTTGATTTACCAGTCTTAATCTCTATAGTAGTGTCACTTAAAATTACATATATGGATTCCATCATGGTTTTAGTGCGAAGATTATAAACACGGTAGGCCTTACTGTTAGGAGAGTATCCTAGAAAAATTGCTTTATCTCCCCGGCTCTCAAATTTGGATAAGTGTTCTCTATCTTTGCATACATAACAAGTACTACCAAAGGTTCTAAGGTACTTAAGATTGGGATTTTTCTTATACCATAGCTCGTAATGAGTTTGTTTAGAATTCTTTCTAAGATAGACCCAAATGATAATGTGACACGCAGTATGAATAGCTTCTACCCAAAAATATTTTGGTAAACTCTTGGCATGTAACATAACACGTGCCATATCTTGAAGTGTACGATTCTTTCTTTCAGCGATACCATTTTATTGAGGAGTCTTAGGAGCACTAAACTCATGTTTGTAACCATTATAGTCACAATACTCTATTATACCGGTGTCTTTGAATTCTCCACCTCTATCACTACGAATTCTATTTACTTGGGTGTCCTTCTCATTTTGAATTCGAAGAAGTATTTTTAAAAAGGTTTGAAAAGTGTCAGACTTTTATTTTAAGAAGGCTACCCACGTAAATCTAGTGAAGTCATCAACCATAACAAGAATATAAATGCGTCCACATAGACTAACAGTTTGGGAAGGACCCATTAGGTCCATATGGATGAGCTCTAAGGGGTTAGAGGTAAGGATATCTTTGACTTTTTTATGAGGTGCTTTAACAATTTTACCTTCCTAACAGGAACCACAGACAATATTAAAAATGGATTTGATTTTTGGAACTCCTCTAACTATTTCTTGAGAAGTTAATCTACTAAGATTATCGTAATTTATGTGACCCATCCTGTTATGCCATATCTCATTGTCATCCATTCTGGCAACATTACAGATTTCAAAACTATTCATGACAGTATAACAATTGTCAGGAGTCCTGAATCCTGTAATTATGCATTCACCCTTTTCATTTAAAATTTTGCAATTATTCTTTGAAAAGGTAACAGTATGATCTGAGTTACAAAATTGCAAGATACTAAGTAGATTGGCCTTAAGATCTTTAACTAGAAGAACATTTTCAAGAACAGGAAGTCCTTCTTCTTGGAGAGTTCCTTTACCTATGATCTGAGATGATACTCCATCACCAAAAATAACTTTTCCTCCAGCAAAGCTAGTTTTGTTTAAGAGTTTTATATCGTCACCAGTCATATGTTTTGAACATCCAGAATCTAAATACCAACCAGAAGATGTGTGTTCAGCTTTTAACGCATTAATAACCATGTTACACTTCATCTGGGGTAATAGATCATCTTTTCTAACCCAAATTGCTCCAGTTTTCATTTTGCGCTTATTAGCTCTCAATTGATAAAATTTGCGAGCATTCGATTTTTGTTGAAAAATGTTTTGCGCATAATTTTGAATTTTATAATAGACATGAGCATTTGGTTTAGGAAAGTGATTAGGAATCCTTCTAGAGAATGTTCTTTTAGGTTTGGTCTTTCTCTTCCTATAGTTAGAGTTTTTGTCTGGTTGTCTATGCAGTACATAATTGTTACGGCTTCCCCTAGAATAGTTGAAGTTTTGATAAATAGGAGGATTACAGACATGTTTAACTAGTCTTCTAGCATAGCATCCATCAAAAGAATGACCGTATATATCGCAGTAGGAACAATAAAGATTGCTCAAAGTTGAGGTCTCCTTAGGAAAGTCGCTAAACATAGGTTTCAAGGAATTTTGAGGTTGAACCCTATTCCTAGATAGAAAAATTTTGAATGTAGATCCACTTTTCCTAATTGAGGGGCAGACATATTTAGCCTTAGGTGAACTTTCATGTTTATAGTAACTTGGTTCCCCAATATCAAACTTTTGAATTTTTGAATCAAACTCAGTTTTTAGAGAACGAAAGTCTGGGCAAGTTTCAATAGGTCTTTTACTTCCTGACACAAACTTGATAGGTTTAAAAGATTTTGTTTGTGTCTTTAAATTGGGGTAAAACCCTATTCCAGTTCGATCATCAGAATTGGTTTTTGATTCAGCAACAAATCCATCAAAACAGTTTGAGTTATTTTCAAATTTTTATAAATTTTTTTTAAATAGTTGTTGTCTTTTCTTTAGTTTGTTCCAATTCTAACAATGTCCCTTTATATTTTTTCTCCAGAGTTTTATTTGTTTCAGTTAAATTCTTCAGTTTTTTATCAAACATTTTGATTTCACTTTCATGAGTAAGACATTGGTTAGTATACTCTTCAGCATTAAGTTTAACCATCAGACTTAAATCTTCTAGTTTCTTAGTGAGATCATTCACAATCTTCTCTAGTCTAGTTCTTTTCTTAAGAGTTTTCATATAAAGTGTGTGAATATCAGGGAGGTCTTCATTGTCCGAGCCACTAAGTGTAGTGTGTGAAGTGACCCCTAAGGCTTCAATTCTTGGACTCACACACCCATTGACATTGTCATTATCGCTTTCCCTTTTAATCACACACCTCGTGGTATAAATAACAATGTTCTCAGTAATTAAAGCATCTAAACCAGTAACAGCATGATTCAGCACAACAGAAGTAGAATTACTAGATTCATCCTCACTAACTGACACAGGCATATCATCATTATAGATAATCTTGGCAAAGAAAGGCATGCAAGGATCAAAAGCATCAGATGACTCAGGTTCCTCATTTTCAGAGTCGCTTGAATCATCCCAAGTCTTGCAGATGTTGGCCTTAGTGTGTTTATTATGAGGGTTCAAATTAACTCTACAGTCTTGTGCAATGTGTCCTAGATTTCCACATCTAAAGCATTCAATCTTCTTAAGGTCTCTGTTAGGTCTACTGTGAATGTCCTTGTGATGTTTGTCTTGACTTTTCTCATGAGGTTTCTGATTAGAGTGAGTTGGATAATTAGACTTGCCTTGTTATTTCTAAACTTAATAATTTTCTTAAACTGTTTTGACATTAAGGCAATCTGATTGTCCAAACTCTCTTTATCACATTCCTCATCAGAGTCATCATTGGGAATGTTAAACTCAGGCTTAATCAACTTAGAAAAAAAACTTAGATTGGAACTAGTCTGTTTCCTATGGGACTGGGTCAATTATTTCTTAAATTCTAATTTCATTTCCACAGTTCTTAATTTACTACTGAGTAATTCAGGAGTGAGATTTATGTCACACATTTCCTCAATAGCATATCTTTTGTCAAATTTATGTGGTAAGGATCTCAGAATTTTAGATACAATTTCATGTATGTCATATGTTATCCCATTGGCATGCAGTTTGGTCACAATATCAGTCAAGTTCATATAGAAGTCATCAAATGACTCAGAGTCAAACATAATTAACGAGTTATACTGTTGAATGAGCATTTGTGTTTTAAAAGCCTTAACTCTAGTGTCACCTTCATGAGCAGTAACCAAAGTGTCCCAAGCTTCCTTAGAAGTGGTACAGGATGAGATTCTTTTGAACTGATGTTCATTTATGGACATAAATATGGCATTCTTTCCTTTGTTATTGTTGCGAGAAACTTGCTTCTCTTCTTGTGTGAACTCACTTAATACTTTCTTAACCCTTTCATTACTTCCTTCAGTGGCTAGTTTAGCAGGATAAATGTATCCATTTTCAACAATGTCCCAGACATCATCTCCCAAAGTTCCTTGAATGAAAGTAATCATCCTTACTTTCCAGTAAGCAAAATTAGTTCCATCAAAGATAGGAGGTCTGGTCAAGTTACCAAATCTTTCATTTTTCTCGTCCATGTTTAATTTTCAGAAACATAGGAACTTTTTAAAAGAAACTTACAAAGCTCTGATACCAATTAAAATATTGTTACTAAAGTCGTTTAATATAAAATTAAACTATTTAAGTAACTTCAAACAGTTTTTTGAAGAAACTCTTTTCTTAAAACCAAAACAAATTAATCACAAGATGTGTTTAACAAAAATATGTACGAGATCTATTCAAGATTGGTTAACAGGTTTAATAAACCAGTTTAAAAAACTTTAAACTCAGCACAACCAAAAATTAGATAAGGAGATGTAGAAAGATTAAGAACAAGGATTTTTTACATGGTAAAACCTCACCCAACTGAGGAAACATCCACGACTCCCTCTACGGAGTAACCAAAAAAAAATTCCACTAAAACAAATTATAACAGTTACAAACTATATAACAAACATGCATACAACTCAGACCTATACAAGTTTAGGAATGTACCCACTGGTGTCCTTATAACTTCTCTGCAGTTTTGATTGTTGATGTTGTTCTCCCAGTTTGCTAACTTCAAATTTGTTCAAGTTATTTACGTCGACCCTTGTTCTTGAGATCTTAATACCAACACTTTTAGTGTGGTAGGGTGTCAGTGTTTGTGAAAGTGCTTTCTAACACATGCATGCACACACACACACACATTGATTTATACAAACAGTCCTATCAAATTACATATAAGATCTATATGCTGTGATTTTCTATTTCTCTTTTCGTTATCAAACTTAGCCTTATTTGACCTTTACACAAATCCCAGAATCCACGGCTATCTTGCTCAGAAGACGTTTCAAGATCTTAATCAATCTCAGGTTTTGAAAATATTTTTGAGATTGAAAATCACCAAGTGCGATTCCAAACTAGGTCAAAGATTTTATTTTACGAGAACTAGAAACAAAAAATGTTATTGTTGATTTCGAAGTTAAAAACATTTACAGAAAATAATCAACAATAGATTTCTCAAGACGAGAAACAAAATATGCAGATCTAAGTGAAATGTAACATAAAATGCTCAGATCTAATATTTATATGAGGCAGAAACTTAGATGTAAGTGAAATGCTTAAGTTAGACACAAGATCTAAGAACGAAGAGGTTACAACATCATACAACTAATCAAACCAACTCTCAAACTCTCAAACACTCAAGGTTGTGTTTGGTATAAACTAGTTTTGAAAAGAGGTTAGGGTTTGAAAAAGGTGTTGGACGATTTAGGGTTAGGGTTAGGGTTTCTAACTCTT
Source organism: Sambucus nigra (assembly GCA_949130495.1). Taxonomy (NCBI): domain Eukaryota; kingdom Viridiplantae; phylum Streptophyta; class Magnoliopsida; order Dipsacales; family Adoxaceae; genus Sambucus; species Sambucus nigra. Next base: position 338,850,957 of record OX422215.1, on the reverse strand, counting down.
TCTCTCTCTTCTCTGGTCTCTCTCTTTTCTGTCTTCTCTCTCTACTCTCTTTCTCTCTCTGGAAAGGACGAAATGGCAAAAGTCTCAGATGGCTAAGAGAAGGGTTCCTTTTATAGGGGGTTGAGAAGATTCGAGACTTTGGTTCAAAATCAATGGCTCGGATTGATTCAAGGTTTATTGACTTTGATCCAAGGGTTAAAGATACGCGGTGATTATAACTCTCCTGATTGGGTCAAATTAGGTTCACATGGATTATGTAAGAGCGCATGAAGATCGTTGATAAAAATGATCCAAGGGCTGTTAACATTCGCTGGTTTACTCTCTTTGAAGAAACACAAATTCAACGAATAAGGATGCAACAGATGTTGGGCAAAAAGAGGTTAACAAACGCCCGTCCAAAAATAATTATAAACGCACCCTGAAGTCTCTGCCGCTTTCGAATTCTACCAAGGAAACTTTAACCCAATAAAACTAACAAACTATAATTGCAGAATGACCCCAAAACTTTTAAAACCAAATTTTAATTAATAAAGATCTTATTTTAAAAGTTTATAAAATTCCCAAAAAATGTTAAAAAATCAATTTAAAGGATTTAAACACACTCAACATATATACACACAATTATATGCAATATGAAATGTATGAATGCAATTCTAATGTGTGTGAGTGTTGGTAAAAGTATCTAGATCAATCAAGAAAGGGGAATAAAATGAAGAACAAATTCTGAGGTTCTTTGGTTTCTAGGATTGACACAATTTTGTCACAATTTCCAAACTAGATGAACACTTATACAATACAGACTCAAATGAGTCAAGAGTATAAGGTGCTTCAATAACTAATTATTTTAATAAATTAATTTTTTTTAAATTTATGGGGTATTATAATATTCCCCCCTAAAAAAGAATTATGTCCTCGAAATTCATGATTAACGACTCATTTTCTTGAATTGAAATATATATCACCTTCATTCATGAGCCAAACTATTGCACCCTTAAAATGAATTACCATGTTATCTCCTCATATAAAATGAGTCAAAATCATCTCCTCGTATAAGAATGAGTCAAAATCATCTCCTAATATAAGAATGAGTCAAAAATCATCTCCTCATATAAGAATGTCAAAATCATCTCATAATATACGAATGAGTCAGAATCATATCCTTATATATAAATGAGTCAAAATCATATCCTCATATATGAATGAGTCAAAGTCATATCATCATATAAGAATGAGTCAAAATCATCTCCTCGTATAAGAATGAGTCAAAATGATCCCTTCGTATAAGAATGAGTCAAAACCATCTCCTCGTATAAGAATGAGCCAGAATCATCTCCTCGTATTCGAATGAGTGAAAAATCGTCGCCTCATGTTCGAATAAGTAAAAAATAAGTCAACATAATCACCTCTCCATATAACCATCAAAGTAGTTATCCAGTATATGCCCTGCACATACGATTATTGCATGGCCAGTCGACACTATATACCACACTATTAGAGACGCCAAAATAAATTGATGCAAGAATTTAGACATCTCAAAACTCCCAAATTTCGATATTCCCTAGACTCCATGCATGAGACATCTCATAAAAGGAAATTTAAACAAGGAACCCCCTCGATACACATTTGTCTAAGTTAGACGATTGTCGAGACTCTACAATAATCACTAACTACTTAATAATCACTACTTAACTTATACCTCCTAAATTCCCAACTCATTCCCTCTCTAGACTCCATGCTTGGGACGTCTTGTAAATAAAATCCAAACAAGGACCCCCCCCCGATATACTTCTGTCGAGATTAAGTAGTTGTTGGTATAAAAACTAGACAAATTTTCTTATATATCATTTAATTTAAGACTAGTTATATCGATACACTTTACCCTCTTGAAATTCTCATTTAGTACAACCTTATTTTTCCTTTACTGTTTCAACAATCTTACTAGATAGGGATTTCTAAGGAAAAATCTCAATTATACTCTTTACATTGATGCAATTATTCTCGGTGCACTAACCTTACAAGTACTTATCCTACCACTCATAACTCCAAATGCACCATTATAAATTTTAAATCATAGTAATTCCCAAGGTATACTTATCATTATCTAGTGAATGAAATTTAACATAATTTAACTATAACCCCAATATCCTTTATCTAAACGCACAAAGTCAAAATTTCAGTATTATCATTCAACAAACTAAGTCCCATCCAACCATAATGTCTACACTTATCACGATCCATAATCATTTATCATTCCCTGACACTACGTATCCTACAATTTTTCTATCTATGATATTCCACTCCCACAACATAGGCTAAAATTTAGAATTTTTAGAACAATCTTCCTAATAATATCAACTGGTCAACTCCCGACTTCCAATTCCAAAAATATAAGTTTAGTTACAACATAAGTTCACATATAAATCTGTATTCTTAAATAATTTATTCTTTCGTTCATTAAATTTATGATTTCTAATCATATGCAAATAAGACAAATTTCTAATGTTCCCCGTAAGGTTCCGTAATATGTTAATTGATCTGTATTCAAGGGGATTCGTGTGAATTTCCAAATAAGCAAACTAGAGATACTTAACATCTCTTAATGTTAACCGCATTTCACCAATACACCAAAAGGATTAAAAAACCAATATGTCCCCCTCATACCCATTTATTTACTATGGGTATTTTCATATTCATTATTTGATTGGTACTAGGAGAATATCCCCACCATACCTTTTTCTCATATGATGCTTACTTTAATTTACTCAGAAATTAGTGACATAAAGTCCAATTATACAATTGTGAAATGAGTTCTTCATTTATTCATGTCTTGAATTCGAGTTCAATAATACACATATAAAATGGAATTCATATGAATTGTTCGATAACTAAAAATGTTCCAATATACTCATAAGTAATTTCTATTAAAATTTCACGGGATAATTCCCATTCATATTTCACCCTTCACTTTTAAAATGAAGGGATATATTTTTAAATTCTTGCCCATAAAACTCATCATAACATTACGACTTTTATACAGTTTACCTTTTATACTCATATCTTAGGCATTATTATACTCATAAGGGTCTCTATCTCCCTACCTCAGGTCATGATTTACTCGGGCCCTCTTGGCATAGTGTTTCTCATGAGATTCCTTACGATCCTCTAATTCAATCCTAGTATCACATGTCCCCATCTTGGTCATATCTAGACCATTTTTTCTCCCCTATTTTTCAAACTCTTTCGATAGTTCACCTGATCTTGCTAAAGCATCAAATCGTCATAAAGTACTTCAGTATAAATGGTGAAATATGGGTTCCCTAGTATAACTTCCTTAATCAACCAAGTCAAACCTCGGATGAATTAATTCTTCTTCCTTCCCTTAGCGTTCACCTCTTTTGGGACAAGTGTAGATAAATTTTGTATCTCTTTTTCATATTCATCCACGCTACATGAACCTTGAGCTAAAGAAAGTAATTCCCACTTCTTTTCAAATATGATATCATACGGAAGATACTTGTCATTAAATCTTGCCATAATTTCTCCATAAGTCATATGATCCCTCTCGCCATGTGTGGTCACACTTTCCCACCAATGTAATGTATTATCGGTTAACTTAAAGGTATCCAACATCTGTTTTTCACTTTCGTACATTCCACCATCCTAAATTGTCTCTTCAAGTCTTGACTCCATTGATGAGCCACTATTGTGTCAAATCCCCTTTAGAACGTAGGTGGATTACCCTTATGAAAACTTCCCTCACCTTGTTCCAAGCTGATAAGGGAATTTCTAGTGGTTTTGCCATCTAGGTTCTAGTTTTTGTCTTCCGATCTCAACCTCGACCATTGTGGCTACCCTAATAATCAAGTTAATTCCTCTGCTTTCAAAATAAACCATCTATGTCCTATCTATCCTACCAAACCCATTGTCGCATTATCTCACGGGTTTTCTCCAAGATTCCTTCATCCTAGTGTTCACCCTCTTTAAAAGATAGGAATAAAATGGGTGTTAGACTCAAATACTAAAGAGAGTAAAAATCCATAAAATTTATCAAAAAACGGTAAGCATAAAACTTAATTTAGACTTTCTGATATTTTATAGTTAAATAATATAGATAATATTCTTTGGTTGACTGTTGTGGTTATGTTTACCCCCTCCTTACGTGGTTGTTGTTTGGGTGAACAATAATCAGTGGAAAGAGATGCACATTTGGTGGACATATAGTAAGTTTAGGGGAATACATATGTAGGAAAAACCCTTAGTTTTTAAACTTGAAGCATAAAGTTAGGGAGGATTTGAACAACCCTAGTAAAATGAAGGAATAGTCAAGATGATCAATGTTTTTTTTTATTTGACGTATTGTAAATATTATCGTATAAGGCATGTAATTGATGTGATGCGCACAAAGAAGAATGTTGTAGAACATCTTATAGGAACATGTCTAAGGGCGTCTCATTCAAAATATAGAGATAGGGCGCGATGCGATCTACGTCGACTACCAACCATATTTGACCATAAAACCCCTAACCATTTTATTTTTTACAGAATTAAATTTATATAAACAATCTTAAATGTACGAAAATAATATATATATATATATATATATATATATATATATATATATATATATATATATATATATATATATATATATATATATATATAGCATAACTATTTTTTTAAATGTTATATAAAAATTAAAAAAATTATTTTCAATAAAGTTATATTTTATTAAAAAATATCTTTAAACAAAAAGCTCCTATTTTTATAAAAATAAATAACTATTTAACTGTTTTTTAAAAAAATTAAAATTTAAGTGAAAAAATGTTTTCACTTTTTATGAAAAAGATAATTTTTTAAATTTTTATATAAAACAAAAATGTGTATATATATAGCTATTTTGTAAAATGTTTTACAAAAATTAAAAAAATTATTTTCAATAAAGTTATATTTTATTAAAAAAAATTAAACAAAAAACTACTGTTTAATAAAAAAAACTTTTTCTTTAAAAAAATAACTATTTTGAGCTGTTTAAAAAAATAGTGAAAAAATGCTTTCACTTTTTATGAAAAAATTATTTTTTAATGTTTATATAAAATAAAAAAAATTTATAAAATAAAAGTTTCATTAATAAAGTAAAAAAAGTAAAATTGTTAAGAAACTGCTTTCTTTTATAAAAAGAAGTGTTTTCGAAATGGTTATTCCATATAAAAATTGTTTTAATTGTTTTTCGAGGCTTTTATTATATATTTATAAAAAATAATGTAATTTTTTTATAAAAAATAGTTTCTAAAAATATGTACAATTTGTTTTATATAAAAACACATTTTTTTATAAGAAAATTACATTAATTTTTTAAAACCGTCAAAACTACTTTTACATTCGATTTTTTAGTTTTATAAGACTTTTTTTTAATAAAAGATAATTTCTATTATAACTGGTGCTCGCTAGGTAATAAATAAGACGTAAAAACAGTTATCTTATTGAAAAAAATGATTTTTAGAAAGAAAAAATATTGTTGTTTTTACAATTACAATACAGTTTTTTATTTTGTATAAAACATTTTTTTTAGTTTCTATAAATTTTTTAGAAAAACTATTATGACGTTTTTCTAATAGTTGAAATTGTTTTTTATTTTTTAAATTTGACATAAAAATTAATAAATCTTTTTAATAAAAAAGTGTATTTTTGAAATAGTTTCTTTTAATATTTTTTATAATAAAAACAGTTTTTAATATTATAATTATTATTTTTTAAATACAAACTTTTTTATAAATAGTTTTTTTAAAATTTATTTGTGTATATTTTTAGATTGTTTTAGTAAATTTATTTCGTAATAAAACTCAATCGTTAAGGATTCTACCGTGAAATGTAATCGTAAGTAATAAATGAGTTGTGTATTGAACAATTTAGCCTAAAATGAGCGAGTTATCGATCAACTCCAAAAAATGAAATTTATGGGGATTTCATTTAATTACAAATAATTAATGCGGATCAAATCCAAAAAAATAATTACGTTAAAATTTGTGAGATTAAGAACTTTATATACCCAATTGGTGGGTGAACTATATTTTTTGGACCATTGAAGTTTTAAGACCCATTAGTTATGAACTTATGATGGATATCCTTTTAGATATTTAAATTTAGCATAATATTACTTTCAGTAATAATTTTACTTTTTCTGATACATCTTATATTGTTCGTATTTTTTATACAAAGGTATCGCAAAATGTAAAAATTGTGCTCAAAATAATATTATGTTAAGCCTTGGCGGACAAAGTGATTTCGCTATAACTACTGAGGAAGGCCAAATGACCCAAGCAAATCTGGCCCATTCGTGTAGAGTTGATAAAAATGGGCCGATTTTATTTTATCTGGTTCAAATAATGAGAACAGTTTTAACCAAACCTTTTCCGAATAATTGGAATAATTAATGCCACTTCGATCGATGGCGTCACATTATGTGTGAAGCCGTGATAATATTTTGGAAACCGAATGTAGAAAGAGAGCGAGGGGTCAAAGTTTGTATAGTTTCAAACACAGAAACAAGAAGAGGAATGAAACTTCCTATACGACTCACCCATTCATATCCTTTATATCTATCCTCCAAATTAAAACAAGTACAATAAACAAATAATATACTTAACTGGTCGTAGAAGAGATATTCTCTATTTTATTACTTAGACCACCTATATTTTCGACTTCTCTGTGTCCCCTCACCAAAACAGATTTAATTGCAGAGAGATGAGTGATAGAATTGTGAAGAGGTCTCTTAGCAGCCTGGGCAAAGGATTCGACCTAACATCGGATTTTCGATTAAAGTATTGCAAAGGAGAAGACAGATTAGTTGTGCTCAATGAAAAAGAAACAAGAGACCTCGTGGTACCCGGCTTTGGATCATTTAATCATGTTTCCATAGATATAAAGTGTGATAAAGGTGATCGAACAAGATATCAATCAGATATTCTCGACTTCAATCAGGTAATAATATATTCATGTTCTTCATTATTTATTTTTTTAACTCCTCATAAATTTGTAAGACTTTTTTTTTCTTCTTATAAAATTGCATGATCTATTCACTTTTAAGAAACTCTACGTGTTTGAAAGTGTCCCTAATTAGAAAATGATAGGCTATCTGTTTTATGCTAGAAAATAGTAATTATGAAAGTTTACAAGAGTCTCTGTATTCTATAAAATGTAGGTCGGTATTTAATATGTGTCGAAAATTTGTATTTAATATTTTTGAATTATAAGTCATAATTTGGTAAGAATGAGCTATATCAGAGCCACATATAATAAGCTCAAATGAGTGAGTAACATTATGTTTATGCAGATGTCGGAATTTTTCAACCGAAAAAGTTCGGTACCTGGAAAAATCCCATCTGGGTTTTTCAACGCCATGTTCAGTTTCCAGAGCGGATCATGGGCAACCGACGCTGCTAACACCAAATATTTAGGACTTGATGGCTACTTCATAACAGTCTTCAATTTTCATATTGATCGCTATCCTCTTATTCTTTCCGATGAGGTCCGAAATTCAGTTCCCCCTACTTGGGATCCATCTGCTCTTGCAAGGTAATTTTCAATTTTATTTTAAATTGTTCTTGTAGAATGTCCAATTTATTTCATGTAAATAAATTAAGATGAAATTCAGTTACGACACACAAGATTTCATACCATATTTTGTTGTGAGGTCATCTCAAGATTGGATGCCGCCTAGAAGAATGTATGTTCCAAATATTTAGGCATAGTCTAAAAGACAAATGATTATACTTGTTTTTATGTAATTAATTTTGAGACTTTGATTTTTTGTCATTGCATTGGAACAAGAAACTTCATTTTACAAATTAGTTCATGTTTCCATGTTAAAAGTTAGGTGGTCCCCTAAGGGCACCAAAATACCTATTCCTTGGTAAAGGAAAAAAGTTTGATGCCTCCGAGATATCAAATTTTTTGATGTCTTGAATTATACTTGGTCAATACCGCTGGTGCAGATCCACATCATTTATGAAAATGGGTCTGCACCAGTAGTATTGACAAATCACAATTCAAGACATCAAAAAGTTTGATGCTTCAAAGACATCAAAAAAAATTTCCTTAATAATACGGAAAAAAAATTGATCTTTCTGTCTTGAGTTATGATTGGTCAATACCGCTGACGCGGACCCATTTTTATAAATGATGTGAGTCCGCGCCAACTGTATTGACCAACTACAATTCAAGACATCAAAAAATTTGATGTCTTAGAAACATCAAACTTTTTTCCTAATTGTACATTACTTATTATTTCTAAGAGAGTTTCCTAATTTTGTCCCAATCAATAAGAACTTTTCACCCTACTCCAATAATGTATTTTCTAACAATAAAATCTTTCACCATTTATGCATATGTTAGTAGATATACACAAACTTAATGTGTATAAATTAAGAAAATTCACTTGTACCTTACAAAAATTCACGCCTTACCATAGAAGAGCTTCATTGAAAAAAAAATATCGCTAAACTTCATTTTTATATATTTACACCATGCTTTAAATTTTAAAAAAAATATCTATGAAAAACTGTATTTAGAATTTTAGCGCATCTAATGCTATTTGTATTCCCTTTATATGATTAACCCCTTTTTACTAGGTTTGACTTGCGGGATACAAGTCGCCATATAAGTTGGTTACGATAAAATTATATGAGAATTTAATATTATAGATTTAAAGAAAGGGTCAATTATTAAATAGTCCCTACTATAAATATATATTTTTTAAAAAGGACACATATTTTTAGTTTAATCCATTTAGTCTCTCAAGCACTCAATATCCTCTTATTTTTAGAGGTCCGCGCCAGCGGCACTCCCTCTCCAAAATATGTGGCAAAGGACTTTTTGAGGCAAAATAAAAAAGTTTGGACTAAATGAGTATTAAAAAATGTTCGAGAAACTATTTGGTATATGTCCCTTAAAAAAATTTGCCACTCGTAATTTTGGCAAGTGCTAAGTATATCTTATATTATACTTGAAGTGCTAATTATATCCTATATTATACTAGAATTACAAGAAAACAGCCCTGCTCCACGAAAAAAGAAATAATAAAGGGAGGTTATCTTTCAATCAGATTACAGTGACTGCGTATTAAAACATTTCCTACAGTTCCATTACAAGCATGCTCCGGTAGGTGGCTAGCTTTTGATGGTAATCTCACTGAAAACATGGCTGATTTTGGCCTACGTAATAACGAAACTATTACTCTTTGACTCAAAAAAATAAGTATCATAGTTATATACGAGTATTCTTGCATAATTAAATGCATGTCGTAACTTCGTTCTAATTATTTTTGAATTCTTTGTATGTGTTTTTAAAGCACATGATATCATGACCCCTACTCTATTATTTATGGGCAATGAACTTATTGAATGTCCAATTTAATTATTTTGACCCGATTTTATATTACAAATTATCTAAAGATTTTACGAAACATATATTGATCAATTTTTAAATTAGAAAAATTATCTTATTGGAAGTCCATGCCAATAAGACCTAAAAACCAATCAATAAAACAATCCCACATCATTCAGTCCCCACATTTGCTCTTCTATATATGAAATTTAACATATGTAGAAGGAACAAGGTTTCTTGTCTGTTAACTATGATATGATAAAATCGTCTTTGTCAAATTAAAATTAGAAGTCAACAATATCAACGGCAGAAAATGTTAATGTTAGCTGTTTTTAGCACACGATGCGTTGAATTAAGCAGATGTTATTGGAATGTCAGCTATTGTAGTATATGGGTATTCAAGGTTTTAGTAACCAAATCCCATGGTGACGCATCATGGAGGATATTTTTTTTTGTTTACAAGTATAACAGTCATACGACTTTATATTGTTGATGATGAGCGCTCGATTAAACACTGGCATTTTGTAATTATTTTTATATTAGTTTGTGGACTAGCATAAAAATAAATGTGAACCTGGTGTCATATAGGTAGAAATGAGAAGTTGTTTAGTAAAAATGGTGATGTGACACTTCGGGATTGGTGGGTGTATGAAATGAGCGTAGGTGCACCACAGCATCCGGCATCGGCATACTCTGTTACATTTATGTGGCCTAGTTTGACTTTTTGTTGTTTATATGCTAACTTATCAAAAGATCTTCGATTAGAAAATTAGAAGTATTGAACATGTCAAAAAACCTAAAATCATTTCAAACCATAAATATTTTTCTTCTTTTTCGTTTTTCCTATTTTCTTTGTCTGAACATCAAATCTTAAATTTAGACCATTCATAAGTCATCAGTTTTAGCGCAAAAAAAAATCATTTCATCAACTTGATTTTGGTCAGAATTCAAAATCTAATTTGTTCATGAAGAAAAATAAATTAATCCCATTGTTTCAGAAATCATAGTCTAGCGTAACTACAAATGGAAGGCTAGAAATTTTCGGCAACTAACAGCTTTAAATATTTGTCAAAACAACTTGTAAATATTTTTTACACAAGAAACACCCTAAACTACACCATGCATTATATTTTTCTTTGTGTTACTAAAAACCTAGTTTAAAAGTCCTTACCAAGGGTTTGCAAAAAAATAAAATAAAAAAATCACACAATTCTGTGTGTTATTCGAACACACTAGGGTTATTTTCAAATATTTAACAATTGAGGGGGGATTTTTCACTTTCCTCATTATATTATTAAAAATTAGTCCATCTTCTAATACATATTACAATATTTGGTTCTAGTATTACTTTCTATTTTTTGAAATAAAAAATACATTTATACCCTTAACAATGATCTCACCTCTCTCTCTCTCCATATATATCTCATCTCAACTTAATAATGTTTTCAAATGTAAAAATAAGTGTCTTTATAGTCAGAAACATTTAAGAAAAGTATTGCATCTTGTTGTACACGTAATATTACTTCACTGATTGGTACCCTCATGAGCAATAACATATCTCTCTCTCAATTTTTCTTACTTGGGTGGGAGGGAAGAACCGGTTGAGCCATAAGGGTACCAAATTATCAAAGGGTAACCTACTCTTTCAAATGAAATACGACACTCTTAGCTTCAAACAAAAGCAAACGTGTAGAAATCAGTTGACTAAATTCGGAATTAGAATATCATTATCAATATTCATATATAAATGCAGAGGATTTCAAAATTTTCAAAACCTACCAATAAATTAGTGACAAACTTAGTGATATGCATGAAATAATCGGGTGATGTTTGACAGATTCATTGAGAAATATGGGACTCACATAATTGTGGGGCTGAGCGTAGGAGGGCAGGATGTAGTGCTGGTGAGGCAAGACAAATCTTCAAACGTGGAGCCAACACAGCTGAAGAACCACTTAGATATCCTTGGAGATCAGCTCTTTTCTGGGACATGCAACTTCTCTCCTAGTCACTCCAAAACCAAAGAACAAAAACAAAAGGTTTTCAAATATATTACCTCCCTCATTCATTATCATATTATATTGACCCATACACACACACACATATGAGACCTATTTAATTGGGCATTTACCATTTTATATATGTCTAAACAATTAAATTTCCAAATTAGCATATGCAGTCTAATGAGTTATTATACAAACTCTCAACAGTGTCTAATAGAGTGACATGAAAAATTAAATTCACGATGACACGTGATAGTTCACTTTGCATTAGCACGTCATCAATAACGACTGCAATGTCAATTGACATAACATTGGAATACAATCACGGGTGTGGTTTGAATTCAAATGACGTGGCAATGTCTTGCTAGTTGTCACATGTGCATCACTGCAAAAGTGAATTTATAGTAAACTGAATTATTTCAAGGTCTAAAAAGTTAATTTTCTCATATCTTTCCTGTCAAAAAAAAAAAAACTTTACATCCTTTAGTTTTTATCTCAGATTTACAATTTTACCCATCCAACCGCTGAACATGACTATTTGTTTCGTTTGTTTTGCACATGAAATATTAAATTGGTCAGGCATTCCACCTAGGGATGGTTAGCGTATGGTTTTGATCCGAAAAAATATAATTTTTATTTATTAATGCAAATTGAATTCACCAAAATTGAAATTATTGAAAACTTTGTAGTTTATTTTGTTTTAGGCATTATAAAAAAGATCAAATACCAAAAAGTCTCTCAAACATTTTTAATGCACACTTAATCCAAACGTTTTATTTTGTACCAAAAATTCACTTATTCTCTTATCTTTAAAGGTACGCGTCAGCAGCATGATAAAAAAATTTTGGCATGGTGAAAGACTTTTTGATGTAAAATAAAAAGATTTGGACTAAACATGTATGAAAAAAAGTTCGAAAAACTATTTGGTATATGTCCCTTATAAAAATCGATTTACCGAAATTACCATACCAAATAAAATATCAAAATTATCGCTCCAAAATACCGATTTAATTTGCCTAAAATACCTACTTTATATATATATATATATATATATATATATATATATATATATATATCATTACTCATTTATCACAACTTTTAATATTAAAAGTTATATCAAATGTTAATTTTCTCTCATATATAAGCTCTCAGTTAATTTCCTCTATTAATTAGTTTTAATGATCAAATACCAAAAAGTCCCGTAACATTTTTTAATATACATTTGGTCCAAGCTTTTTATTTTGTACCAAAAAGTCCCTCAAACACCCATATAACTAATATTCTCTTGTTTTTAAAGGTCCGCGCCAGCGGCATGGTGAAAGACTTTTTGGAGCAAAATAAAAAGGTTTGGACTAAACGTGTATTAAAAAAATATTCGAGGGAGTATTTTGTAGATGCCCTAGTTTTAAACATATTTAGCCTTTTAAATAGTGAATGTATTAGTTTTTCAAATTTAAAATATGAACTTATTCGTATGTTTTGTCTCTAATATGATATTTTTTTTCAATTATCTTGTGAAAAAACTGTATAACTAGTTAATTGATAACTATGATATATCGTGTAAACAAACATGTAAATTTTTCAGTAGTTTATCTGTTAGTTTAGTTAATCCATTAAGAAATTGGAATGCCAAAAAATGACTACAAAAATAAGAAAATCGAATTTAAAATATCTTAAAACTTGAAATTGCCATAACCAAAATTACTGAAAATACCGAAAAGACCAACATACTGCATGGTTTGATATTGATATATAATTTTTAGAAACCGAAAACCAAAATTTATTGAAACTAAATGTACTTAAAAAATTTAGTATGATACTGATACAAGCTAAATACAAACCAAACCGATCGATAATCACCCATAATTCCACCATTGTTCTCAAAGAAAATTTAGTATGTAGTTTTCAAATTAAAGTATCGTCACTATTAGAAACTTCTTAATTGTAATTTATTTTATTAAAGACATAATAACCATGAAATTATTATTTAATTTCGCATAAAGGGTGTACAGTGGTTGTATTGATCATTTAGGTATTTGAAAGGAAAAAAATTACTCTTTAAGAGTTTAAAAAATAACGATGTGTTATTGTAGGTTGAAACGCGATTAAATTCGTTGTTAACAATTTTTTCCTCTGTCAATGTCAATGATATGTACTTGTTGTACTCTTCTAGACTATATTCCTGTCTCGTGTATTTATATATGTACAATAATTTCAGGCACCATCGGCTTTCAATATTTTCGATCCGCACCCTCAACTCTTCAACAGCTCCTCAACTATCACAACAAAAGATGTAGGTTCGGTCATCTCATAATAACCCTTTGAGATATATCACTAATATGTACAGGTGGATTAATTAAAGTTGTCATCAAAAGTAAATAAGTAGCTATCATCCTGGCATATTTCAGTTTTAGATTTAAATATGGGTAGCTCAACTAATAGTCCAACTTATAATAGATATTCCACGTCTGCTTGTCAATATTTTATAATTTTCGACTGAGTCAATATGAATTTTGAATTCTTAACAATTATCAAATGTTTCTTTGATCTTGTAATAATAGACCGTTCATTTGTGTAATGCTGGTTTCCTCTTTCAAGAAAAATATATATACATAATTTCTCTTGGCAACACCGCATAGTTATTTAAAAGAGTAATGATACACTTACTTCAAAATTATTCTAAAATTATTGAAATTGTGCTTTAAGAATTTGTACTCTGATAGAACCCACATTATAATACCATGCTGTTAAAATATATTCGATAAATTTTCGATTCACAGTTTTTTTGCATACATCATATTTCTATTTAAAAACGGGTGGGCCGCATGATGGACTCGCACCACATTGAAAACTAATATATTGAACTTTATTTGTTCAATTGCGTAAAGAAGCAGTGCATGCACTCGTGGAAAAACTGCTATGTAGTATCCACATAAAGAAAATTTATTACTTTGACCCTCTAGACTCTTACTTTGTCCTAATTTCAAACTATTCGGCTGCGGTGGAACAAGTTGTTAAAATTTATTAAACTGAAATTTTGTTCAGAAATAATATGACAGTTAATATTTAGCATCACAATTATTATTGGCATGTTGAACAGTTGTTAAACAATAAACACCTTACATGTTTAACAGCCTATATATCTGAATTTTTATGAGCTCAATTAGAACGAGAAGGATTAACCCAATTTTGTTGGGTATAAGTATATTCTGAATTCTTAATTTCCAACAAATCGTGCAATTCCAATTTTTCTCTTTTTGATAAAAATATGTTATAGTCATGAACTTGCGAAAAAAAAATTATTGTAATTCAGTCATGCGATAGGTGAAATAACAATATTGTGGGTCAACTCATTCCTTTCCTTGTACACAAGCCAGATAACTTAGTATTTTTCCTTTCCGTAAAAAAAAAACTTCGGGATAAGGCACACACTACATATGTGCAACTAAAAAGATGGGTTGGATTTTAAAATTGTTTAGAAGGTGGTACCCGTTATAAGATGAAGGGTTGTAGGAATTATTTTGTTGAATAACATACTTAAAAGGATAATTTGAGGAGGAGAATATTCTGATAGTAGGGTAAAAGATAACAAAATACTATTTTAACTAATATATGATGTTAACTAACTCCTCTTATATATAGAACAGGGTCTCCAATGACCGACGGAAGGATGATGGTGGTGGCTCCCCCCACCCACAAATTTTTTGAGTCTAAATCTTAATTTCTAAAATGTATTGTAGTGCGAAAAACAAAGATGGTGTTTGTTAATGCATGGTTAAATTGCAGGGAATTAATGTTATATGCTCGAAGAGGGGTGGAGATCTAACGGCAAATACGCATTGTGAATGGCTTCTAACTGTTCCATCAATGCCGGATGCAATACAATTTAACTTAATTCCCATCACTTCTCTTCTTAGAGGTGTCCCTGGCAAAGGTTTTTTATCACATGCAATCAACCTGTATCTTCGCTGTAAGTAACCTTTTTTCTTTCAATCTTTTGTATCAATAGCTCAGAATTGTGTTAACCCCCTTAAAATATCTTGGTAATGTGTATAGTTTCTGAAAACATTTATTACAGTAAATCTACTATTTTCACAATTTTGTTGGGACAGGGGCAGATTCGAAATTGTTATATTCCCTTTTTTTCCCAGAATCATCATCAAATGAGAAACTGCATAATCCCACCTTTTTTTTCAGTTACTTATCACCGAAAAGAATTATTACTTAAATTAAGTAGACTATAATATATGTTTGATGGTTGTCATTACATAGCTATTTAAATATACACACACGCAATATACATTTTACAGATTTGGAGAGAAACCATTTTTATATCATATTCATATTTATACATGATGGTGATGATGTGCAGACAAGCCCCCTATAGCTGATTTACAGTATTTTTTGGACTTCCAAGCGCACAAGATGTGGGCCCCCGTTCATAATGACCTTTCATTGGGCCCAACTACAAATAGGGCCATAAGAACCCCTGCCCTACATTTCAAGTTGATTGGACCCAAGCTATACGTAAACACCACTCAGGTACATCTCCTCAATCTTCCAACAATTTGATGAGTGGTCCACGTTGTGACCTGGATACCAATTTAATCCCATTTCCAAACTAAATTTGGAAAAGAGAATCACCTGTTTAGACTATACGCGTGGGAAGGAGGGAAAAAGAAGCTCCGAAATATGCATGTTTTTTCAGTTAAATCTCTTGTATTATTCTTATAGCTGAAAACTTCATTAGACACTATTTTGCAAGAAACTACATAGATATTTTAATAGAAAATTATTTTTTGAAATATTCATTTTGTTGTAACTTCCACACTAAGTGTCACTAATTATATCTTTAAAAAGTAGCTGGGGGTGTTTGCGACAAAATGTATAGCTCAAATAAATTTGTACATTAAAAAATTATAGGAATATTTGTTGAAAAAACTCCAAAAATCAAAAGTGTTTTTAGGCTGTGTTTGATAGGGAAGGTTGAATAAAATTCCTAGACAATTAAGTAAACTTTGGGATTTTCTAGCATGATTGCAGCATGTATTCCTCTTGGAAACAACTTCCTAACTTACACACTACGGTACAACTAGCTACATCACATTTTAGAGATTTTTCGGGAAAAATATTTCTTTGGGTGTTGTGCTACCATTTAAAGGAAAATTTTGGCCTGAAATTTCTTTTCCACCCCCTCCCTGTCAAACACTATCTTAGGCTTTCTTCTGTGAGAAATAAGAATATTAAACTACAAAAAGGATCTTATTAATCAAGAGTTCTCTAGTGACTGTATACTAAAACAACATTGTGTGATAATTAAGTGCTACCCAAGTCCAACATTTGCAGAATAGGAGATTGTGCTTTTTTGCATAAAGTTGAGTAATTCTGCTCTAATCGATTTTTTAAACAAATTATGGGTTGAGTTTTGGGATCCAGATTTGTAAGTTCCACCGGCATGGATCCTAAAACCAACTAATATCAAGTCAGCGCATCAATGTGTCTAAGAAAAATTTATTTAAAATTCGATCGCAATACAATTTTTTAAGAGGATATAACAAAGATTTATTTGTTGACCAGGTAACAGTTGGGAAGAGACCAGTTACAGGGATGCGGTTGTACCTTGAGGGAATGAAATGCAATAGGTTAGCTCAATAAGGATACCACATGATGATTTCATATCTATATTCCGTAAATGATCTTACTTTGGAAAAATTAGAAGAAGTCGTTTTTTAAAACAATCTACCCTACTTTTGGAATACATATGACATAAATTATTATTTGGTTTTCGACCCGCATTTATTTTTCCATTGATGGCTCGAGAAATGGGGTGTTTGAATCAGGTTAGCAATACACCTCCAGCATCTATCAAACACTCCAGTGTTACTTCACGACAAGATAGACGATGCCCTAACATGGCGGGGATCAGAAGAGATCTCCGACGATCGTTACTTGGAGGCCATCAACTGGAAAAATTTCTCCCACATATGCAGTGCCCCCGTCAAATACGACCCCAACTGGGCCACTAAAAAAGACGTCACATTCATAGTCACCGGTGCTCAACTTCACGTCAAAACACACCAATCCAAAACGGTTTTACATCTCCGCCTACTATACTCCAAAGTCTCCAACTCTTGTATTGTCCAATCCAACTGGATGCAATCCTCTTCAGCTCATTCTCAAAAATCAGGCTTCTTTACGGCAATAAGCACTTCCTTCACTGGCGGTGTGCCCCCAGATAAAGAGAAATCACCGGCAGTAGTGGTTGATTCAGCCGTCTATCCCACTGGACCGCCAGTGCCCGTGCAGACTCAAAAGTTATTGAAGTACGTGGATATGTCGCAATTGTGTAGGGGACCACTAGATAATCCTGGGTATTGGTTAGCCACCGGGGCCAAGCTGGAATTGGAGAAGGGGAAGATTTGCCTCAATGTGAAATTCTCATTGGTAAACATTTGCTGAAGATCACAAAAAAAGAGTCCCACAAATGAGTGGAAATGGGTTTTGTGAAGTTGTGTATAGTTTTCAATCTAGTGGCACCGGAAAGAGCGGATTCGTCCATTGTATATATAAAGAGATTTAATTATTATTATGTTAATATTGTTCCCCATTGATTCAAGGGTTGGGTTTCCTTTTTTTTCATCTAATTCTAAAATTTTAATTTTGAATTTGAAGTTTGAAATCTGAATCTGAATCTGAAAAATATATTTATTTTTATGTTTGAATAGATTTCTCAATGAATATATATAGATTGATTCAGAGTTTAGATTCCGACTTCAAAGATAATTTTACCTCAGAGGCAAATATAGTCATTAACTTCTTAATCATTCAAAAAACAAATACTATTTGGTGCCTCTTAACTCTAAATAGTTCAGATTCAGATTTAATAGGTAACATCAAACAACACCTTGTTATCTTTACTCGGTGAATGTTCTTTGTTAATGTAAGTAAATAAATTGTATTGTATATTATATTTTGAAGTGTTCTGTTATTAAATTCTTAGGTTGTGAACATTATATTCAAGTACGAAGAAGAGTTTCATCATAATTTTGCAATATTAAATGGTGTGTAGGTGGAAAAATCATACTGTTATGAAATTAACACAATTAAGTCGAGCAAAGTATACAATAACAATCACATAATGACATAGTATGTACGTGATTCGAAAATGTATCTACGTTCATGACTTGTTGCTCTATCTTTATCGATCAATTCTTCATAATAGATATTTACATGTCCCTTTTCTAGGGGAGTGGGTTACATTTATAGAGATCAAAAAGAGGTCGAGACGTGTGAGAATCCATGCGAATCGATTCGCTATTGGGGCCGAATCAATTCATGCCGGACAGTATGTCCAGATTTATTTTTAATCAAAGCGGGTCATTTTCTCTTAAAAATCAACCTTTAAAACTATTTTTCATACTCTCGTAGTTATTTGGAAACGTATTCTGTTTGGAGAGAAAACCCTTCACCAAATTCAAAATTCCAGTCACGCTATTGTCAGGTAAACCAAAACGACTGTTCGCTTGAGCACTTTGTCGCATGCTATAAACCTGCACACTTAAATGAACCTTCAAATGTAAAGAAAATATAACAAGTATAAAATCGCATAAGAATAAATTTCTAACGATGACGTGATAGATCGGTCCTCTGACCGGTCGATTGGTGGCGCTGAAGAATGCCCACTAGTCTCGAGCCAAGGCAAATTCGATAAGCTTGTCATATCCAAGAATGACCAGTTTATTTAAAGACTCACTATAAGAAAAATGAGTATTAGGGACGGTAAATGTAGAAAAATGGGACGGATTTATACTAAATGAAAATTCAATTTATATTAAATGGGATGGATTTTAAAACTGTCCCTTTTGGTATAGTAAAAGGGATGGATTTTTAAAATCCGTCCCATTTGGTATATCAAATGGAACGATTTAAAAATTTATCCCTTATATTAGCCCGAAAAAAATTAGGGTTAAAAATTCTCATATACTTTAAGGGACGGTTTTAATTACCATCTTTTTTGATAAATACCAAAAGTGGCGGTTTTTAAAAACCGTCCTTTTTGCTACTATAAAAAATGATGGTAATTAAAACCGTCCCTTTTGGTATAGCATAAGGGACAAAATGACACGGCCGTCCCTAATACTCCCATCCCTAATACTCATTTTTCTTGTAGTGACTTCATTATAAGAAAAATTAACGTCATTCGAACCAACTACATAAGTTTCTCTAAGGAGAATAATAACCTCCTTCTAACAAGGTTAACTTTTCATTTTATCGAACTCAAAAAAAATATGTCGGACATGCGTCAGCTTCTCCTGCCTAGTTAGATAATTCCCTCACAATTTTCTCCAAAGCTTTGTAGCATGATTGGCGTGCAGAGGTTTGCTTGCCTGTTGAGTGTGGTCTTAATCTGATCGACAGTGAGATTTAGTCGTGCATATATGATTTGATCGGAAGGTACAAACACATGGTGTTTAAGTTAAAAAAACTGTATTTATTTTACCCGTTGGACTCAAAGGACAAGCTTGTAATTTGTCTCGATATTTCAGGGGCACACGTGTAATCCTGCGCTGTTTAGCCAAAAGGCAGTAGCATGTGTCTGCAGTCATTTGGGGGCGTGGTTAAAATAATGGATTTTCTTGGAAGTTGAACCTTATCATCACTTGGAGTGCATTGTCACTTCTATTATGTTTCAAAGACGATTCCAGAGCCATCTGCCTTCATATCCTTACTATAAGTTCATATCTTATCTTTCTCTTATTTCTTTGTAGTTTTTTCCTTCTAGAATCACCTTTCGTTCTTCTGTAGTTCTTATTTCTTAAATGTGAAGATTATTTACCTAGTTCGTGAGGGTTCTATTGAGGAATTTCGATGACGTTTCTCCATTTCGAATTTAGTATTTATAGACTTAGGAGGAAAACCCAAGGATTATTTTAACATTGAGGGAGGACACTGGATGTTCTCCGAGTTCATTGTTAAGGCTAGTGTAACATTTCCCCCAACCCAACTCATTTTAGATTTATATGAATTTTTCTACATAGTTCCTTCCCAGTGTTCCCTGAACGCTTGGAGAATAGTGAATGGAGTTCATAGGATAAATGAGTTGTATGGGACTAGGTTAGGGATCCCATAGATCCATTATTATTATATGTAGGTGAGGCTGAGAGAAATATATATTATCTCAACGAGATGAAGGTTCAGAGAGTTCTCGTAGTGAATGTACAATATTCCAACAAGGATGCACGATTTCGTTGTGACGTAGTGTGAGAACTTGCCCATTCCACAGAGTGGTGAACCCTATAGGGGCCATAGGGCCCCTGATATGGGATATGGAATAGGTCTACTACTTATTTTTGTGTTCTTTTATGTTTGGACATGACTTGTTTAGTTTTCACTAACATTATTTTTTGTTTGTGAAGAAAAACTCAAGAAGAAAGAGTCTGACCAAACACATGTTAATTTTGACCAGTTGAGCAAAGTTTGGAAACTTAAACAACCCTTGACTACTGGTGCCGAACATCCCAAGTCGTCCACATTATTGTTAAACTACACATCCACCACCACTTCCTTTGTTACCCAACCAGTAGACAAAGACTCAGAGATCGTTACCCTGCGAGACAAGGAAGAGTTTTCATCCGCGACCACTTTAGTTTCATTTCAACCGATATCCGCTTTACTTCCGAGGAAGAAATGTCATCGAGGAAGAGAATCCCAAATTTACAAGAAGGTTTCCCCATTTCTCTAAATGCTCGGCCTTCCAAGATGAAGGAGATTGGGGGTTCATCCAACCCATCACCTTGGGGTACTTCCTCGAGAAGTCGCAAGCCAATCTTGCGAAGAATAGCAAGATTGTAATAAGTCTTAAAATAATTTTTTCCACCAAGAAGGTGGATGCCTCCAACAAGGGGGAAGAGCCATGTTGATGCGTCAGTGGTTAAGAATGTTGATCTGGCCCCTACATTACTAAGGGGGGCCTATCTTTCATATGACCAAGAAGTGGTCGGGAGCTTGTCCAGAAAGAAGCTTGATGCTCATGTTGCCCGTATAGTTTCCTTGTTAAGTGTTTTATTTCATTTTCCAATTATCATGCCTTTGAAATTCTTTATATACTCTTTTTTTGGCTCGGCTCTTGGCTTGCAGTTTCTGGTAGACTTTATCGACCTTCTTAAGAGGAGGGATGACCAGGCCAAGGCGAAGGCCTACTGATCGAGCGCGAAAAGTGTGCGCGTGTAAAGTGCACAGTCGTTGTTTTCGTTTCGCCAACTCAATACAAAAACCTAAGTTACTACTACACTTGCGAGGCAAGCACAACGGTAAGTCGGGTATCGAGAATCCACAGGGACAAGTTGTTAGAATTTATGTGGTTTAATATTCCGAAATAAAAGTGTAAAAGATGATTACAAACTAAAAGAAAAGATGCATAAAGGTAAATGATTAACTAGGCAATGGTATTGAAACTAGATTATGAAAGCGAGTAAAACTATAGGTTGCGTCGAATATCCCTCACCCGAGTTAATTAGTATAAAATGGTCACATGGGTCGACGAGTTATTACAAATGCATCTCGTTTCGACAGTTAATTAAATCAAGGGTTGTTATGCCCTAAATCGTCATAAAAGCCTAATAAGATTTTGGCGTCAACAAATATCCCGAAAATTACGCGCGAAAGGTCGTAAGCACGGGACATACATGATATGCCCCGTCAAATCTCCTAGGCGTAAAAACTAGGACAACGCACTCGAAATAAACCCGTAAACTCCATCACCAAAGCAAAGCAACGCGTCAACCCGAGTGAGTTCAATTCAAACACAACCTAATTTAAGTTACCTAGAAAGCATCGTAAAAACGCGATAAATGGAAAGCGGTAAATAAATGCGGTAAAATTACACTACAAAGCAAGTAATCAAAGCATGTAAACCTAAATTAGAAAGCTTGTAAATTAACTAGAAAGCAAGAAATGAAGAAATACAAACTATATTAAATGGTAGGGACGATGAATAGTGTAACTTACAACCCAATCGAGTGTCAAGCCGAGAAGAATCAAAGCCAAACTCTTTAAAAACCCCAAACCCTAACTACCACTCTCTACAATCTATTCTAACTAAGTATATCTGAATTAAAACCAAAAATGGGTTTATATAGTAAGTGGGAAAAGATAAGGGAAAAAGGAAAGAAAGAGGAAAGAGCCCAAAATATCCGGCACTACCGGTCGACCGGTCGCAGGGGCGCGGTCGACCGGTCCCTTAAGCCAAAGCATACTGTCTCCTTCCTACGGAAAAAGTTGAAACCGCGGTCGATCGGTCCCTTGTACGCGATTGACCGGTACTCTGTTTTCAGGCTGCATTTGGTCCATGATGAGGGAGAAAAGGTCCATTACGAAAACGAGCCTAGCTTCTTCGTCCGAACTCCAAACGACGCACCGTTTGCGGCTACGCGATGCTAACTCAATGAACTACGCATCCGTGGAATTTCCAAGAGCCGAATAAGAAATGTGAATTGACTAAAAAGCCCTTGAAGTAGCGTCCATCGACGAAACTTCTCCGAAATGCAACGGATCCTCACTTTTAGCGTTCCAATACCTACAAAAGCACAAATAACCCCTGCAAAACATGTATCTATCCAACTCCAAGGTTGTCTGGTTAATGAGCATAAATATAGGCATTTAGGAACGTAAAAGCGCTAGAATGCATAAAGATAATGGGCGGAAATATGCAATATTCGATACGAATCATACCCCCTAACTTACACATTGCTAGTCCCTAGTAATGAAACAAAGAAAACCAAACCACAGAGGGTGGTACAAAACGTATATATGCAACGAAATATAAATGCCACTTTCGTAGGAAGCACGATTGCATTTAGCATATGCAATAAGCCGTTAAACCCCTAGGTTACCCTAGTGGACGAGTGTCGTCTCGTGAGGGTTTTCAGGGATGATACCCACAAACATCATATGGTTTCCTCAAAATATGCCCAAACCAACGTGCGACAAGCCCAACAAAAGCGAAAAATATTTCATATGCATTATTAGCAAAGTGAATGAATTCACATAAAAGTTCGAATCATTAACATTATAGAATGCACCTCATAGAATTGAAACTTTAAAAGTGGGAGGGGAGCGAGCACATGCAAAGTGTGATTTGGCAAAAACTTAAATAAATCGGATAAACATTAAAGCAAGCATATTTTCAATCCTCACGGGCATTACACTCCTCAAGCGAATTCACTCGAAACAGGGAGGTAACACACGGAACATGCGGGCTAAAGAGTAAATGTAAATGGAAACTAGGCCGCGCACATGTCACAAAAGAAGAACGCTATATGTAAAATGAAAAATATAATCTCAATGAAAGGATACCGCTCATTAAAGGAGGCGAAATGCATTTTCACAGATTATCACAACTATTTCAACTTTTGAATTACATCAACTTAAGATCACATAGGACTTGTATAGGGTTATAATGTAGGCTAGGCTTAGGTATGAAATGAAAGGAATGTATGTACGGATTCAAAGTGTTTGGGATGAAAACTCGGGATAATGGGAAAATGCGGGCAATATCAAAATTGTAAAACAAGTTCCAAAACGGCATTAGATATATCATCGGAAAGAGTAATCAAAGCTTATTGAACTATATACAACATATACAAACTTTCTCTTTCTTTTTCTTTTCTTCTTTTTCTCATTTTGTCATTTGTTTTCTTTTGTTTTTTGCTTTCTCTTTTTCTTCACTTTTTCACATCTTTCTTTACTTACTTTTCTCACTCTCATATGCCTAAATTGTAACCGGCATCATAACAACATCATTAAATCCCAAGTAACATTCCAAACAAAGGTATGGAAAGTGTATATATGGTATAAAACTCAAATGTAGAGTTGGTTATGGGAATGGGGTATGAAATGAAAGGCTATATTTAGGCTCAAAAGGGTTAACGAGGGTAAACATATAAGGGTGAGGTCAAGGCTAATATGGGTGATATAAAAAAGAGGGCCTATGATCATTTCACAAAGTTTACGCAATTCTCGAGTCAAAATAATATATGAAAATCATGATCAAGTAACACAATTCAAGTATGAACTCAATTAATGAACGATCAAATGAAAGAATAGAGAGATTACCAACGAATTCAACGTTTTCAATGAGGAAAGAATAGTGTATAACACTCACAAACGACGAAAGGTACAAAGCTTACTCGGTGTAAGTATATACAATGCAACAAAAGATTACCGAGTTATAAAAATCTTAAACCAAATCAATAAAACCATAAAAGTGCATGTGCTCATGGGATTAAAGTTTTAATTCATGAAGTTATTCATAATATGAATAATCAAGACTAAAGTCTAATAACTTCTAAAATCGAGAACATGCGTCATTGGGCTGTCTATTGGATCGGGCAATTATTGAAATTTATCATCGGAAACAAAGGCAAAATGCCCAAAAAAGGAGAAAAAACAAAGAAAATCTTTTTGAAATTTTTGAATTTTTCTAAGAAAAGCGTACTAAGTAACTAACATGTGAGCAAAAACATGGACTAAATAAAGAAATGGATAGAATATCCCACACCCCCTAACTTAAAACTTGACATTGTCCTCAATGTAAATTAAGAACCAAGTTAAAGAGAGGAAAAGAGAGATATTACCCAAAAGTGGAGCGATCCCCATAAGAACAAGTCCAAAGAATCTACAAAACAAGTTAGTACCGAGCATAGCAAAAACAAATAACGAAGATTTTACTAATTACACTAAACTAAATTAACAAGGAAAGAAAAAAAAATAAAAAGAAAGAAAGCTAACTATATACAACCTACTATTTAGGCGTCACACTAACTGTACACTAGAAGTCTAAATAGCTGAGGGTCCACCGTGAAAATGATTTGACTTTGGAGGATAACCGGTGTACCCTCACATACAAGCATGCCTCCCGAAAAATATGAATTTCGTTTTAACAACGGAAGGCATGTGTAAGGCGGAAGAAATGAACCATCGCCAATTAAAAGTTTTGGTGGGACGATGGGGGGATTGGATTGCACGGGTGACAAAAACAAGTGGGGACCGAGAAAAGCCGAAAATCCTCCCAAGGATTTTGAAGTTGGAATGGGAGGCGGCGCACACAAAGGCAAAGATGTGATTGTGGAGGGCGACTCGAGCAAGTACTCCTCATCGACGATAGGGTTTAAAACATTAAAGTTTGAAACCGAATCATCGGGTACTTGTTCCGGTGGGGTAATAGAGAATGAAAAAGGGGATGAAAGAAATTCAAACTCATGAGATGAATCATCATCGCATGAAGTTGGAATTTCAAAGGAAATAATATCATTTTCAATGAAATGTTCTTCTTTGGGAGCCAAAGAAGAAATCATTTCATTGCAAATAGATATTACGTCATTATCATCCTCACTTTCAATATCTATTACGCAATGGGCAAAGTCTAGAATGGCTTGTTCCAAAGTAGGCACAAGTACCTCATTTGGTTCAAAACATTCGTCGACCTCGAAAGTCTCGGAAGCAAAATCGTCGTCGGACTCTAATAATAAATCCAACTCATGTTCCCACGAACGATTTTCTTCCCGATAGCGACTTTCAATTTTCTCATTTTCATACATACGCAAACCCTCACCGAATGTCATGGGTCGAGGTGCGGATGCATGAAAATGGGAACTTTGAAAGTTACTATCGGACTTAAACGAAAACTCATTATTATAGGAATTTTGAAAGGTTGTCTGATTAACGAGCATAATTATAGGCATTAAAGTACCCGAGGGGGCTAAAATGCATAAGTTTCGAGGGTAATTAAATGCATAATTTGATACGAATCACACCCCCTAACTTACACATTGCTAGTCCCTAGTAATGAAATTCAACGCAAGAAGAACTATAAGAAAATCACAACTTGTACACTTTTTTTGACGCCAAAGCAATCACAACTTGTACATTTTAAAGGATAAAAGAAAAAGGAAAAAGGAAATAAAAAAAATAGAAAAAATGGCTACAGATATTTCGGACAAAAACAGATCACCGGTCGACCGGGGGTGGTGACCGGTCGACCGCGCCAAAGGGGAGGCAGCACTGTCTCGGCACAAAGGCAAAATCCAAATTACCGGTCGACCGCCGGAGCGTGGCCGGTCGACCGGGATAGCAGTGACAACCACTAATTCGCAGCCAAAGCAATCACGAACCTGCTATGGCAATACCCAACAAAAAACCAAAACCATGCCAAAATAAATAAGCCGAGACAAGCCATGTAACCCCAAGACTCAAAACGCAGCCTCCACTGCCATTCTTGGCCAAGCCGAGAACACCCACAAAAGCTCCATCAAAAATGGCCAAAACCTCCGTCCACCATTAATGGCCAACAAAACCCTCCAAAAAGTAGATGTCCAAGACCCATTTGCGTACGTAGTCCCAAATCAAGCTCCAATTTCGGACGAAAGACTCGAATTTCGGTCGAAACCAAAACCCGAGCAAAACCCGAGCCTAGGGCCAAATCGCCATCTTCATTTGCTGCAAAAACGTTTTGGGGACACAAAGGGAATTAATGGATTTGTTATTAAAGAAGAAAAGGGGCATGGATGGAATTATTTAAATTGTTAATGAATCCTTATAATTCTTTCCGATTAAAGCTCCGTGTTTCCTTCGTTCGGACTCCGATTCGAGCACCGTTCGCGGCCACGCGAAGCTTGGCCCGAGGGCTACAACTTCCGTGAATACTTCGGGCAAAAAATCCCAAAGTGTAAAATTACAAAAATGCCCCCGAACGTGCGAATTGCGACGAAACTTAGTCGGAACGTGCCCAAACTTCATACTAAGCACTTTAATACCTATAGTAACTCAATTATACCTCAAATAACATTTTAGCATATAAAACGGAGGTTGTCTGATTAACGAGCATAATTATAGGCATTAAAGTACCCGAGGGGGCTAAAATGCATAAGTTTCGAGGGTAATTAAATGCATAATTTGATACGAATCACACCCCCTAACTTACACATTGCTAGTCCCTAGTAATGAAATTCAACGCAAGAAGAACTATAAGAAAATCCCCGGCAACGGCGCCATTTTGATCGAGCGCGAAAAGTGTGCGCGTGTAAAGTGCACAGTCGTTGTTTTCGTTTCGCCAACTCAATACAAAAACCTAAGTTACTACTACACTTGCGAGGCAAGCACAACGGTAAGTCGGGTATCGAGAATCCACAGGGATAAGTTGTTAGAATTTAAGTGGTTTAATATTCCGAAATAAAAGTGTAAAAGATGATTACAAACTAAAAGAAAAGATGCATAAAGGTAAATGATTAACTAGGCAATGGTATTGAAACTAGATTATGAAAGCGAGTAAAACTATAGGTTGCGTCGAATATCCCTCACCCGAGTTAATTAGTATAAAATGGTCACATGGGTCGACGAGTTATTACAAATGCATCTCGTTTCGATAGTTAATTAAATCAAGGGTTGTTACGCCCTAAATCGTCATAAAAGCCTAATAAGATTTTGGCGTCAACAAATATCCCGGAAATTACTCACGAAAGGTCGTAAGCACGGGACATACATGATATGCCCCGTCAAATCTCCTAGGCGTAAAAACTAGGACAACGCACTCGAAATAAACCCGTAAACTCCATCACCAAAGCAAAGCAACGCGTCAACCCGAGTGAGTTCAATTCAAACACAACTTAATTTAAGTTACCTAGTAAGCATCGTAAAAACGCGATAAATGGAAAGCGGTAAATAAACGCGGTAAAATTACACTACAAAGCAAGTAATCAAAGCATGTAAACCTAAATTAGAAAGCTTGTAAATTAACTAGAAAGAAAGAAATGAAGAAATACAAACTATATTAAATGGTAGGGACGATGAATAGTGTAACTTACAACCCAATCGGGTGTCAAGCCGAGAAGAATCAAAGCCAAACTCTTCAAAAACCCCAAACCCTAACTACCACTCTCTACAATCTATTCTAACTAAGTATATCTGAATTAAAACCAAAAATGGGTTTATATAGTAAGTGGGAAAAGATAAGGGAAAAAGGAAAGAAAGAGGAAAGAGCCCAAAATATCTGGCACTACCGGTCGACCGGTCGCAGGGGCGCGGTCGACCGGTCCCTTAAGCCAAAGCATACTGTCTCCTTCCTACGGCAAAAGTTGAAACCGCGGTCGACCGGTCCCTTGTACGCGGTCGACCGGTACTCTGTTTTCAGGCTGCATTTGGTCCATGATGAGGGGAAAAAGGTCCATTACGGAAACGAGCCTAGCTTCTTCGTCCGAACTCCAAACGACGCACCGTTTACGGCCACGCGATGCTAACTCAATGAACTACGCATCCGTGGAATTTCCAAGAGACGAATAAGAAATGTTAATTGACTAAAAAGCCCTTGAAGTAGCGTCCATCGACGAAACTTCTCCGAAATGCAACGGATCCTCACTTTTAGCGTTCCAATACCTACAAAAGCACAAATAACTCCTGCAAAACATGTATCTATCCAACTCCAAGGTTGTCTGGTTAATGAGCATAAATATAGGCATTTAGGAACGTAAAAGCGCTAGAATGCATAAAGATAATGGGCGGAAATATGCAATATTCGATACGAATCACCTACGTTGGCCATGCTTTGAATGAGGCCCC
Source organism: Sambucus nigra (assembly GCA_949130495.1). Taxonomy (NCBI): domain Eukaryota; kingdom Viridiplantae; phylum Streptophyta; class Magnoliopsida; order Dipsacales; family Adoxaceae; genus Sambucus; species Sambucus nigra. Next base: position 338,821,963 of record OX422215.1, on the reverse strand, counting down.
AAAGGCCTTAACTGGGGCATAGAAAAAGGCAAATAACTTTGATGCTGAAATAAGGGCGAAGGACTTAGATCTTACCACCCATAGATCCAAGGTCGAGCATATGGAAAAGGTCGTCAATGAGTCTTCTCAATTACTGGCTGCTTCTTTAGAGGCCAAGGACAAAGCCCATGGAAAATCTTGGAGGAAGCCTTTGGACTTGATAAAAAAATAAATAGACTTCATCTATAAGTCTTTTTTTAAGAAAGGATGGGATGAAGACTTGGGCAAGGTCCGGGTTCCTCCTGAGTTTGAGGTTTTTGGAGAGCATGATCCAGGTACCCACCAACCCTTGAGGGGGAGGAGGAGGAGGAAGAATAGGAAGATGATAGCTCCAATAAAGGGAAATAGGTTTCGACCAAGAGAAAGAGGCCACAGATCAAACAAGACCGTGGTCAATTAAGAGAAAGTGACAAATGAAAAGGAGGGTTCAACTAATTGGTTTAGTCTAAGACTTTCTTATATTTTGTATCCTCTATTTTTATGATGTTTTATATGTAAGGGCTCGCCCAATTTACTATGTAATGAAATGACTCATTATTTTGACTCCACTATACTTTTTGTAGAATCGCTACAGCAGAAATATTGCGACTTCTCAAATAAAATCCAATTTTAATTAATCCAAAATTTGAGTTAAAGCCTAAAATATGCATCTAGATGATTTATCCAATAAAATAAAGTATGCAGGATAAAATAAACAATTTTAGAAAAAATCCACCAAAGGGACGAAACCTTTTATTTCACTATAATTTGTAAGAAAACGGCTTACACAGATTACAATGAAATAGGGTGACATACAAAATACCCGCAGGTGTCGGTTCCGATGTCTCGGCTGGAACTTTCCCTTTTTAGGAGGGCAGTTGTGAAGAAGAAGACGGCTCCTCCATAAGTTACGGCTGGAATTTTCCCTTTCCAGGAGGGCAGCAATGAAGAAGAAAAATGACTTCTCCACAAGAGTGAACTTTATAAGGACTCCCTCTACAATAGCATGCAACTGTCGGTTGTAGAGCTCTCCCCACAAAGTACAAACAAGAGAAAAATATGTTCTTGAAAACCAAAATAATTCACTAAGGCATATGGGAGTTTTGTGAATTGAAAACAAAAAGGGATTAAAACCCTAAAGGAAGAAGCCTAAAAGAATTCTGCTTTTGCAATTTTTCTGTTCGTCAAAACGCTGTGACTTCTTAATGAAAACGGAACCAGAGAATGAGATTTTATAGAAAATCACACCGCCTCGAAAACAGAGCTCGTTCGAACGAGATCAACAAGTCGCTCGAACGAAGTACAAATGTCATTCGAACAAGATCTAACGACATGCTATGTCTCTTAAATGACAATTTCAGGTCGTTCGAACGACCTATCAAACGAGATTCCACACGAGCCTGTAGAAAATTTCGATATGAACGCGTGGCCGCCAGTTTCGTGTCTTTCTGATTTTTTATGAATTAGTTATGATTTTTCTACGGAAAGGTGTCCGAGAACAAAATCTTTAAAAAATATATTTTGTAAAAATATCCCAAATGCTCTAAGGGTGCGTTTGATTGCAAAGTTGGAAAATGAATTGAAAATAATTGATTTCCATGGAAAATTATTTTACGGAATTATTTTCTATGGAAAATTAGTTTAGTGGTTGTTTGATTACTTTTATTTTCTTATTGGAAAATTAAATATTTTCCAACTTTTGTTGTTTGATTAGCATGATTTTCCAAGTAGAAAATAAGAGGCTTATGACAATTATATATATGTAAAAAGTTTTTTTTAAAACTATCAAATTTAAAACTTAATAAATAAATACCGTTCAACTTTCAACATTTGGAACCCAAAAAAAATGTCACTGAAATAATAAAAATATAAACTCCAATATTAAAATGCTTAAACGTTCCTTCATAACCAACAAAAACTAGAATGTCTAAAAAACTACAAATAATTAACCCAACAAAATAAAGAAGTCTTAAAACTATTAAAATACGTTGCCAATTTGTCGACTCCTATCCAAGCTTGTCAAGAATCCAAGAACGTGCAAACTCGTCATCATCTAAGTCAATGAATATCCGACCCAATTCTTTGTCTTGCTTGAAAACTTTCATGAGTTGCATTATATCAGTTTTCTCTATGTGCATGGCCTTGAGCTTGTCCAAGATAACTTTCTAATTGACGTGAGTTTGCGTTGCTTGCTTTTCAAATGAAACAGCTTGCATTTCTAAAGCAACTGCAATTTTTTTTTATGAATCAACAATAAGAGATAAGGCAGCAGAAGCATCGTCCACAAGTTTCCGACGTTTACGTCGAACTTTTGAGTTTGTTCCTTGCGAGGTTCGTTTGGACGTGATTGAAGGACTTGCCTCAGTAGTAACATTCTCATCTGCCTCATTTTCATTGTCTAAGTTCACCTCAATATTTTCACTAGCATCATTTTCATTCATTGGGGGAAAGTCATTTCTCGATACGGCTCGATCACCCGCTGCAATATCATCACCAAAAATGATACCCAAATCCTGGTAGTGAAGACACATCTTCCCCTTTAACTTCGCTGCATCAGGTTTATCCTAAATAAAAAAAAATATAAAATTAATAAATAACCAAATTTCATTAAACTAAAAAATATAAATAAATAAATAATTGTTAAAGCTAATAAAAAAAAATGGTGCTACCTTAATGTACTCTTCCTAAACATTAGGATCCGCTGTGATTCGTCCAGTTTTAGCATCCCACCCAAAACCGCTAACCTTGAATAGCTCACGGAGATCCGTATAATCTTTTTTCAAAGTCTTCAAACGTCCTCTTACGTTCTTCTCAACAATCGACACACCACATACAGAATATACGCGCTCAGCCACCTTCAAAATCTGAGTTGCTGTGAATCCATTGTCTGCCCGTTTTGTCCCAGCTAGCACTTGTTCAATGAGTGTGTTTACCAACTGCTCATCCATTTCATCGGTCCAGCGAACTTGCCCTTTTTTTGCATTACCTGGAACTGAGTGAGAAGAGGGTTGACTAACTTCCTTAATATCAGGGTGAGGGCACGTGGTCGGGGTAGGTCGTGGGACACAAAATGTCACAGAACTTCCACTTTGGCGATAAGTTGCCATTAAACCTGTTTGAAATTTTATTGTGAACATTTTTAGATCAAAATTTAATGTATCAAATTAGTCAATTGAACAGGCATACCAATAATTGTACATGAAAATATAATAAATCTAAAATTGCAAATTTAATCTTCCAGCAATAATTCATAATAAAAAAAGCTCAATCAAAGTTAACCCCAACATTGGGGTGCGTTTGATACTCATTCCACATTGCGATAGCCGTAATATTCCTCCTAGTATTCCAACTAGCCTCGGGTGTGAAAGTGATGTGGGCATTAAGGGAGGCAACTTCAGGTACATCTTGAGGCGCGGGATTAACATCATCATCACTAACCTCTTCATCGCTACAAACATCATCAATGTCATCAATTCGTATGAAGTTGTGAAGGGCACAACAAGCAAGTACTATTTTTGCTTGTGTGTCAATATCGTGAAAGGGTTGATGTCTTAGATATGCAAATCTTTTCTTAAGCAGCCCTATCGTTCTCTCGATGACATTACGGAGTGATGAATGGCGAAAGTTGAACAATTCTTTACTATTTTCTGGTCGTTGACCCTCGATGTCTCTACGGTGATAACGAGTCTTTCGATATGGTGAAAGAAAACCCAGAACCAATGGAAATCCAGCATCAGCGAGATAATATTTACCTAGTATTATGATAACCGTCATTAGATAATGAGATTTACTTTGTTATAATTTATGAAAGACAATAAAATACAAATTATACCAATAGGAACCGTTAACTTAGGTCCTTGTCGCAAGATAGCACTCCTTAATAAGCGACCGTCATGTGCCGATCCCTCCCAACCAGCAAGTACATAAGTAAACTTCATATCAAATGTACACGCCACTAACACATTTTGTGATATGACTTGCTTTATATTGCGATATTTAGGTTGCTCTAGTAAATTAACATTTGCAGCGATGTGAGTACCGTCTATCGCGCCCACGGCATCCTAGAAGAAAGCTTTGTTAATAAAAAAAAACATACATCAATTAGTAAAAAAAATAAATAATTCAGTAATAAGACCTAACCTCAAAGTAATGGTACCAGTCTTCGACGCGATCCTTATCATTTGGGGAATTCGCGATAGTTGCATTAGTGACTATATCCCTATAGAGCATAAGACATGCATCTAAAACTCTATGAAAGTAATGGCTCACTGTTTGTCCAGATCTGAAGAAATGAAAACTTTCAACACGATTGCGTTCGTCATGACCAACCGTGGTTAAAAATATAGCAACCTGTTCCTCAACCCTTACAAATCGACTATCGAGTAACCCGTAAGTACGTAAAGTAGCACACAACTTGTGGAATGGACCTCGTTTCATCCTAAGTTGCTCGTGGCAAATCCTATCGCTCATGTTGTACAATCGATGTAGTACTATAGACCTATCTTCATCCCAATTTCTATAAGGTGCCCTAGTGAGATGTCGGTCACGATAACGCCTAATAGTGCTATACAAAACTACCGCTTGCATTACCATTGCCCAAAATGCACCCACAAGCTGGCCATTGTTTGGTGTTCTTGCCATTTGATAGTAATGCTTCACATACACAACGATAAATTATTAAAAAAATTATAATAGTCATAACGTACAAATCTAAGGTGGCAGAGAAAATTAATTACAAAATTATCATTGAATTATAGAAAACATAATAATCTAAATTATAGAAATAATTACAAAAAACATTGTTGTATTCAAAAGTAATGGGTATGATATTCATTACTAACAAACCCTTCTTTCAAAAGTATTTGGTATATGTATAAATATACCTACTGTTTTTATATATGAGGTAAAACTATTAAATGGAGAGAGAGGCAGAGATGAAGTGTCATAAGAAAAATGAAGTGTCAAATATAAGACCAGTCAAGCAAAATGATCCAAAGTCCAAAGACATCACAAACGCGTTTACAGACATTATTACAGTCAAAAAGCCCTGCCTTAAAACAACCCAAAAAGTCCAACTCCAACCTACAGCCCTATAAGGCGTTACACATTTTTTTGTTCAATAATGATACCTACAGACCTATAAGGCGTTACACAGTTTTCTGTAGGCGTTACACAGTTTTCTATACAGTTTTATACCTACTGTTTTTATATTCGGTATTTGATAACGCCTAAAGATATCTGGACTTAAACTTGACAGCCCATCATGGAGAGATGTGGATTCCACTCTCTTTTCAACACGTATCAAACATTGGTTAGGAAATTCAAAAGAATTGGTATCAAAGCTCTGCATAGAACTTTATCTGTGTCCCACCACAAATATGCTTTAATTGCCAGAATTGACTTGGTAGCCACTCAACAAGAAAAGATCATGGCTCATAACAGATCTCGTAAAGCTTATAGCATAATCAAGCATTTCTAGCCTTTAATATTTTTTTAAACGAGAGGAGAAGGTTCTCAATGTTCATTTTTTCAAGAATGGGAACTGAAGAAACAAAGAGGACGGTGAGAGTCAACACACACATTAGAAACACTTGTGTTCTTATGATATCAAAAGCTAAAAAAAAGCTGGAGACAGGTGAGAGTTAACACACACAAGAATGGGGATTAATTTTCTTTCATGATATTCTATGGGTTTTGCACTGAGAGGGAGAGAGTAACATACCTTCAAAGAGAGATGAATGGCAAAGTTGGAGCCCAACAACCAGAGACTTGATTGTACGCCTAACAAGAACGGAAGTGAGAGAGAGAGGGTTACTTTCTCAAATGGGTAATGGAGATCACGTTATAAATCGAGGATAATAGATAAGCACGATCATTTGGGTGGAAAAGATCGTGTAAAATCCTAACTAGAATCGAATTCTTAGGGGTTAGTGGAGAATTGGTTTCCATCATTTTAAGGAAAAATGGGTCACGTGAGCTATTTTTTAGGAAAATAGTTCTTTGGAAAATTTTGTAATCAAACGCCATAAAAAATGGAAAATACATAGAAATTTTTTGTTTTCCATTGAAAATATGATCAATCAAACACACCCTAAGTGAAAAGTTAAGGTATTTAAAATATAACCTTACCAAAGTAAACTTCACGGAGTCTTGAATGATGAAGAACTTGAGTAATTCCGATCCGTCTTTAGTGTAGATGTCTCTTGAATGCTCTTCGATGGTGTAGCTGTATATGACATAATAAATTGATAACGGACCTACGAAAATATGTCCTTACAAATCTTCCCCTATGTCTATGCCGGTACATACATAAAACAAATCCGAATTTTCAAAAAACAAAATGACTATACAAATCTACCCTCCTATGAATAAATTTGCAAGACCTCAAAATTGTTTTTCAATCATCTTCGTCAAATCTCAAAGCTTTTCTCATCAGGGTGTGCAACAACATGATCTTCAATCTTTATACCTACACACATGAGAAAAAGAAAAATACCTTCATGATGCATCGAGTTTGAAATGATATAAGAATAAAACATTAATAAATCAAATCTCCCCCATAATGCAAAAACCTCCCCTACAACATGATAATTCTTTCTCCCCCTTTTTATGTTGTCCCCAAATAGACAGATAAGAAGAAAAAAATCAAAACATGGAGTGTCACGATAAAATGCATAGCAAAGAAAGATCAAGCTATGCGCATGCAAAGGTATGTCCCCAAAACATCCGCAAGCTATTTTTGATTTTTTAAATTTTGCATACAAAAATAGGATACAAAAAATCACACCATGGATTTAAACTCAAACAACAAAGTCATGGAAATGGAATGAATGGGTGTGAACACATTCGATAGGTAAATAAACTCAATAAATCATATGTGCATGATACATACGTGTACCCCTACTGAATGAACATCAAAAGTATCCTTAGGTGTAAAAATTGTTGAATTTAAATGACATTGTCTTAATCAAATCAACAAATCAAAGTCTAAATGATTTTCACACCAATAACGCCCAAAACTATTTAGTTCCGTTTTGAGAATTTTTCAAAAGACGCGCAAACCCATTGATATATCCATCCAAAACTCCCTCATATATAATAATGCAATTCTTTATATCTAAAGAGGTACTAAATTCTCAACTTAGAGAAAACCTATTTTTATTGCCTTAATTTTTGTGTGGGCTCTTTTCAAGCGGTGGCTTTCACGACGTGATTATTATTCACTCACAGCCCTTTGTCGTGTTCACTCATCATTTTTTCTAAACTAAATAATTAATTCCTCACGGGCAATGGTTTTTACATGCACTACTTTTATTACTCTCGTATTATTGCACTTGGTTCATTTTAAGGATAGGATTGAGATGAAAACACCCAACCAACATGTGTTAAGTCAAGAACAATAATCAAACGAATTCGTGCATGTGTGCAATAAAGGAAATTATGAGTCAAACATGTAGGAAGCAACACTTAATTACATCTTAATGACTCCAAACATTATAAAGCACATGGATGAATTGACCTATTGTCTCAAAACACAATCAAATAGTCACATGGATAAATGGAATGAAATTGTGACTCCGTCATCCAAGTGTCTATCCATAAACGATGTAGACAAAACACAAAAATCTTTTTGGATTTTTAAAAATTTTATCAAAATAATTTTTTTTGTTTTTTTTCAAAATTTTCAAATAGAAAAAAATATAACTACGAAATGATACAACCAGCAATAGGCATATAATATCGATATGCGCAATATCATATGCTAGCAAACAGTAATCACACAAGAGAATCCATAATGAAAGCATATGTGATAAATGAGCAATGCAGTGTTATCAATTGAGCATGGATACCAAGAATAACTGCATATAAACGGACCAGAAGCAAACCCATCAGTACCAAAAATCTAATCATATGAACACCAGGTACTGGAATCAGAAGGGAAGCGAAAATAGAATTTTCAGACAGGTCGCTCAAACGATATCGCTCGCTTAAATAAGCTCTGATACCAATTTGTAAAGTGGTGATCGCTTAAATAAGCTCTGATATCAATTTGTAGAATCGCTACAGTGAAAATATTGCGACTTCTCAAATAAAATCCAATTTTTCATTAATTCCAAATTTTAGTTAAACTCTAAAACATGCATCTAGATGATTTATCCAATAAAATAAAACATGCAGGATAAAACAAATAATTTCAGGAAAAATCCTCCCAAGGGGAAAAACCTTTTATTTCACTATAATTTGTAAGAAAACGGCTTACACGGATTACAATGAAATAGGGTGACATATGAAATACCCGCAGGTGTCGGTTCCGATGTCTCGGCTGGAACTTTCCCATTTCAGGAGGGCAGCAGTGAAGAAGAAGACGGCTCCTCCACAAGTTACGACTGGAATTTTCCCTTTCCAGGAGGGCAGCAATGAAGAAGAAAAATGGCTTCTCCACAAGAGTGAACTTTATAAGGACTCCCTCCACAATAGCATGTAACTGTCGGTTGTAGAGCTCTCCCCACAAAGTACAAATAAGAGCAAAGTATGTTCTTGAAAACCAAAACAATTCACTAAGGCATATGGGAGTTTTGTGAATTGAAAACAAAAAGGGATTAAAACCCTAAAGGAAGAAGCCTAAAAGAATTCTGCTTTTGCAGTTTTTCTATTCGTCAAAACGCTGTGACTTCTTAATGAAAATGGAACCAGAGAATGAGATTTTATAGAAAATCGCACCGCCTCAAAAACAGAGCTCGTTCGAACGAGATCAGTAAGTTGCTCGAACGAAGGACAAATGTCGTTCGAACGAGATCTAACGACATGCTATGTCATTTGAACGATAATTTCAGGTCATTCGAATGACCTATCAAGCGAGATTCCATACGAGCCTGTAGAAAATTTTGATACGAACGAATGGCCACCAGTTTCGTGTCTTTCTGATTTTTTATGAATTAGTTATGATTTTTCTACGGAATAATATCCGAGAACAAAATCTTTAAAAAAATATTTTGTAAAAATATCCCAAACGCTCTAAGTGAAAAGTTAAGGTATTTAAAACATAACCTTACCAAAGTAAACTTCACGGAGTCTTGAATGATAAAGAACTTGAGTAATTTGGATCCGTCTTTGATTTAGATGCCTCTTGAATGCTCTTCGATAGTGTAGCGGTATATGACGTAATAAATTGATAACGGACCTATGAAAATATGTCCTTACACTTTTTTTAATTGCTTTTGATTGCTCCTTTATGCTTTATTGCTTGTCTCTAGTTTATAAACTCCCTCTTCTTTTCTAACTTTTAGTAGTGTAGTAAAAACTTGGCCTTGGTGCCAATAGTTCAAGAAGGCAGAGACTTAGATTTCCTTCTTGGTCAGTATGCTTCTGGATGAGGTCGAGAAACATTTTTTAATGTTCGATAAGCACTCTAAATGATGGAAAATGCCTACGGTAACCAAGTTTGTGTGGTTATTTCATTTCGGGCCAAATTCAAAGATGTCAGTGTTATTATTGTCTTGCTGTATAATGAAAATAATTCTCTAAAGGACCATCTCGACAAGGTTGAATAAGATTTTGAGAAGAATGAGGCAATCAAGAAAGGTTTGCATGAAGCTAATGTACCACTTTAGGAAGGGTCCTCGTGTAGTTTAGGCTGCAGGATATGATGAAGGTTGGATGGACACCCCTCTCCACTTGGACGAGCCCAAGGATTCTAAATTCTAATACTAGTACCAGGTAGATTATCCTTGTACTCGTCTTCAACCCCTTGCAAGTTATGGGTAATGGATACCTACTGGTGCCATTCCTCTTTAGCTAGTGGAGAATTATCTCTTGGAACATGACAACAATGATGAGTTCCAGTCTAATCAAGAAAATGGTCGTCGATTTGCTATAGTTGAGTGGGTGATTCACCGAAGATGATGGATGACTCTTATTGTTTTATGTCTCTGTGTATATTTATTTTGTAATTCTGTCAATCTGGCTTCTTGTAATTAAACGAATATTTTATTAACGAAATTGTCAATTTAATTCAATCTTTTGTATTTTCCCATTTTTTTATATGAAGCTAGTTTTTCATGTTTGTCTTACCTTTTGGGGTATTGTCGTCACGCCCCTTAGGCCTAGAGAGAAATGTGGCAAAAATTCACCTCATCACAGTTCCATCTAGCCCTTCAAGATTTTAGTCAACCGAAGTCCGAACGCTCAGTGTAAAGAGATCCCCCATATGTCTTTTTCTTTCTTGCGCAATTCTTGATGTTTTAGTGTTTGTTAGTGACGAAAATATGTAACCTTAAGATATGATTAAGTGTAATCCTACTAAGGAAATAAAAGGGGCGATCAAAACTTGATCGGACAATTTTGAATAAATTTTTAATGATGATGGCCTTATCATAATGATAATTTATTATTAACGATGTTGGCTGCAATTTGGAATAATAAGAAAGGTGATTTTATTAATTGGATATGTAAATATCCAAATAATTGAACGATGAAATAATTAGAACATGCAGAGATTTTTTTTTTAAATTTCTTAAGGTTGGTCGCGTTCCAAGCCCTATGTATCTCCCTGCCCTCCATTGTTTCCAGATGATTGGCTCCTTTATTGTAATGCTTGGCCAACTAGTGTTGATAGGATCCTAGTTTGATCAAAGTCTCTTCCCTTCTTTCCTCGACTGGGTCGAGCTAAGTCCTTATGATTTCTTCGTTAATGCTTTGGATGGAAATAGTGCTCCTCATGGTCATCAAACCTTCTTCTAGTGGAATTATAGCTTCCATTCTATATACAAAAGCAAAGGGAATTGATTTGTCTCCATTATTATATTTATTTACACTTTATACTTATCCCCCTCGAGTACTTTAATACCTATATGTATAATCACTAACCAAGCGACCTCTTTTATGTATGTATATATGCTTTGTTACATATAATTGAGCTTTTATAGGTATTAAGGTGTTATGCGTGAAGTTTTCTTGGATTTCAAAAGGTTTCATATCAAAGCACGCATCTAGGGCTTTTTAATCATTTTATCATTTAAGTTTATAGCCTAAAGTCTTTGGAAAAGTGTTGCCCTCTGTCTTAGCTTTGCGTAGCCTCTGACCGTTCGTCGTTCCGAATTATAACAAAGAAGACACGTCATTTTTCGTATGACAAGCAAGTGAAGAAATAAGAAAGAACAAAGATTCATATGTTTGAGATTCGAATCGATTCGGTCCTTTTATGAATCAATTCTCACCCTAACAATGCCAAAATTTTCATGATCCGAATCGATTCGGGCTTGTCTTGAATCAATTGGGCCCCTGTAATACCGACTTCTTTGGTTTACAAGTGAGCCACTATTGGTTTTGAATATATAGTTTTCCCTTTACTTATTTGAGATATTCAGATTATAGTTTAGTCTTAGGTTAGATTTGGTTTGGGATCTCTTATCCTTATCTCTCCTAGGTTTTGCCCATTTAGGTATATAAACTACTATTCATCTTCTTCTCCATTTATATAAGCTTCCATTTTTAGTTTCAAGCTTTGTTAACCTAGTTTATTTCTTTGTTAATTAGTTTTATTGCTTTATTTATTACTTTTCTTTAATTTTATTCCATTTGAAATGCTTTGTATCTAATTTAGTTTAAATTGAGATGATTGAACTCACCTTGGATTAGTTGACTTATTTTCTTTGGTGATGGATTATACTAGTTTCAATGGGTTAGGTTGTTCTTGATTTGACGCCTAGGATATTCAAAGGTGTATATTATGTATGCATTGTATTCACGACCTTTCATGTGTAATCTCCGGGATATTTGTTGACACCAAAATCCTAATAGGATTTTATTAGAATTTCGGGGGTAACAACTTTAGATTTGATCGCCTGACGAAATGAGATTTAATTTTACAAAACTTCTATTCCCATGTAACCATTTATACTAATTAACCCGAGGTGAGGGATATTATTATCAATACACGGTTTTTATTCTCCTTGTGCTTAACTTAGTTCAAATACATGCCTAGATTAACATATGATTAAAATAATTGTATTTTACCCTTTTATTCAGAAGTAAGAAATCAATTATCGTCTACCACTCATTCCGAGTTTAGTTAAATTTTAGGCTTTTTGTATTATGGTGAGAGTTGAAAACAAAGACAACATAGTCAACATGGACGCTCTTCTTCCCACTCAATCAAAATGGCACCATTGTCGGTGAATTGATTAAAAACGAAAGCACATCCTCGTTTCCTGTCTCAATCAAAATGGTGTCACTGTCGAGGATTGTTTTGTTATAGAATTTCATTGATTTATTATTTCGTATATATTTTTGTATTGCTCTTTTTATTTCAATTTCTATTGTAGACGTTCACATTTGAATGCCAAGAAATGTTGAAATCTTGGTCGCACACCTCTCTACTTGGATTTTCTATCTACGAACTTTTCGATAATCATGTCTTATTCTAGTATCCTTGGTAATGGTAATGGTTCTCAACTTTGTAGTAAGAATACTTTCCAAAGTCCCCCAAAACCTGTGACTTTTAGTGAATACTTGCTGATATGTATAAATTTGGTACTCAACTTAGTCAAGGCCCAATCCACCTCAAGGGTCTAAATAGAAGGGAATTTATAACAAGACCGACTTACCTCATAGATCTAAGTCTACCATATACAACCCCATGTAAATATGTTCTAGCCTTACATGAGCTAAAAATATAGGACCCCAAATATATGTATATATTATTTGGATAGATCAAGCATAGACCAGTGGATGCCCCCGTAAGGATGAGTGATTTAGTTAGTATTGATGATGACGCAAGGGGTAGAGATAGTCATAAATTAAATAATTGCAAAAATGCATTGTTAAGTTGTATTGTATGGTACAAATCAACATCTATGGGACCCTCTCATTGTGAAAGATTACCACATAAACTGGAGACGTTATTTTACAAAGAATGTAGGACCCTCACTAGATACAAGTGACTCAAACATGAAGAAAAGACCAAGTGCATGTCATGCGCATGACCTACCCATGTACGTAACCATGTCTTGCGCATGACCTATCCCTAAACATGACCATGCAAGGCGAATAACCTGCCCATGTACGTGACCATGTCTTTCATGTGACCAAGTCCTACACATGACCATGTCATGCACATGACTAACTCAACTTAGTAAAGTGATCGAAGATCACTTATCCAAGGCCTCACATACCAAGTCCATAACACCTAGGTAACACAACTAATGCATGATAGGTCCTCAGAGAAGGTGAGCATTAAATGGCTAAGCATCATCCTCGAAGAAGGTAATCATTAATGGATCTAATATATACTCAGAGAAGGTAAGAATGAATGACTCTGACATGTCCTCAGAGAACATGGCTATTAATGCCTCCCAACCACCATAATTAAAGCATTCTTACTTGCTAAATCTTCAAGTTTATAAAATACCAACACTTCACTAAGGAAAGTCAGGATGATAATTGAGCTTCATTTTACTACACATTTGTACTCTCTCTCTCTCTCTCTCTCTCTTTACCTTGAATTCCCTAACCTCTAGAACATGATGTGTTTAGTCTCTGAAAAATTGTAACCGAGCCTTTGGGCACTTTAATTTAGCTTTATGGCCCTATATTAATACAACGAAAGAAAGAGAGCATTCCAACCGTGGACTTAGGCCTAAACCATCATGTTCAACCATGTTAAACACTTGTGTCAAAATTCATTTATTATTTTTATTTTAAAAGTCCAACTCACACTTATTTTGTACTAGGTGAAGTCAAAGTCATCCAAATTTTGACAGCACTAACTGACATCATCTGTGGAAAAAACTTATCACTTTTCTAAATCCCTCTTGTGGAAGGGCCCTCACAAAGCCGGTGGGTATCCATCCACCAAAGGATCTCATGTTCCTGTAATGGACCATAACCTTTCAGAATTCAAGTCCCACATGAGAACCACACTCAGGCACTGTATAAGTATTCTCATACTCCCATCTCAGTTTAAAAAAGGTTGACCTTCTAGGACAACCATTCGCATACCTCCTATAGGCCGGTTAAGAAATAAGAAGCCAAATTTGAGATTATATAAAGGCTATTGCGTTTAAGACTCCGAATGTCAACAGAATTACCTTATGTTTTGAGTACACCTTTTTCGAGATGTTGTGCCACTGTCTAGTACCCAGGAAGTTCAAACACCCCAACCTTGAGAGTTGCGATGGAACCACATATCCTATTGACCACATCTAATAATATAATGTGTTAATGAGTTTTAAAGAGGTATCTGATGCCATCAAATGCAAAGCCTTTGACTCCACATTAAAAGAATATGCAAGGCAATGCTATAATAAACTCTCACATAGGTCTATCACGTCCTTTAAGGAACTAAGTACCTTATTTATAACAAACTTCATTAGAATAAGGAAGAATCTAAAACCCCCAATATACTTATTAAATATGAAGCAACAAAAGGGAGAGTCCCTCAAGGACTATGTGAAAAGATTCAATGAATAATCTCGCAAAGTGGATAGTCTCACTGATCAAGTGCCCATTATTGCCTTCACAATCGGAGTCTAGTCCACTAGGTGCATTATGGCCTTAACCATGATCCCGCCAACCATTATGGCCCAACTCTTGGCTGAGATAAAAAAAAGTAAATAAATGTGGAAGTTGCACTACTCATAAGGGCCACGGCTAAGGCATATGGAGAACATAAGAGATTAAACCCCATTTTATAAACCCAAGCAGTAGACAAGAAGAAGAAGAAGAAAATGAGAAATTTGGACCTCTGACATTCCATAGGTATACTACATTGACAGCTCCAGCGGTGAAAGTCTTTGCCCATATAATGGAGGGCACCAACCTCTTCAGAGCTCCAGACAAAATGAGGATACCAGATGAAAAAATAAATAAATAAAAGTATTATAGGTTCCACTGAGACCACAACTATGAAACTAATGAATATATCAAGCTAAAAGAGGAGACTAAATGGATCATTCAACAAGGGGAACCTGAGGCAATTCATCCCCAGAAATCCACAGCAAAGGCCTCTTAATCCAGATAAATTTGACGCTGATAAAGTAGAAGACCTAATAACGGAGTTGTTTGTTATCACTGGAGGATTTGCATGATGAGGAGAAAGTAGATCTGCTCTAAAGTCACATTTCAAACAAATTTAAGTGTCTCCAAGGCATTCAGAAGTAAATGCAATAAAAGAAATTAAAGTTCCTCGTATAATTCCCACCGAAATATCCTTCTCTTAGGAGGATGTAGGAAATATCTATGATCCAAATAACGATCCTTTTATCATTATAATGGCTGTGGCATTACACCTAGTCCACTAGGTGTTAATATACACGGGAAGTGGATTCAACATATTTTTTATGATGTATTAAAAAATTTAGGTTTGACTAAAGAAATCCTTCAAACCGTGAGAGGACCTTTGGTTGGTGTCTCAACAGAAAAGGAATATCCCTTAGGTTATACTGAACTCAATGTAACCTTAAGCGCATCACCATTACAAACTTCCAACATACCTAAGTTTTTGTTACTGGACAGACCACTAAACTACAACATCATCCTTAGGAGGTCCACTATGAATAAGATAAGGTCATGGTTGTATACCCATAGCCCGACCATGTGTTTTTCAGTCCAAAGTTATGGGGTTGGGTAAGTCATGAGAAATTAAAAGGAGGCAGAGAGTGTAACTTTACATAAATTAAGGAGAAAGTGGGAAATAAAGACTTTAAAGTGGATGGTGTGAACCCTAGAGATGAATAACCTAAGATGCAGGAACCCCTGAGGAATTGGAAGCAGTTCGACTATATGAAGAAGATCTAGATTGTACAGTGCAGGTGGGATCCCAATTAAACCGCTTCCCAAAGGAAGCACTTGTGAAGTTCCTCAAAAGCAATCAGGATATATTTTCTTAAAGTTGCATATACACAATCGGGGTAGATCCAATAATTATGACCCATCATTTATATGTAGATCCATCTTCCAAGTCGATGAAGCAAAATAGGTGTATCTTCACAGTAGAAAGAAATGAAAAAACTAAAAAAGAAGCGGACAAGTTGACCAAGGCAAGGTTTATTAGGTAAGTGAACTGCCCTAATTGGCTCTCAAATGTGGTCCGTGGGAAGAATCCAAGCTGTAATTAGAGACTTTGTGTGGACTTTACAGACCTAAACAATTCTTGACCTAAGGACAACCACCTATTGATAGGGTTAGATATGGTTGTGGATGCCACAGAAAGTCATGGGTTTCTATCCTTTATGGATGCATCCTTTAGATACGACCAAATTTGGATAGTTGGAGAAGATGAGGATACAATATTATTCATAACTGATAGAGGCATATATTGCTACAAAGTTATGCCTTTTGATCTAAAAATGCAGGAGCAACCTATCAGAGGTCAGTAAACTTAATGTTTGAAAGACATATAATGAAGATCATGGAAGTTTATATCGGTGACAAAATAGTGAAGAGTCTTAATGTCTCTTATCACATCAGGGACCTTAATGAAACCATTTCCATTCTTCGTCAACATAAGATGAGTCAGAATCCCACCAAGTGTGCATTCGAAGTGTCTGAAGAAAAATTATTAGGGTTTATAGTTACAAAGCATGGAATAGAAGGCAATCCAAAGAAGATTCAATTCCTCCTCAGTGTAAAGTTCCCAAAGATTTTGAAAGATGTCCAAATCCTAGAAGGTAGAGTAACAACACTTAATAAGTTCATTTCACCTTCCACGAACAAGTGTCTCCCATTTTTCAAGGTCCTGAGAAAGGCTTGCACTTGGAATGTAAATGTGAACTAGATTTCCATAATCTCAAAGAATAATTGGGTACTACTCTATTACTTTCCAGAGACCATCCAAGGGAGTATTCATACGTCTATTTAGCCGTGTCATTATGGTTCGTTAGCTCAACACGTGTTAGGGATGGCAAAGGAGTTCAAAGACCAATATACTACACAAGTTGAGCACTCCAAGGAGCAGAAACTAGATGGAGAAATTAGCATTTTCCCTCATAATATCCTTAAGGATATTGCACATTTATTTGCAAGGATTCCAGGTCATGATGATGATCAACTAACATCTTCGTCAGATGCTTCAAAAACTAAAAACTTTAAGGCATTTAATGATTTAGTCCATAGAATTGGGTCAGTTTGACATAGAATATAGGCCATGGACTTATCTCAAAAGGCAAGCCCTTGCAAACTTTGTAGCAGAATTTATATCCATGAGAAAAACCACACCAGAGGAAGCAGAAGAAGAGGAAACAGAATCAGCAAAAAGTAAGGGTACTCAAACCATGGATCCAATGATTCCAGTTTGGATATTACATGTGGATAGATCATCCAACCAATTGGGGAGCGGAGCATGCCTGATTCTTAAGGCACCAGATGGAATTATAATTAAGTAGGCACTAAAGTTTAATTTTAAGACCTATAATAATGAGGAGGAATACGAAGCATTGTTAGATAGGTTAAGGTTGGCCAAGAAGTTTGGGGTAGATTAAATCAATGTTCACAGTGACTTTCTATTAATAGTGAACCAATTCATAGGAGAATACGAAGCTAAGGAGGAACAAATGGCTCCTTACTTGGGAAAAGTAAATAATATTATGAAAGAGTTTAAAATTTTGGTGATCACAATAATCTCGAGGAAAGACAATGAGAGAGCGGACTCACTTGAAAAGTTGGCCTCCATTTAGAAAAATCCCAATTCAACTTATATTCAATGCTTGGACCAAAAGTCCACTAAGGTTAAAAAGGAGCCTCCTCCCATAGCTCTTGTAGGGCATTGTAGATGTTGGATGGACCCCATCCACATCAATGTGGAAAAGAGAACACTATTCGGGGAGAAATCAGAGGATAGGAAGATCAAGTACAGGGACACTCGTTACATTCTCATCAACGGAGTCCTTTATGAAAGAGATTACATGTTTCCATGGCAGAGGTGCCTCTTCACAGAATAGACTAACTAATATTCCCAAGTGTAACCTCGTCAGGGCATAACTCATATTCAGCCCAGCCGACCCAGCAAATCATGCTTACCATAAGGAGCCCAGTCTCAGCTATCTCGGTCTCATCCAATATTTTAGGCCAAGACCTCCTACCAATCAAGACCTCCTTCTCCCATCTTGTCTTATACACCTGATAGCCAAGATCCAATCTCAACCTGACGTATACTCAAACGAGACCACACTCTCAAGACTATGCCTAAATAGGACTCTGTGGGTCTTATACCTAGCCCAGTCGAGATCCTTCTACACGACCTATCTACCACGCACGAGGCAAGGCTCCAGCATAATCATTCCATGTGGGCAGGCAGTTATAACCGAATCATATGTCCACATGGGGGAAATATTTTGTTATTATGATCTACATGCATAAGTGACATGTGGTTATTGCTCATTGGCTATTATTTACTACACATGCCTGGTGCATGCATGTGGTGCACACTGTACCAGCCCATCACTATATATACTAGTCTACTTCAACCTTAGAAAAAGATTGATAATTATAAACCTTAACCAATACTCTGTTAAAATCACAGTAGAGAGAGAAAGCTGAGTGAATTATATCACCGGGCTATTAGAGCCTTCATTCATAGTGAAACCCACTCACCCATTCACAGCGGAGTAGGCTAGATAGCTAAACCACTTACTTTATAGTCTTTTTCTCCATTGCCTCATCTCCTTTTTCATTTATATTACTGTATTTTCACTATTGTTGCTCCTTCATTATTTTACTGGTTTGAGCTCTCAATCATTTACTAGGTGGTACTATAACTGGTATCATCACTAACTATGACCTAAGAAAGTCCCATGAAGGAATATATGGGCACCACCTAGGGGCAAGGTCCTTTTCTCATTGTGTGATAATGGAAGGATATTTATGGCCTCTATTTCTTAAGGATGTGCATGAAATTGTACAAAAAATATGACAAGTGCCAAAGGTATTCTAACATCCCAAGGCAACCACCAAGTGAGCTAGTCCCTACACTCACCTTGACAATTTTCTTAGTATGGAATATTCATAACAGGTCCTAGCCCTCGTACTCCAGCCCAGAACAAATTTATAGTGGTAGCAATAGATTATTTCACAAAATGGGAGGAAGAAGAATCCTTCACCACCATAACCGAGAAGAAGATTTAGAATTTTATGGGGAAATTAATTGTTTGTAAGTTTGTCATACCCACACTATCATTAATGATAATGTCACTCAGTTTGATAATGACATCTTTCAAAACTTTTGTTCTGGATTGGGAATCCACAATAGTTATTCGTCACCCGCCCACCCACAAGCCAATAGGCAGGTCGAAGTAACCAATCGAACCATTATCCAAATCTTAAATAAGAGGTTAGATGATGAAAAAGTTCTATGTGAAGAACAATTCCTTGGCATCCTATAGGTCTACTAGACTACTGCGTGGGGAACAACAATGGTGATACCATTCTCTTTAGCCTTTGGAACTAAAGTTGTCATACCAATTAAAATTGGTCTCCCGTAGTATCGAACCTTATATCCCACACCTAACACTAATAATGATGATCAAATAAAGGTTGAATTAGAGCTCGTTGGAGAAAATATGGAGGAGGCTCAAATAAGAGCAACAACCTACATGTAAAGGATAGCCAAGTACTACAATACAAAATTTTACCCCAGGAGTTTCTCTGTAAGAGACTTGTTCCTTAGGACCCAAAAGATGGAAAGTTAGGTCCCAACTAGGAAGGCCCTTTTATGGTAACCAAGGTAACAAGGCCAAAAACCTATCATCTAAAGACTATGGAAGGAATGGAGCTACCCCACCCTTAGAATGCTTAACATATAAAAATACTATCAGTTGTATGAAGCGCACCTTTTATCACTTTGCTATGTTGTAATCCAATAAGAATATTCCAGAAATGAATGAAAAGTTTCTTTTATCTTAAAGAAGAGCCATTTTTAAAATTTCTTTGCTAAGGACCCAAGTCCCACACTTAGGTTATGGCCCAAAGGTCTCAAATGACCTCATTAGGATACATCCTAAAGGTCTAAAAATGACCATCTAGGCTACGACTCAAAGGTCCCAAGCGACCACATTAGGATACGGCCCAATAGTCTCAAGTGACTAAGAAACGTAGACTCCGACCTAAAATTTTACATGACCACATATCCCAAGGTCTTAAATAATCGTAGAGGCCTTAGAGGTACCTAACCACAATGGGAGGAAAACAAACTATATAGCTTTGAATATTTTGGTTCTGATATTAGAAGGATTGTGGGAAAGATACATATAGGTCCATAAGAAACCTCGAAACAAAAATCTTCCAATATAAAAAAAAAGTTGCAAAACATGCACTTAAAGTAAACATCCAATTACAGTTGGTACGACAATAACAAACACCACTCATCCTCCTCAAACTCAAAATAAGGGTCACCCTCGGGAAGGTACACATCGAGGTCAATAGTAAGATGGTCCTTAATAATCATCGCCCTCAACCCATCATAACCATCAACAAATTCCTCTCCCATTGCGTGGTGAAATTATTTGGATGTGGTGTACTCATCTTTAGCTTTTTATCATACATGTGGAATAGAATCCTCTAAGACAACCACCTTATTCTTCTCTTTCTCTAGTAATGTGCGAGCTTGATCTCTATCCAATTCAACCTCCCTCAAAAGTATCTCATTATGAACAAACTCAGTGTTAACAGCTTTTACATTATCCTCAAGTATGCAAACCTTGCGCTTGGAAACTTCCAAAGTCGCTTCAAACGCTCTTATAATCTATCTTTCTCCTTTTCAAAATCCACCCACAAACGACCAATAAATCAATCTGAAGCATCAATTAAGGTTGAAAACTTAGAATCTTGCTGATTTATTTCCTTCACTACGTTTCTCTCTACAAATGAAGCCCCGAAATCTAGGTTTGAAAGAACCACTTATTGGTTAATTTGTTGCCAAAGAGAGAGTAACAAAGTAAGAACAAAATGGATGGAGTCACGTCCAAGTATGGTAAGAACAAAATGGATGGGGACACGTCTAAGTATGGTTACAACAAAACTAATATACATACCTCTGAAAGATCTTCCTCCAAGCGTAAATCAAGACCATGAGGAGTATCCTTGCTCATGTCATCAATTTTGTTCATGTCAAGGTGGGACCTCAAATGAGTGTACATATCTCTCTCATCTTCACTCATTTGTGACTCTATGGGGGGAGACCTAGAACTATGTGATACATTTACAGGACAAGTCTTAGCCTTTCATAAATAAATCCTCTTCTTCTTAAATTAAAAGTGCATCAGAAACTTGTGTGCTCCCCTTTTAAGGAACCCTGGGTGAAAAATATAATCCCAAGTCATCAATGTCACACGTGGGTTTCCCCACCTTAAGTTTTGATTTCTTTTTATCTTTTTTACCCCCATTTAAGGGCTCGTTCCGTGGGAATCTTTCTTTCATATTTCGCCCATCAGTGGGAGAGCTCGACACTAGTGACTTGGACGCACTGGAAACATAATCCTTTCTCACTTTTCATTTCCTTATGGAAGGAGCTGTAAGTAGGAGGGGAAATATTAATAACTAAGAGAACATTACCCAATCCAGATAAGTGCAATATATATATATATATATATATATATATATATATATATATACTTACATAAGGAGATAACACCATGAGTGGGGGGCAGGACCATGACAGGTGGGATCGGATTCATGCCACAGTAATGAAGAATAATCTCCAAAAGTAACTAATCATCTCTTGTGCAACCTAGTTCTTCGACCTCCTACACATGATGAATGGAGGCACCATAAAAAAATACAACACTCCTTAACTAAAGTGAAAAGACAAATTCAGGTTACCATAGT
Source organism: Sambucus nigra (assembly GCA_949130495.1). Classification (NCBI taxonomy): domain Eukaryota; kingdom Viridiplantae; phylum Streptophyta; class Magnoliopsida; order Dipsacales; family Adoxaceae; genus Sambucus; species Sambucus nigra. The sequence continues at coordinate 338,800,129 of OX422215.1, read as the reverse complement.
CAATAGAAAAATATATACATATTTCTAATAATTACTACACATCGATAATACCTAAAGGGTCAAAAACTCGTAATTCAGTGGGTACATTAACACCCTCGTCACCAAGGATAAACTTCCACTGTCCGTAAACAAAGAAAAAGTCATGCTTCCAATCTTTAATAGTTGGAATAGGAGATTCAAGAATGTGAGTTTCTTTGGACCTAATGTTGAGGTGATACCAACCCTTGTTTTACACCTATATGGAAGTCCTGAGATGATAAAAGTATAAAAACTCTAATGGACTAGAAAATTTTCACGTCGCCTGCTTAAATCTAATAAGGGTTATTAGAATGTGCTTCCAAGCATTCAATTGAAGTTACTAGGGAGATAAACTAATAAAACTCAACATTTTCCTCGCACAACGAGGTAAGTGAAGTTTTAACCCTACTTCAAATGCGGACTTAGAAAGGCACACCTCCCCAACCTTGGGGCTACAACATGCGTATTGTAACACACCTTATTTCTAAGGCTATAAAATTTAATTGAATGGGTGATTTGGCATTTATTTAAATCAATGATTTGGGATTTAATTAATTCGGAGAAATTATTTAATTTGGTGATTAATTCGGTCTATTTAATCTCACGTGTGCCGTATTTTGAGGTGGAAATAAGATAATTTTATAAAGTGAATCGGATGATGATTTAGAGGTCAGAGTTGATTCTAGAAGGATCAAAATAGTCAAAATACTATACTCGGGGGTATAGTTTGGGTCCAAGAGCAATTTTAAGCCAAATCGGCACCGTAGGAGGGCATTTTGGTCATTTGGTAAAATAGGGTAAAGAGAGCTACGAATTTACAAAGCCTTTATCAATATATAATTGAAATAGTCTAGGGTTAGAAAGACAGAAAACAAAAGGAGGCCATTAGAGAAGAAGGATAATCCATTTTTGAAGCTTAAGGAATGGCTCATGAGAGATTCAAGTGATTCTTGTGCCACAAACATCATTGCAGAGTGGATTTAAGGGGAAGACCAACAAATACATTATCAAAAAATAAAATCAGACCTTTAACTAAGAGTCAAGTATTTATCTTGCATTTATATTAAGCATGTTACAATAACTATGTAGAATAGGGTTTGATTTACATGTTTTTGAAAGATTTATATGAATTTTGGGTTGGTATAATCCATGAATTGAAGTAGGATTGCATCAGAGGGTTTGGAATGATTTATGTGAATGAAATCCGGGTCCTTGATTAATAGATGTGAAGAACATGAGAAACTAGGGTTTTATGTACTTTTAGAGGATAATCTATTCTTGGCTTAAATTCTTGATGAATTAATGATTAATTTAAGTTTAAAATTATTCCTATACATCTATATAGTGATTATTTATGTTGGTTTGAATTTTGGTGAGGTTTCATGAAGGTCTGAGGTGTCAAAAATGGAGGAAACGAGTTAAAGAAGAAGAAGGCTCGTAGATCTGGTACGGCGAACCATCTTGCTTTTGAGGTCGAACTGGTTTGATTTACTTGTATGTCAAGAATGAAAGATCTTTTCATTACAATCGCGTGGGAGCCTACCTCATGGTTTTCTAATTTTTTTTAATTAGTTATGATTTTTCTACGAAAAGGTGTCCGAGATCAAAATCTGTAGTTAGAAATTTAATTGGGGTATAAAATCAGTAATGAACTATATGAGGACTTTCAGAACTTCAATAGACCTATAGTCGAGGCTTAGGCTTATTCATAATGATGATAAAATTAGACTAGGTCCTATGAGATTTAACCGATTATGTTGCATATTGGAAATTTATGAATTGGGTTACGGGAAGAATAAATGATTACCTACGGATTAGTATCAATATAATGGTGAGGTGTTAACTTCCAAAATTTCTTAAAGGATGATGAGGACTCTTCGGGTAGAGAATAAAACTCGAGAAAAATACGATGAGTAGTATAATGGTAAATTAATAATATGTAGAATATTTGGGAGTGATATATACTACATATCAAACATGTATTATAGGTTGAGTTTATACCTATACTGATGTCATATGAAACATATATTATAGGTTGAGTGCATACATATACTGATGTCATATGTATGTATCATTTGTGTGAATACCAATTGTGTGAATCCTTATGTGCTTTTGTGTATGTTAACATACCTACGCTACCTACTATCACGAAGGTCCCGCACAGTGGGCGATCCCACCTTGATGATTCTAGTGAGGTCTGGATTAGTGCTCAGAGAATAGTACTGATAGTGGATAACTATGTGAGAGAAATAGTGATGCTGGCTAGTCGATTGGCTACGTTAGGTGTGTGACCAGCCCCTAGATTTACTGCTATGTTCCCCTTCAATATGTGTGATTTGATTGATTGTTCGAGGAGACATACTGAACCGATAGTCCATAATTAGGTACAAGAGGTACTTGTATTGATACTAGAGTACACGAGTGCGCATCGTTATGTCTTGTATGGGAGATGCGGTATATATATATATATATATATATACACTCATGGATGCTTGATCTTACTTATATGTGTGATAGTAGGGAGACTAGATAACGTATATCTAAATAATGTTTAATCTTATTTATGTGTGATAGTAAAGAGAAAGAGTGTATATCTAAACAATGTTTAATCTTATTTATGTGATAGTAATGGGGACTAGATAGTGTATATCTAAACAATGCTTAATCTACTTAAGAGTAAAGAGTAAATAGTAAATAAGATAGATAGTACAAATCTAAAGGAAAGTAAGGGTGAGATCTTAACATGAGGATCATAATAATAACGTAAGAGAAATGTTAATTATTAGTTGCTCAGTAAAGTACTGTATGGGCGGTATAGGGTAAGTTAAGGAGAAACATACTAAAGGCTTGATGAAAAACTAGGGTATACTGTAGCGTACTGTATGGGCGATACGTGAGAGCTAGACTGATGTATGGTTAATTAGATGCTTGATAGCTAGTTAGATTGGGGTAGCTTGACTAGGTAGGACATTAGGTGCGCACTATAGATGAGAGGCGGGGAATTGAAGCGAGTGTAAGCAGCCTAACATGTGTATCTAATAATTGTTCATTTAAACTGCAATTTAAATTCTTGCTAAATATTTTCAAATGGTTTTTACTTAGGTTCTGACTCGTACTTGCAAAACTTTTTCAAAACCCTTTTAGTTGTCCATCCACAGGGACGCCCAGTTTGATGATCTGCTCCAGGGATGTGTAGCTGCATCACATGTGGATGCTTGCAGGATTTGGACTTAGACGCTTTGGTTACTTCATTCCTAGAGTAGGATGCAGTTCAGTTATTTCAGTTGGGCATGTCGCCCATTCAGTTATTTATTTTATTCACTTTATCAGATTTTGTATATGTGGACTCAGTTTGATTTCATTAGCTGGTTAGTTGGATTTTATATTGAGATCCGATAGTTTATTTGGTACCATTTTATTTCAGTTATTTATCTGGTGTTTAGTTTAGATTATTTTCACTGCATGGATTGTCTAGTTATGGTGATTATTTCATTTATGTTGTTGTTTAATAAAAAGATAAATTGACATCAACTTTTTGAATATTAGGTGGTTAGTTAAATTTTAAAAAGTTTTCAATAGTGATGCTAAGAATGAACCATATGAGATTCCTATTTTAATTGGATGAAGGACTGATCACCCAATATTTAATTAGGCAGGGTGTCACGCGTATTCAAAATGTCCTGGTACCCTGAGGCCAATATTGTCCAGAATGCCATATTTGAACTGCATATCCTCTAACTCAAAGCTATCAATAGTAGAACGGAACTCCATGGCACCAAAAATAAGAGACATGAGGCAATTAGTCACGAGTCTCCATGGGTGTCAAAAAAATGAGCGAAAGGGTAGGTAATAAAGTGATATCCTCTCCAACAACTCCTCCCCACACCACTAGTGGAGGCTAGAACAATACCTTTAATGCTGTAAAACTGAGCTCCAACGTTTTTTAATGACTCCTCAACCTTATGTCGAGTGGTTTATGATCACTCGATTGGGCGACCTCTAGAAGTATGAAAATCAAGGTCAAGCTGTTCAAATCCCACTATAATCAAGCTGTAAATTCGATAGAGAAAAAAATCGCGACTCGGATCAAAGTGAAGGTAGTTATCTTCGCAAATGTTAGTATCCAACCCTAAAACTTTAAATAACGCTCATGTCAAGAAAAATCAAAGAAAAGAGTTTTAACTCAATGGGAAAGAAATTAAAATGAAGGGAATATATCAATTTTTATCAAAATTAATGTCCTGAAATTTTGCCTAAAGTTTTATTACCAAAAGTAGTGTTGATCCATGTTAGGACTTTTCGTCTACTACAAGAAGATGGTAAAAAATCCCACGTCCGTCAAAAGCCGCCAAAAGGATCATTTTTTAAAATATATAGGTACATGATAACACATGAAATATATATATATATATGTGTGTGTGTGTGTGTGTGTGTGTGTGTGTGTGTGTGTGTGTGTGTGTTTTGTTATCCCTCCAATAACTTTACTCAGGTAACACAAATATGACAGAAGGAATAGGAGAAATCTTAGTCCAAAGTCGTGATTACCCTATATATGGTGTTATTCCTCCAACAACTCTGCTCCGGTAGCACAAAAATAATACAAGGAAGAGGAGAAACCTTACTCCAAAGCCGTGAAAAGGTGCAGACCCAACCCTAAATTCATATATTTTGATGTATAGTCGAAAGTAAGTGAGTATGGGATTCGGTAGAGCCGAAAGTAAGTGAGGAATCACTGAAGTATAATAAAAGAAGTTCTTGGAAATTTTTATTGGATACTAACATGGGTCCCCGTGTAAAAACATTAAGGATAATGGTAAAACATGCCATCCTCTGACTCAATTTACTCCTTGAACAAATATGAGATAGTGAGCCTTCTTTGTGATAAAAATTCATGGGAACCCCTGTTGTGTTCTTTTATGAAATTTGTTTCTTGCAATGAATAGTAGTTTAGATATGTGGAATAAAAGAGTGGGAGACGTGGTACCCCTATCTCCCCTTTTTATTTCATTTTTCTTAGAGGTAGGTCAGGGTTTGGACTAGATCAATGCGCTACTACACCTACTTCATTTTGTCTCCCACCCGTTATAACAAAGCCAAAGAGAAAATGATGTGGGACACAACCCCCTGCCACTTACCCCTCACTTAAAATTTGGGATTGGTTTACCAAAGGTATGGGACCTTCGACATAGACCTCCTACACTAATCAGGATGAGAGTATTTGAGTTCAACAATTTCAGGTAGGCTTGGAATGGGGTATGAATGTGGGACCTACACTACACGCCTCTTGTAAAATTAAGGAAGGTTACGCCTTTCAACAACACAAATTCAGGAGTTGTGAGTTTTGGAACTTGATATTTAATTTCTCCCCAATCTAGACTTTGATATTTTTTACTCAATCCTCGGACTATAATTTTGTACTCAATCCTCACACAATGTCCTCGGACTATTTATTTTTTACTGAGGCTATTTTTTTTACTTAGTCCTTAAAAGTATTTTTTTTACTCAGTCTTTACACAAATTTATCCTCAGTCTTTTTACTAAGTCCTTTGGAAAATATCACTTAGATATTTTTTTACTCAATCTTTACACAAATTTGTCCTCAAACTATATTTACTAAGTCCTTTGGAAAAATTTTCTTGTACTATTTTTTACTCAGTCATTATACAAATTTTTCATGGACTACTTTTTGTTCATCCTTGAAATCTATCGATGGATAAAATCTCTTTAAACTAACATGTTGTCTTAACTCAATTTTTTTATATTTTGGCAAAGTTTGAAGGTTGTTCCTTCAATTGATAATATTTAAATACTCCCACTCAATGCTGGCTTTATATTAAATTTTCATGCGTTCAAAGTGATCTCATGGAAATTGGGGGGCAGTTGATATGTATGAATTTGGCACTTAACTTAGTCAAGGCCCAGACCACCTCAAGGGTCCACGTATAAGGGAATTTGTAACAAGCCCAATTTGCCTGGTAAATCCAAGGCCACCACATATAACCCCATGTGAACATGTTTGAGCCTTACGTGAGCCAAAAATATGAGACCCCTAATATATATATATATATATATATATATATATATATATATATATATATATATATATATATATATGTCCATGGTACAAATCAGCATCCATGGTCCCCTCTCATTATGAAAGAATACCACGTAAATTGGATACATGATTTTGCAAAGGGTGTGGGACCCCCATTAGAAATGACTGACTCAAAATGGAAGAAAAGACCAAGTGCATGTCCTATGCCTTACCTACCCATGTACATAACCATGTCTTGCGCATTGTCATGTCCTGCACGTGACCTACCCCTGAATATGACCATGCACTATGCATGACCTATCCATGTACATGACCATGTCTTGCGTGTGGCCAAGTCCTACACATGACCATGTTCTATGCATAACTAGATCAACTTAGCAAAGGGATCTAATATTACTTGTCCAAGGCCTCACTTTCTAAGTCCATAACACTCAGGTGACACAATTAATGCATGACAGGTTCTTAGAGAATGTGATCATTAAATGAATCTGACACATCCTCATAGAAGGTGAGCATTAATGGCTATGACATGTCCTTGGAGAAGGTGAGTATTAATGGCTCTGATATGTCCTCGGATAGAGTGGGTATTAATGCATCCCAACCACTATAATTAAAGAATTCTTTCTGGATAAATAGCTAAGGATATAAAATACCCAACACTTCACTAAGGATATCCAGGTTAATAATTGATCTTCATTTTACCTCACACTTGTACTCTCTCTCTCTCTCTCTCTCTCCAACCTCTGGAACATGATGTGTTTAGCCTCCGAATAATTATAATTGTGCCTCCGGGCACGCTTCGAGCACTTATAATTTGGCATTTTGGCTCCATAATTTTACAAATAGAGAAAAAAAGCATTCTAATTGTGTACATTGGCCTAACCCCTCAAGGTGAACCCCGTTAAACACTTTTATCAAAATTATTTTATTTATTTTATTTCCTAAGCCCAACTAACACATATTTCATACTAGGTGAAGTTAAAGTCATCCAAATTTTGGCATTATTACTTGTAAAGTGAGAGGAATGAAGATTGCAAAATGACTTTTGGTGAGTATTACATGGTCAGGAAAAGGATTTGTGGAAACTACTCATAACAAAAAGCCGCATAATTGTTAAAATAACAAGGTTACAAAATTATTATGATATTAGTTCTCTGAACTATTATAACAATAACTTTCAAAGTTGTAACACTAATCATTTTGATAAAAGTTAAGATAACAGTTCTAAAAAAAATTGGTGAAGATTCTTTATGGCCAAATTCATTTGGTGCATTCTTACATGGTTAAAAAAATGAAAAATTGGACAACTATTATCGGGAGGAAAACCATTGTTGGGAACATGATTTAGATGTATTATTTGAAACCAATAATGATTTTTATTTTGAAACTTTGGAGGAGGAGGAATCATTTGAACCAAATAAGTAATCGATGCCTACTTAAGAATAAACCTATCTTTTTTCCGCCCAAGGCATAAAGGAGAACGAAAATGGTGAAGATATGGAAATTGAATCACTTTGAAATGGGACGATTTTTTCTATGAAAAATAAAGATTATTTTAACACTTGTGTTCCACCTCAAATAACTTTGGAAGAACAATTCATTGAAAGTGAATCTTTCCCCTTTGAAATCCAATCTTCGAGCAATGATGAGTCATCCATCAAGATTTAATTCATTTTCCACCATTTTCGTTCATCGTTATCGAACCGTTACAAGTACCATAAGAATAAGATGAAATTTTTCAAGACTTTGATGCAATTCTTATCAAGGAATGATTTTTAGAAATGCTTTCCATGACGGGATTCTCCCTTATGTGTGCCCTACCTCCCAGTCGAATTGAAAACCCTTTAGGAGAAAATTTTATTTTTACTAGAACCAATTGTACTTGTTACCAGTTTAATACAAACCCCACACCATCCCCCAAAAACTTTAAATGGTGATGGTTAATTTTTTTCTGTCCAAACCATGCCTTTCGTTGTTCAAATAAAATTCTTATTTTCCAAAAGGTATGTGTTTTGTCTCAAATATTGTATTTATTAACCCTTTATACTTATGCATTTCATCCCACTTTGGTACCTTAATTCCTATATTTAGGATCATTAACCATACAACCTCTTTCATTTATGTTTATATACTTTGTGAGGCATAACTGAGCTTTTATAAGTATTAAGATGCTAAACGTGAAGTTTGGTCACATTTCGGGAAAGTCTCATCATTTATCGCATCTTCGGGTGCATTTTAGTTATTTTTGCATTTAGGTTTCTTTCCCAAACTCTTTATGGTGTAGCATCCAATAATGCATCATTTTGATCTATAACAAATAAGTTATGACAATTTTCGTGAATTGTGTCATGTAAGGAAAGAAGACAAAAATCAAATATTTTAGACATATAGGTTTCGAATCCATTCGATCATTTTACGAATCGATTCGGATGGTGATAATGTTGAGATTCGCTGCTCCGAATCGATTTGGCCCCTGCAGATTTGTCTCTTTATTTTTACAAGTTTGCCATTTTGGTGTTTTTGTACAAATAGGTTCTCCCCTCATTGGTTTGAGATAGTCTTGATTAATTAGGTCATTTTTGGCCATTGTAAATACTAGTCATCTTCTTTTTCATTAAATCAATCTCTTTTATGTTGTTTACTTGCTTTGTAATCTAGTTGTAATTCAACATAATTAGTTTTTACTGGTTTACTTATCATTTTTATTTGTTAATTAGTTATATTAATTGTTTTAATGATGCTTAGTTGCTAGTTTTAAGGTTGGGATTATATTTCCACCATTAATGGGTATTGAGATTTAAAAGGCAGGGTTTGGTTCAAATTACTTTTAATTGAAACCTTGTGTATTGAAGTCGAGATTTTATGCGTTTAACTTCCTTTGTCATGCAACGGTGGTGTTTGTAGCAATATTGTGACCTCAATCCATTTGTGACTATATTCGGTCTTTCATTTTCAAGAAATTAGAATCATTCATAAATATGGGAGCACAACTTTGAGAACTATTATCACAACAATTAAAACCATCAAAGGAGTTAGATTGAGACATTTTAAATTGGGTATTTCAAATATGTGACGAGCATCCAAATTTCAAGTTTCTTGAAATAATTTAGTACACATCACAAAGAAAGTAAAAGGAATATACAATATATACACAAAGTCCTAAAACACTAAAATCCTAGAATGAACCATTCTCTTACAACGACGACATTTTCGTTGAGGCATCAAATCAACAAGAGGGGGGCTTTGCTAATAGTTAGAGGATTCCCCATTTCACAAAGGTTCCCAAGACGTTGAATGATTACATGAAAATTCTTGATTTTCAAGTTCCAATCTTTCATTTTCAAGAAATTGGAATCATACATTAATATACTTGGGAGCGCAACTTTGCGAACTATTATCACAAAAGTTAAAAACATCAAAGGAGTTAAATTGAGACATTTTAAAGTGGGCAATTCAAATACGCGACAAGCATCCAAATTTTAAGTTTCTTGAAACAATTTAGTACACATCACAAAGCAAGTAAAAGTAATATAAAATATATACACATAGAGCTAAAACACTAAAATCGTAGAATGAACCATTCTTCGACAATGGTGCCATTTTCGATGAGGCATAAACTTAACATGTAAAATATGTCACTGGATGTTTACGACAGATAAAAAACAAATACCACAACTTGACACACTGTATATGGAAGTGTAGTGGAAAGTAACAATATTTAGGATTAAATTAATTTAGTACTTAGAAAATGGGGAAAAGAAAAGATGACGAGGTGAGAAAATAATTAACATTAGGCAATAAGTAAGCTAAATTAAATGACAAAAATTAGATTATGATAATTTTACCACCATGGGTTAATAACACGTAATAAGAAATATGGTTCGAAAATAATCAATCGAGAATACTCAATTAATTATAAACATCAAACATAAAGATATTTAACTTAAACATGAAAGATTAAACTTTCAATGGAACATGACAATCAAGAATTTTCATGTAATCACTCATCGTCTTGGGAAACTTTGTGAAATGGAGAATACTCTAACTATGAGCAAAGCCCCACAGAATATGTTATTTCCTCTTGTTAATTTGATCAGGAGTTAGCGAATAAGGAATCGAATGACCAAGTTGAGAGTTTTGAAGCTTGGTCTGTAGAATAAATTCCCAACTCGATGAAATGATTTTTTCTTCCGTAATCTAGGTTGAGATTGAAACTTGTGTTTCATCTCCACCCTTTTTTAAAGAATAAATTATTGAGCGGGATCCAAGAACTTTAGAAATTCAACCTCTTATCAATATTTAAAATTCTATTGAGATTGAAGGTCCGTTATTTCCTTAGTTCCACACCATTATTAAACCATTAAATCTATCACAAGACTAGGATGAAAGTCTTGCAAACTTTGACCCAATTCTTGATCATGAGTGCTTTTTCGAGATGTTTTTGCAAATGGGCTATTTACTTACACTTGTCCCACTTCCGATTCCAATTGAAAAATCAATAGGAGTTGATTTTGATTTTATTGAGACCGATTTTGTCTTCTCCCCCATTACATATGAACCCCCCATCATTCCCCAAAAATGTTTAATTGGTTATGTTTCCTTTTCCCCACTCAAACCATGCTTTCTAATGTTCAAACAAAATTCTTATTTTTCGCAATGCATGCAATCAAATGAGGGTACACCAATTATCCCTCAAAGTCAAATCGTATTTTGAGTGGACCCTCAAAATTTTCAACTTCTAGTGTATAATTAGTTAGAAGGTAAATTTGTGGGTTGTGCATAGTAATTAGGTTGATTTGTTCTTTTGTCTTATTAATTAGTGTAATTGGTTAAAGTTTTCATTATTTTTCTATTATGCTTGGTACTAACATGTTTTGTATAATCAATGGACTTGTTTTATAAGAAGATCAATTCATTTTGGGTAATATCTTTTTCTCCCTCTCTTCAACTTGTGTTCTTGATTCACATTGAGAATAATGCAATGCTTAAGTTAGAGGGTGTGGGTTATTCTTCCCATTCATTGGTAGTTTCTTTGATTTTATTACATGTTCTTACCAAGCATGCTTTTGTTGAAAAACTTGAATTTTTTTTTAAAAAATCTTGCCTTTTCCCCTTTTGTTGGTCATTTTGCCCTTGTTTCTAATGATCTTTCAAATAAATGCTTGATCCAACAGATAATTCAATGATGCATGTTCTCCATTTTTAAAGTCATTAGACTTTAGTCCTGGAATCATTAATATTATGAAAACGTTCATGAATTAAACTTTAAACCCATGAGCACATGCTTTTTTATTGTTTATATTATTTGGTTGAAGATTTTTATAACTCGATAATCTTTTGTTGCATTGTATATACTTACACCAAGTGAGCGTTGCTGTTTTCTTCTTTTGTGAGTGTTTATAAATTATACTTTGCTCCTTGAATATGTTAAAATCGTCTGTAATCTCACTATTCTTTCATTAATCGTCCATTAATTGAGTTCATTTTGAAATTTGTTACATGAGAATGATTTTCAGTATTGTTTTAACTCAAGAATCGCATAATCTTAAAGAAAGGATCATATGGTCTCTTTGTTAGTACACCCATAATAATATTAACCTCACCTTATATATTTCTTTAGTCAACCGTTTTGAGCCTAAATATTAACCTTTTGTTTCAAAACTCAAAATCCCAAAACTTACTCAATTGAAAAAAGTAACAATTCCGTAGCTATTAGAGAACTAAGTCACACTCGATTGTTATATCCATTTCTTTTTATGGAAATTATATTTCAATTTTAAAATTGCCCATAATTTCAATTTGTCACAAGTATTTTCCCCCGAACACTTTAAATCCGTAAATAACCCCGTCATTTCATAATCTTAATTCCAAACCAATATTATAACCTTATAAAGTCCTATGTGTTCCGAGGATGAATTTGATTCGAAAGTCATAATAGTTGCGATAATCTATGAAAATTCATTTCACCTCATTTAATGAACGATGTCCTTTTATTGAGCTTGAAAATTTTCATTTTATATATAGCGTTATTCATTAATGACATATGTGTGGCCATGTTTTCATTGAAATTTATTCTTTATGATCACATGTCCTATGTGTGTTACACTCCGCTCTTAGTGATTTTATTTGTTGAGTGTGAACGCCGAAGAGGAATGATATCATGATACACTTTAATGTTTATCAGTTTATAAAGGAATTGCCAAATCAATGTTTTCATGTGCTCATTTTTCCTTCCACTTTTAAGGTCTCAATTCTACGAAGTTATTCTAATAATGCTAATGATAAATAATTGTTAAAATCCTTTTTGTTATAGTTGAGCGTGTCACGTTGATTAATATGGCATACTTTTGAAAAAACTTGTTGTTTGTGGGTTTCATCCCTGAAAATCTTGATGAGACAACACTCATCCACTAAGGTAACCTATGGGTTTAAAGGCTTGTTGCATTTGCTAAATGAAATCATTTTCCCATCAAAGTGTCATTTATTTCCTCTCTTATAGTGCTATTTATAGTTCTTATTTCGTTGCATTTCAATGCTAAGGACTAGAAATGTGTAAGTTGGGGGGGGGGGGGTGATTCATCTCGAATATTATACTTATTTAACCTTTATACTTATGTAATTTAACCCCCTTGGGTACCTTAATTCCTAGATTTATGCTCGTTAACCAGGTAACCTCTTTTATGTATGTTTATATTCTTTGCGAGGTATAATTGGGATTTTGTAGATATTAAGATGCTAAGCGTGAAGTTTAGTCACATTCCAGGAATGTTCTGTCATTTATCGCATCTTTGGAGGCATTTTAGTGATTTTAGAATTTGGTCTTATTTCTCAAAATCTTTACAAAACCGAGTTATCTTTACGTAGGCTCTAACCGCGTGTCATTTAGATCTATAACGAGGATGTTATGGGGATTTTCGTGAATTATGCCATGTAAAGAAAGAAGACAGCAGACAAAGATTCCAAACCTGTAGGTTCCAAATCGATTTGGTCATTTTATGAATCGATTCAGCTGGTGACAATGCTGAGATTCCCCTGCTCCAAATCGATTTGGATTTGGACAGAATCGATTTGGCCCCCCAGATTTGCCTGTTTTGTTTTACAAGTTTATCATTTTGGTGTTTTGTATAAATAGGCTTTCCCCTCGTTTGTTTGAGATATACTTTATTGATTAGGTTATCTTTAGAACGATTTGAAAGCTACTTTTGTGGGCTTCTCACTCTCTCCTAGGGTTTTTCATTTTTGGCCATCGTAAGTGATATTTCTCTTATTTTTCATAAATGCAAACTCTCTTATTTGTTTATTTGCCTTGTAATCTACTTGTAGTTCAGTATAATTAGCTTTTTTGGTTTATTTGTTGTTTTCATTTGTTAATTAGTTGTATTATTTCTTTTACCGATGTTTAGTTGCTAGTTTTAAGGTTGGGATCATATATCCACCATTAATGGGTATTGAGCATTAAAAGGTAGGGTTTGGTTCAAATAACTTTTAATTGAACCTTTTGTATTCAATTCAAGATATTATGCATTTAACTTCCTTTGTCATGCAATGGTTGTAGTTATAGCAAAATTGCAACCTCGGTCCATTTGTGACCATATTCGATTGAAAGTTTAATCTTTCATCTTTAAGTTAAATTTATTCATATTTGATGTTTATAAGTAATTGAGCATGCTCGGTTGATTATTTTTTAACCATATTTCTTATAACATGTTGTTAGTATGTGGTGAGTAAATGATCATAATCTCGTTTTTATCATTTAATTTAGTTTACTTATTGCCTAGTGCTTATTCTTTTCTCACATCGTTATCTTTTCTTTTCTCCATTTTCTAAGTAATAAATTAATTTAATCCTAAGTACAATTCCCTATGAATTCGATTTCTACTTGTTTTTACACATCCATATATAGTGTGTCAAGTTGTGGATTTTTTTGTATTAGGAGAAAACTGCAATGCCTCAGCCCGAATTTACGGGTTACCCGTAGTCAACCCGGTACGACCCGAGCGTTACGTGTAAAGTGCCATAAATCAACCTATATAATGTTTCTAGTCTAGTTTTATTTTAATTAACGTTTCACTTATTTAGCATGCAATTCCAGTTTTAAAATAAACTACTAGAGGGACTTATGGGGAGAACCCCGAAGTCCAATCATACAGAGTTATTAACGTAAAATAAATAAAGTACTTACCTATATCACGCTCTCAAAATACGAAATCTCTCCCAACCTACTGTAACAAAGCGAGGCTGTGAGTCGATGCTCAGTGAGAAATATACAAATTCACTGTAGAATCGAACGACAAGAAGGAGACTCGACACGTTATGTCTACGTGCACATGCAATTACATAGTATACCTTTATATACATACATATACCCATACTTAATGCATGAAATGGTTTTACTTCTAAAAACCTTAATACCTAGATTAATTTACCTTACTCTTATAAAAGACTTCCTTTTTACTCATTTTAGCATTTCTCGCTTCATTTAACACATGCAGTTTTACACTTGAAACCACTATATTTAATTTACCCAAAAATATTCCTTTACCGAAATCACCCTTTTTATTTTATCCACCACACTTTGGTATTTTTGTTGAAACTCACCCATTCAACGCATGCGACATCGTGTTAGAAAATAATCAATTAATTTTTTAGCACCTTTTACAACACAAATTCTTGTGTTAATTATGGATTTAACCGCTTAGGATGCTTAATCACCCATTTACCCACTTACTTTATCCATTTTCCTTACTTTATCGACATTAATCAATTTCATATTTACTTGTTCATTTTAACCTTTACCGAAATAATTATTAATTCGTTTATGTTAGGTTGTATTAATACATTTTACCACACAACCCATTTCTTGACATTTTTCTTATTCCTTTATCTTTGCTAGAGATCTTTCAATACTGCATACTTTAACAGGCTCCACACCGCCGGCTATGCGCACCATATGCTCTGGCCAAGGGTTTTGAATTTTAAACCCTAGGGCTCCAGGCCCTTCTTGCTTACCCGGTTTCATCTGAGTACTTTTAACGTGTCTTAATATTTCACAAATGTCCAGATTACTGCACTTTGTTTATACCCGGTCGCAGCCAAAACTCAAGGTTATACCCCAACTTGTATTACGCTTTAAAATCTAACGATTTCATGTCCTTTACACTTTGGCCTTGATTTTATTCCAAAAATGATACTCATTTAGGACCACTTTGTGAAACACCTTTCCAATATTTTTATTTCATACAAATATTCCACTTTAAGTAAAATTACAATTTTACCCATTTATTTTAAAAATTACCTTTTACTCCATTTCTACACGTGTTAATTTCTTACAAAACACTATTAAGTTAGCCATCCTAACTCCTTCGTATTTTAACACCTTAACACCCTTTTTAACCTTGGAGTAATATTCTTCTTAATTAAAAATACCTTAACCTATTTAATTCATTTCGACTTCATATGTGTTAATCTTTTACAACACTACTGAGTTATACACACTAACTTTTTCATGTTTATACAGTAACAATTATTGAATACCTTTACAAATAATTTCCCAAATCACACAATTCTTTACTTTCTTTATTCAAGATATCCATTTACACTTAAGATTGCATCAATAAGAAAATACCATTTCTTTCATTTTACATGCAGTCTTACATTATCCTTATCACATTTTTAACCCCTTTTCCCACACTTTAAAGGCAAGAATTTCTACTTTTCTTATTTTATATTCAAACCTGACAAAATCTTCTTTAAACTTGTTACACTTAGTGCCAAAATAATACAAGTTTATATGCATGAGAAGAAGGACTTTAAACCTTAAAATCCTATTAAATGGTTTAAACACATGCTTCTTTTTAGAAATTTATCTTACTTGCAAAAATACATTTTTTTAGGCATAAAAGATATTTAATTTCTTTAAACTCACAAAATGTCCATTTTTCATAAAATCTTCATTTTTTCAAGAAATATTATTTCACCAATGTTTACCAAAATAAATTAGTATTTTCAAACATTTTATTTCATAAAATATTGAACATCAATCATTCTAGAAAATACACCATTTTCATAAAATACCAACTTTTAATATTTCAAGACTTTGAAATATTTATTCATTCTTCATTTTCAACAAAATAATATTTTTCCAACATTTTTATTCCATAAAAATATTTATTATTTATTACACATAATTTCATCATTCAATCAAATGCACACTACTCGTGTATATAATTACAAAACTACAAATTATGCAAAATAAAGTCTTAATACTAAGAGTAAGATTTTTTCACCTCTAATGGCTCCAATGGTGGTAGAAATGTTGGTATAGAAGGAGTAAATCCCCACCTCCAAAGATGGACTCAAGGGGTTACCAAAATCATCCTCCAAAATGCGCCATTCAAGCTTCCAGGCAAAACCCCTCTAAAACCCACTTCAAAACTCCATGAAAGTTCCATCTTCACCTTCAATAATTACCCTAACACTTCTAAAAAAATTTGTATCTCTTCTCATCTGTTGATGTAAAAAACTAGATTTGATCTAATTATTTAATCACAGATAAAAATGAATATATAAATATAAGACAAAAGATTTTTAAAGTGGTTCAGCCTTGTAAGAATGGCCTATGTCCACTGTATTTGTTATTGCTGACTGTTTGCAAAATTCTCGATAATGGGTTTACCAAGAAATTCCGAGTCCCCTGCTAATGAGGAGGTTACAATGTATTTTATAGCCTTGAGGCTGTACGAATGAAAGGACAACGCGCTGTTACCCAGTAGACATGTACATGTGTACTATATTAATGAGCATTTAATGCGCAATTATATCCTGAATTCTCTTGATTTGGATACGCTGTACACTTATGTAGCTCGGACCGCTTAAGCTGCTCGGACCGCCTAAGCTGCTCGACACGCTTGAGTTACTCGGAGAGCTTGAGTTGTTCAGGAACGAGCAAGAGCTGCTTGTCACACTTGAGTTGCTCGAAACTCATTTGTTGCTCGGAGAGCTTGAGTTGTTCGGTGGTCTTGATTTGCTCGTCTGGAGTATTCGTATTTACCATGTAAATTAACACGTGTCTTCATGTGATTGGTCCATGTCAGTAGACTAAATTTGGTATCAACAGAAGCCCCCAATGTTTCGTAGTTTGATGTTGAAGAAAAGTATGGAACATTCTGCTGCTTAGATTTTCGGTTTGTATGGTTTTTAGGAAAACGTTCGTTGCATGTAGCTCCTTTTTAAATGCACAGTTTCAGACCTCCTAAATATTTTGAATTTCCATAACCACTTCGTTTTTTGTGCCCCTTTTCTTCTTTTTAGCCGTCGGATATGCAAACGTCCATCTTGGTAATCATTGCTTTTTTTATTCCCGAGGTAAAGTATTTAAACGCGGTAGAAATACTATCGTCTTTCACTTTTCAAATTTGCGTCTCTGAACTTTTCATTTTCTCTCTATCTTGTACGTCCGTTTCTTTCCTTGTTCGTTGTCAACTGGTTCACTCTTCCCCTGTAAGATCTTCTTCCTTCTATTTTATTTTGCTTTTATCATCATGGTTTATGTTGTTGAATCGCTTGACAAATTTCGTTTTGAATTTTCAATTCCTTCATGGGTCATTTTGGAGGAACTTTCTGAACCTTCTGACTATTTCTCTTTGGATGAGGGACATTGGTTCCCCAGTCTCTTTGTGGTCGAATGTGGCTTTTCTTTTCCTCCAAATCCCCTATGTTTGGAGTTCTGTTAATATTTTGACGTTGTACCTGCAAAAATAGCTCCCAATACCTGAAGAATAGTTAATGGAGTCCATAGGTTAAACCAAATTCATGGAACCCGTTTAGGAATTCCAGAAATTATATTTTGCTATAGATGGATTGTCAGCGATAGTACTTTTTATTTAAATACTAGGTTTTTAAATAGGGCTTTAGTTGTCAATCTCCCAGATGTCAATCGGGATTACTTCGAGCATGGGGTTGTTATGAAAAATTGGCAACATGCTCCATTAAATGGAGATAATGTATATCAGGGTTCTAGGTGTCCTCCTTATGGCAATGGAATAGGTTGTTTTTATTTTTTGAAATATTGTTTTCTTGGTGTTTGACAAAATGTATCACTGACATTTAACTTTTTATGATTTTCAGTTGATAGCAAAAGAAAATCTCCAAAGGAGACAGTGGTTAATTTAAAGCATTTGAAACTTATCTGGAGCTTGCACCAATCTGTTGCCGAGGAACATATTAGATCGGCCTCTTATTTGTTGCAGTACAAGAGCTACACTTCATCTTTTACTGCTCGTCGAGTGGTGGTTAGTCTTGATCAAGTACCAGCTGCTGATACTAGTGTAGAAGGTTCTTCTTCAGAGTCAAACATTCCTATTAGTGACATAATGAAGAAAAGAAAAGTTCCTGCTTTCTTTGATAAGTCTGCCTCTACTGCTGGAGAGGCAAAGAAAAGTAAGCCAAATGTCCCAGAAGAAGGGACGAGGAATATTGATGCATCCCCTCCTACTGCTGCTAAGAAGATTGTTGAGAAGCCCCTAGTGGCCCCGAGCAAGGTTGTTGCTGTTTTTCCTCCAAGCGAGGTTATCGTTATATCACCAACCAAGACAACATCCTTGGTTGAGAATGTTCATGCTCCTACGAGGAGGTTAAAGAAAAGTTCTCTTGAGAGACCAGTAGAAGCTGTCTCTCAGTCTTTAAATATTAAAGGTGGTATTCCCACCTTTATTCCTCCGAGCTCTGCTATGAGCTCAGTGAAGTCTTGGATTATCCCAGAGGTCCAAGGTATTGAAGACAATCTTTCTCGTGACAGGGTCACTACCTTGGTTACTCAACATATTGCCTCAGTAAGTATTACTAATCTAAACTTTCATTTTTTAATGTTGCGTCCCTGTACTGACTTATAGCTATTTTTTTTCCAGCTGGTAACATATTTCAACACTATTCTGAAAAAGAATGAGGCTATCAAGGCTTCAATCTCCACGGGAGGGGTAGAAGAAGCTTTTACTGGATTAACCTAGTCTTTAAAGGAATCTCATCAGAAGTATGAGGAGAATAAAATTGCTTGGGATAAGCAGGTTAAGTCTGTCGAGCAAGAGAGAGATCGAGGTGTGGAGGCCTCCAAGGATTTAGAGAAGAAATTGAGGGAGTTTGAGAAGAATAATAAAGAGCTTTAGGAGAAACTCAAGAATGCTGCAGAGCTTGAGAATAAACTCAAAGTTGCTGAAGAGGAGGTTGGTAAACTTCGTGATGTTGATCGCCAGAAGCAGGAAATGGAGGAGAAGATAAAAACTACCGAGAAACTTCTTACTGAGAGGACTTCTTCGGAGAAGGTTAAAAGGAAGAAAGCTGTCAAAAAATCCTTCAGCGTAGGTTGGGACAAGGGCTGGAATAAGTGTTTGGATGCCATGTCCTCACAAATGGAATATGCCAGCCTTAAATACTTTAGGGATGGATGGGTGGCATCCCTACAAGAGTTGAAAGTCGTTGAAGATTCTGACCTATTTCAGCAACATACTCATGGCCCTCCTCCCTCTTCTGGAGAAGAAGAAGAGGACGAAGCTGCCTCAGAAGAATCCTCCATGGTAATTGGAGATCAGGCCCTTACTGTTCTAGCTGTTCAATCGTGCTCCGAGCAACCCCAACCAACTATTACTACTATCGAGCAGCTACTCGTGTCCATCGAGCAACCAGCCTCTTCCTCGAAACCTCCTAAGGAAGTTATAGGAAATAAAGAGCAGGTGTAGAGTAGTTTGGGTATTTATTTTGTCACTTTATTAGATATAGCCTCAACTTTTATATTTTCTTTTATGATGACATGAAAATTCAAGCTTTTGGTTATTTATCTTGACTTCTTCCTCTTCTTGCTCTGTCTGCATTCGTATTAATTCTTTCTATCTCTTTTCTTTACTATGTTATGGCTAGAATGGAGATCTTGTCTGCTCACGATACTAAACTGATGAAAAAATGCAATGACAACTTCAAGGCTGGCCATACTGACCTGAATGAAGCTCAAATCATTGACATCCTTGGTCCAAATACTTCTAAACGAGCGGTTGAAGCCTACCAATATTTGAAGTGCTTGCTCGACCGTGCAGTTGCCAATAATGTAGCATATTACGAGATGATTGAAGATCTCCAAGGTACCATCGAGGAACTCCAACAACAATACAAGGAATCGTCTGCCCTTTTGCATTAGGGGTATGAGAAAAAATATCAGCAACTAAATGCTGACAAAGGATATGATAAGTTCATCGCTGCTTACGAGAAGAAAGAGAAAATTCTAAGGGTTGAGGTCGAGGAGCATAGGCGAATCGCGAAACTGCTGGAGCAGGAAAATAATGTTTTGCGAGGAGAGATATCCCAACTGAAATCTGCAGCATCTACCTTGGGAGCCTTGGTCCCTGTCAATGACGAAGGTTTCTCTTTCTTGGAGGTAAAAAATGCCCATTTGAGATATGAATTGGAAACCTTAAAGAGGACTGGACCCTCTACTTCTGCTCGCGGACGAGCAAGAGCTTCTCGGGGATGAGCAAGGGAGGCTCGGGTTACTATTAAAGAAGCTAGAATGCAGGCAACCTTGGAGAATCAAGCATTCCAGTTGGTGGTGAAGAATTAGTTTTTGTCAGAGATGTCCAAGAAGATTCTGAACCTCAACGAGCAACTTTCCACACAAAGCTCAGCCTTAGAGAATAAAGAACTTTTAGTGAAAACCTCCATGAGCAACTGGAGAGGTTAACTTACCAGTTTCACAAACAACCCAGAGAGTTTTGGATGGCTGGATATAATGAAGCCCTTTATCATCTCGATGATCGGATCCAGAATTCAAATAATGAGGGTTATAAGCAAGGATGGCTGAATGCACTGGGGGTGTTAAAGTTGGAGCAGGGCCATTATTTATGGGATTACTATGACCCTGGATTTCTCGAGTTTCCCGTGCCACCTTTTAAACTTGATATGAGATGGATTCCTGCTCGGGCAATTCCTCAGTGCTTAATCTCCAAGTATCTCGGCGACTACAGTCTTCATTCTAATTTTGAGATATCTCGGCCAGAGCACTTGCTTGATCTGCCATCTGTGATGAATGTCAGGATGCTTCAAGATCTAAACTTCATAAATTCCCCTTATGCCTTAGATGACCCTCCTACTGGAGTAGAACCTGTTTCAAAGGCAGAGGGAAAGAAACCAGTAGAATAGGATTTTTATATAATGGTTTTTTCTTTTTTCAGCATATATAATCCTTCTCGATTGAATGAAAAGTTTTGCTCTTTTGTCATTTCATTTTCTTCTAAGTAATTTGCAGAATGTCTTTGCTTGTCGGTTGGTAAGTATATATATGTTTATGACATACTTATCTCATTGTAGTGTTTTTTTAATACTAAGCAATATAACAACTTACATTCCATGGTATTGCTTAATTTAAACAACCGGAGTTGATTGAAATTGACTTACCGACCAACCGAAGTTGGTGGATTTTTGTTCCCGACCAACCGGAGTTGGTGGATTTTTATTCCTAACCAATCGGAGTTGGTGAATTTTAATTCCCGACCAACCGGAGTTGGTGGATTTTAATTCCCGGCCAACCGGAGTTGGTGGATTTTTATTCCCGACCAACCGGAGTTGGTGGATTTTTATTCTCGACCAACCGGAGTTGGTTGATTTTAATTCCCGACCAACCGTAGTTGGTGGATTTTAATTCCCGACTAACCAGAGTTGGTGGATTTTTATTCCCGACCAACCGGAGTTGGTGGATTTTATTCCCGACCAATCGAAGTTGGTGAATTTTTATCTGGACTTGATACGTGATTATTCGGAACTTGATGCATAGTGTGTAACACTAGTACTCCGAAAAATTTCAACAAACGGAGAGAATTGGGTAAAACATCCAAAACTTTATTCATATTGAAGAAAACTGCATTACATAGGGATTTTAACTACTGATAATATTTGCGCAGATGCTCTGCGTTCCATGCATTCTTAAACTCTTCTCCTTCTAAGGTTTCAATCCTATATTTCCCGGTCGAACAACTTCTGTTACTTTGTAGGGTCCATGTCAGTTAGCTTCCAGTTTGTTGTGCTTTTGAATTACTTTCTTTAGCACATAGTCCCCTTCTTTCAAATCACATTTCTTTACTCTCTTGTTGTAGAACATAGATGTTCATTGTTGGTATGCAGCATTCCTGATTGCTGCTTCTTCTCTAACTTCCTCGAGCATATCCAAGTCTAATCTTCTTATCAAGTCACTGATAGGAGAATTGAAATTCAGTATTCTGTGCGTGGGCAAACCCCATTCAACTGGTATGACGGCTTCACTTCCAAATGCTAGCATGTATGGAGATTATCCTATTGCTGCTCGTGGTGTTGTACGATAAGCCCACATCACAGAATGTAGCTCGTTAATCTAATTTGCCTTTGCATCGTCGAGTCATTTTTTCAAACCATTCAGCAGCGTTCTGTTTATCACCTCAGGTTGTCCATTGCTCTGGGGATGGCCTAGTGCAGAGTGGGTTTTCAATATGTTTAACTGATGACAATACGCAGCAAACTCCTCGTTGTCAAATTGGGTTCTTTGATCAATAATGAATGCATGGGGAAGACCATATCTACAAATGATATTCTTCCAAATAAATTGATACACCTTGTCATATGTCATGTCAATAAGAGGCTCAGCTTCCACCCACTTAGTAAAGTAATCCATCGCAACCATGAGATATTTAAATCTTCCCCTGGTCGTTGGAAGTGGCCCGACCAAGTCTATTGCCCACATGGCAAATGGCCAAGGGAAAGTAATAGGTGTTAACAATGCTTGGGGAGTTCTTCGGATAGAAGAAAAGCGTTGACATTTGTCACATTTTTTGGCATAGGCTATAAATCAACCCTCATCGTTGGCCAATAATATCCCTGCGTCATTATTCTTTGAAAAAGCGTCCGACCTGCTACATGGGCTCCGCAGGACCCTTCATGGACCTCTTCAATCAAATCTTTCACCTCGGAGGGATGAACACATCTTTACAAACCCGCTATAATTCCTCGTCTATATAAAATACCATTGGTCAATACATAACGAGCAGCCTTAAACTTCAGTTTCTTGGTTGTGAGTTTATCAGTTGGCAAAGCCCCTTCTTCAATATATGCCCTAATGGGATCCATACAAGATGGTCCTAAATCAAGGGTAATAAAATTCATCATCAGATCTTCGTCTATGCTTCGACTAGACAAGACTTCTATTGTAATTGTTCTTCTTAGCTCAGTGCGTGTTGCTGAAGCTAATCGAGCTAAGGCATCTGCTCTTGCATTCTCCAATCTTGGTATTCTAATTAACTATACTGCGATCAGGCTTGATACAATCTCCATTGCTTTTGCATGATACTTGATCATTAATTCTCCTTTGGCTGCATATACCCCCAACATTTAATTTACGATCAATTGTGAGTCACTGAATACGATAACCTGCTCAGCCTTCATGTTTTTTGCCAAACTAAGACCAACAATCATTGCTTCATATTCAGCTTCATTATTAGAAGCTTTAAATTGAAAGCGCAGAGCATATTCCACATCGATCTCACCTGGGTCGTTTAACAATCCCTGCTCCACTGCCTGTAGTGCACGAAGAACCATCTACATACAAATTCCACACAGGTATCTCATTATCAAACTCTTGGTCAGACAGAGTTCCTCGGTGGAATATTTGATGCTTCTTTATATCCTCCTCCATCACTTCTTGTCGCTCGTCGACCATCTTCTCTTGCTCGTCTACCCACTGAGGTTGGTTAAAGTGTAAGTTTGATGATCCCATAACATCCACAGGCTGGTCGGTATTCAACTTATGCTCTTTGAAGGTATCTGGATAGGTGAACTCTGCGATAAAATCTGCCACTACTTGCCCTTTAAGTGACGACCTAGGCTCATAAATTATATCGTATTCACCCAATTATACAGTCCAATACATCAATCTTCCTAATTTCTCTGGTTTGTGTAGAGCTTGCCTTAATGGCATGTCTGTATACACAACTATAGTATGAGCTTGGAAGTATGGCCTCATTCTTCTACTTGCTTCGATCAATGACAGTGCTAACTTTTCCAGCCTTGGATATCTGATCTCTGCTCCTCAGAAGGCCTTTCTAGTGTAATAGATTGTTTTTGCACTCCATCCTCCACTCTTATCAACGCCGAGCTTACTGCATTTTCTGAGACTGCCAGATACAAGTATAGTCTTTCTCCCATCACTATCCTGGATAACAATGGAGGTGCTCCCAAGTATTTCTTCAATTCTTGAAAAGCCTTCTCACATTCATCGTTCCACTCAAAAGTCTTTCGAAGTGTTTTGAAGAATGGGAGGCATCGATCAGTTGCTCGTGACACAAATCTGTTAAGTGCTGCAACTCGCTCGGTGAGGCTTTGTACTTCTTTCTTCGTTGTTGGGGATCGTAGCTCCAATAGAGCCTTGATCTTTTCAGGGTTCGCCTCAATTCCTCATTGATTTACGATATATCCAAGAAATATGCCTTCTCGTACTCCGAATATGCACTTGGTGGGATTCAGCTTCATTTGATATTCCTCTAGTTTGTTAAAGGTCTGGCCTAAGTCAACTAGATGATCAACAGCTTTCTTGCTCTTCGTTAGCATATCGTCAACATAAACCTCCATGTTATGACCGATTTGCTCTGCAAACACCTTGTTCATCAACCGCTGATTGGTAGCACCTGCATTTTTAAGTCCAAAAGGCATAACATTATAACAATAAGTTCCCCTTGGGGTAATAAATGAGGTACTCTTCCTATCTTCAGGCTTCATTTTAATCTGGTTATAACCAGAATAAGCATCTATGAAACTTAATAGTTCGTGCCCCGAGGTAGCATCCACTAGTTGATCAATTCGGGGCAAAGGAAAATGATCCTTTGGGCATTCCCTGTTAAGGTCGGTAAAGTCTACACACATCCTCCATTTGTTATTTTTCTTCTTTACCATTACCACATTTGCTAGCGAGTCAGGATATTTAACATCCTCAATGAAAGAGGCCTTTTGCAGCTTCTCTACTTCCTCCTGTATAGCTTGATTTTTCTCAGGGATGAACACTCTTCTTCGCTGCTTTACTGGCTTGATTTCCTTATTCACATTGAGCTCGTGACACAAGAAATTCGGATCTATTCCTGGCATATCTTCATGACTCCACGCAAAAGTCTGCTTTCTTCGCCTTAGGAATGCTATCAATTCTTATTTTATTGATTCATCCAAGGATGCACCAATTTGAGTTGTTCGTTCTGGATACTCGTCGTCCAGAATGACATTCTCAGTAGCCTCCATAACCCGCCCTTTCACGAGTTGGGACTCATCTCTAGGGTCTAATGTTTCAATCTCTGCATCTTTATTTGGTAGGTAATAGTCTTCTTTCTAAATTCTTCATGCTCTTCCTGCTCGGCAGATGAATGGTAGCATTCCCGAGCTACTTTATGGTCGCCTTTCACAACTCCCACCCCAAAATTGGTTGGGAATTTTAGACATTGATGCATAGTAGATGGTATTGTTTCAAATTTCTTCAGACCTACTCTTCCCATGATGATGTTGTAATCTGATTGGACATTTTTATCCATTACAAAAAAGCGTATTCTTTCAGTTCGACAAGAAGGCCATGTACCGATAAGCATATCCAACTTGATCATCCCAAGTGGAAAAACCTTCTCGCCAGTAAAACCAAGGAGGGGTCTATGATATGGCTCCAACTGGGCTAGCTTTAGATTTAAACTGTCAAAGCACGGATAGAACATGATATCTGCCGAGCTACCATTATCCACCAGTACTCGTGAAATCACCACTTCCCTTATTCTCATCTTGATCACCAATGGATCATCATGAGGATATAGTACACCTGCCAAGTCGTTCTTAGAGAAGCCAATGACCAGCTTATCCTTATTCACCTTCCTCGGGCGATCATCTTCAGCCAGATTTATCCGCTGAATATACGAGCGAGCCTGAGCCTCATTAAGATAGGCTTTTCTCTCAGCAGTCGTATCTCCGCCTCCTGCATCTCCACCTGTAATGACATTACATTCAAATGATCCAAAATGGATAGAAAATACCTCACGTTCTGGCTATTTTGGTCTTTTGGGGAGATCGTGGTCATCTTGGTCATTATCTGGATCCTCTTCGTGACTTCTCTTCTTATCTTCTTTTACTCGACGAGGAGATCTAGACCTCTATCTTGCTCGGTCGTTGTTCTTTCCATCAACATACTTGGCCAGCTTTCCTCGTCTGATGAGTGCTTCCATTTCATTCTGAAGAGCTATGCAATTTTTGGTCCTATGACCATGGTCTTTATGGAACTCGCAATATTTGGTCTTATTCTTCTTGTCAGGACCTGTCTTCATTTTCTCTGGCCAGTTTATCTCCTCGATGTTCTTGATTTCTTCCAGAACGTGGTTTATGTCTACTTTCAAAGGAGTATAATTTCCAAATTTCTTCAACAGTTCCCATGCTGGTTTTGCTTTTGACTACTTGTTACCACTATTATTCTTGTGCTCTTTCTTTTCAGCCTTATCAATCTCCACCTTGGTCTCTTTGGTATCCATATTCTTCTTCGCATCCATAGCCTCCTCGGCGTTCATAATCTTCGCTGCCTTTGCCATTAGTTCTGCCATGGTTTTAGGCGGATCTTTGGCTAGAGTATAGTACAATTTATCTGGCAACAGTCCGCTCATCAGAGCAGTAATTTCTGTCTTTTCCTCGTAATCAATAACTTTGAGCTTCTCGTTATTGAAACGAGTTATATAATCCCTGGTGCTCCCACCTGCTTTTTGTCTAACACTTAATAAGTGTGCTACTCGTTTAACAGGTTTTGCTCCAAAACAGAAATTTCCAATAAAGAGCTCGGCCAGTTGAAAGAAAGTTGAAATCTTCCCCCGAGGAATATTGTTATACCATATTTGAGAAAATCCGATAAGAGTTCCCAAAAATGCCATGTATCTCATCTCATCTGGCATGGTATAGTTATCGGCAATAGCTTGATATTGTTTTATATGAAGGACAGGGTCAGTTTTTCCATCATATTTAGGAGTCACAACAGGTGCTTTGAACTTTGATGGTGTGGTAAAATCCACAATTGCCTGGATAAAAGGTATCCCTTGGACAAAAGTTCTTTGTAGAGGATTCTTGGCCTTAGCCATTTTCCCTAGTCTATCCTCCAACCTTTGAATAGAGCCTTTCCATGCATCATTTCCCTCCTTGGTCCTGTTGGTTCGAACAACTGATCGTGTTGAATTTGCTTCCTGGGATCTTTCATTACGAGTAGTTGGTGGTGATTGGGCAGAACCCTCCCATAGATCGGATGGTCGTTGAAAGTTCCTCGACATAATCCTAGGAGGATTTCTATTCCTCCTAGGGCCCAAACGATAAAAAGGAGAGACCCTACTTAACCTCTCCAATTCACTAGTCCTTTCTGGAGAGAGAGTGATGTTTTGTTGAGTATCTATAGTTCGTACTGATGAAGTTCGACCAGGTTGATAAGAAAAATCATTAGATCTATCAATGCGATATGAATCAGTACGTTTGGATCGATATTCCTCTGGAAATAACGTTCGCCTAGTACGCGAAGAAGGTAAGCGTTTGTTTCTTTGAATGCTTCGTTGTCCTGAATGAGTAGGTACTCCACCCCGGACAGTTTGTATGAGTTGTCGCATAGTTTCTTGCATGGATGTCTGGCTTTGGGCTAGATTAGCCATTATACCAGCCAGATCTTGAACATTTGGGGGAGCAGATGGATTTGGTAGGTTTCCAGCATTTCGATTACTGGATTCATGATTATCAGCCTTTGGTGATGAATTATTTTGGTGCAAAACGATAATTACAGTCGTTTCCCATAGACGGAGCCAATCTGTTGATGTAAAAAACTAGATTTGATCTAATTATTTAATCACAGATAAAAATGAATATATAAATATAAGACAAAAGATTTTTAAAGTGGTTCAGCCTTGTAAGAATGGCCTACGTCCACTGTATTTGTTATTGCTAACTGTTTGCAAAATTCTCGATAATGGGTTTACCAAGAAATTCCGAGTCCCCTGCTAATGAGGAGGTTACAATGTATTTATAGCCTTGAGGCTGTATAAATGAAAGGACAATGCGTTGTTACCCTGTAGACATGTACATCTGTACTATATTAATGAGCATTTAATGCACAATTATATGCTGGATTCTCTTGATTTGGATACGCTGTACACTTATGTAGCTCGGACCTCTTAAGCAGCTCGGACCGCCTAAGCTGCTCGACACGCTTGAGTTGCTCGGAGAGCTTGAGTTATTCGGGAACAAGAAAGAACTGCTTATCACACTTGAGTTTCTCGAAACTCATTTGTTGCTTGGAGAGCTTGAGTTGCTCGGTGGTCTTGATTTGCTCGTCTGGAGTATTCGTATTTACCATGTAAATTGACACGTGTCTTCATCTGATTGGTCCATGTCAGCTGACTAAATTTGGTATCAACATCATCCATGGTGTAAAGGGATGTTTAATGTTGAAATATGTAACAACTATGGTGTTTTAATGTGGACATGTGGTGGTAGCATGGTTGTTTTGTGGTAGTGGAAGACAAAATGGTGGAAGACCACCTTCTCTCACTCTATCATCTTCTTCCAACTCCAAATGCCCCAAATACACCAAAACAAAACCTTATAAAACCAATTCAAAGGACAAACATCTCATTTTTCCACTTCTAGGCTAATCTGAGCTCGATGGCTCAAAGATTCGACGACCAAAATTGTGACAGCACACAAGGGCTCACTGAATTTAAAATTTTGATTTACGTCGTTCGAATGACTTCTCGATCTCATTCGATCCTTGGTTCGTGCGACCTTCCACTGTAAAGCAGTGTCATGTCGTTTTAACCCTTGCATCTTGCGAGATCCATCTCGCTTCTAACGACATGGGGATATCGTTAGAACGACCCCTCACAGTCGTTAGAAAGACCCTTAATATTCTCCATTCTTTTGTTTTTCTTCAAATTTCAATCCACAATTCCATATAATTATCATTTATCCTCAAGCCATCATAATTTATACAAATTTTAATTGAATTACTGGGATAGGGTATTACCAATTTTCCTCCTTGGGGAATGCCCCCAAAATTCTCGATCCATTAATCCTTAAGCTCATAGGGTTCGTTAACTTCTATTCTAAGCCATAAAATCCTCCAAGGCAAAATCATTAAAAACCATAACAGTAAGGTCACCAAATAATCAACATGCTCGATGGCCACTATCCCGTTAACCATGACATTACACAATCGATTTCGAGTCTCTATTCACTTTATGATCAAGACCAAAATATTTCTTACACCACCTATGCTAGTACCTAAGGCATACAGGTGCCTCTATGGCAAACCCTTTTTCTAGCGATCGACATTTACCCAATGTGATCTATAATACAACCAACCATTGCATTCATCATCAAAATCAATTCTATCTTAGGACCTTACATCCAGTTAGGGCTGTCAATGGACCGGGTCTGGACCCGGACCCGATCCGGACCCGACCTAAATTAACGGATCTGAGCAAATTTTATAGACCCGATTATCCGATTACCCGATTAGTTAATGGATCGGATCTGGATATACATGACTCCGATCCGATAAGGACCCGACCCGAATGTGTATATATATAATATAATAAATATATATATATATATATATATATATATAAGTTATATATTTATTTATAAAAACAGTTTTATTTATATATAAGTTATATATTTATATATAAAAACAGTTTTATATATATATAATATATATAATATTATATATATATATATAAAAGTTATATTGTTTTTATATAAAACTGTTTTTATATAAATATAAGTTATATTTATATAAAAACAGTTTTATTTATATATAATCGGGTCGGGTATCCGGGTCCTTAATGGATCCGGGTCTGGATCCATTTTCTGAGACCCGTCGGGTAATTGGGTAAGACCCGATCCGTTAAAATATACCCGGATCGGATCTGGATATACCCAGACCCGATCCAGACCCGACCCGTTTACACCCCTATCTCCAGTGCTCCAAAAATTTACAGGCTATCCTAACTACACAACTCGCATGAGCTTGCCAATAACCGTTCTATATTATTTTCTCACTCTATGGAGGAATATTCCCATGAAATCATTACCGCACACCTATTTTACACCTTTTACTGCATCGCTCTGATGAATCTAATACTACCCCAGGTGTTTCACCCTTGAGTGCTCGCTAGAGTCTCACTATAATCCATCCACCATGGTAAATAAATATCGTATGCTAAGTTTCCTCGATTTCCAACACTATACCGCGTCCTCAAGTCACCATCCCTCTCTTTACAACCTGAGCCACTGACTGCCCAGCTGGCCAGTCAAAAGTCCACTAGTCCTAAGAGAGATAGAAACTACGAGAAAATCATGTGGTAAAAAATGTAGCCACTTGTACGCAAAACTTTATGCAATATAATGAATACCTCATATAGACGCACCTAGTTATCGAGTTGCATTGACTAAACCATGTCCACGCCTCTCTGTCGGGTCCAACCGCATCATACCATGGCATGGTACCAATTTGAGTCACCTCTTAGGTGACAATATCGATTCCCAATTACTGAAATTGAAAGGAACACCCTAGAGTCCGAAGGAACAAGCAACTGTCCCGAGAATTTTTGCCCACAGGCGTTCGACTCCGACTAATGGAGGAGAACCTATGCTGTATACTTGAAATCATGCCACTCATTCCTAGAGTTCTCATAGAGTATAAATCCTAGCCACACACCCTAACTTCGGGCACTAGCAATGGCGAATCGAATCCCAACCATTCATTCTCCCAATACGAAGAAGTTTATGAATCGGTAGTCCTTTAGGAAGTTAACGCTCAAATTCCCTCCTTGGGAGCAAGGCCCTACCTTTCACATCCTTAGCTTATATGAACCATTCCGATTTGTAAGTACTTCATGCCCTGGTTTACAATAACCTTGTCCAATTACCAGTGACGACGTCACCAACCTACTACACTTAGGTTATTATCTGCTTTAACAGATTGTGATCGAAATCCCAAACTTCTATAGTCATTAATTAGTTCAAGCGAGACATTCACCTTGTCGTGTCTTATGACCACACTAGATCGACACCAAACTTACTGTTGGTTTCTACCCATGTAGAATTTTCGCAATGACCACACCCGCTGACATTGACATTCTAAGGGCAGTAAATACCACTGTAGGCTACATCTTATAACCCGTACTAGCTTATCACGACGCACATAGAACTAATCCTTACATTTCTAAGGCTACCTAAGTGTATACCATCAACACGTTGACATAATAATCATGTTATGATGCTACCCCACCTCGGTTGCCATTTTCAAGTCTTCACATGGCGTTATCACTCTAGTTCCCAAATACATTCCCTAGTACATCACAAAATCGAGTATCACCACATACATACTAGTTAATCCATGACATTCGAGAATCACTCCTATAATGACACAACTATCACCCTACCTTAATAATTATACCACCCATCTGTGCCAATTTGCGAAGCCATACCCAACACATACACTACACGACCAGTATTCTGGGATCATCACCTGAGCCTAAACATAATCGTTACAAGAATGCTACTACCTCTTTTTACTGAACTTAATTTATCTCCTAAGAACACCAAACAAATCCCATCTAAACGTCCCAAAACCCGACAATATTTCATAGTCCATACCTTTATCATTATAGGCACACTCTACAAACCTTTCAATGATCACATTGCAATTACTTAGTGCTCGCAAGGACACTAGTCTATGAGCTTCTATTTATAGTGCACCTTAACCATCAAACAACTCAAGACATCATAATATTCGATCTTTATCCTCAAAAACGCCACACACAATCTATCTTATGGACACCTCAAATGCCCATGACCTACTCTCACACTGGGATTACCTTGCACCTAGACATTACCTTGGTGGCTAAAATGAATATCTACACGTAGATAATCATCCTATCTTTCTCCTAAGCGGTCATGACTATAATCCACATACAAACCATACCCAACGCTACCACGGATCACGACAGGGTCCAAGACGTCATCTTCAGCCTATAAACCTCACGGTTCGCCTCACCTACTCCTCAATAAATGTCTAACTATAACAACTAAATCGCCTCTATAAGAGGAAAGTTTAGATTGGATGGAGGAATAACCCCTTTTGAGTATGATAATTATAAGTTAACCGAAGACACTCTTAATTAATTACAAAGACACACACTCACAACTTAGTGAATATAAACCCAGTTTGAACTCACAGATCTCTCGTGTATAACTCAAAAAACAATAATGAACTCAGAAGTAACTCATCTAAAGGGAGAGAGAAGTAAACACCTTAGATATACCCTAGTAGGAATCCAAACACACCAACTCTCAAAGGTTTTCTGATCAGGTATTAAAAGCTTCATAATAAATGACAATGGTTGCTGAGTAAAAGCTCTGGTTTTTGTAATAACTCCTTTCTCTCTCTATAGACAAAAATCTCTAGAAAAGAACTCTCAAAAGAACACACTTTCCTCAGATGTGGTTAGGCCTCTTAAATAGCTCTCTCACCACTCCCGAGATA
This sequence comes from Sambucus nigra, assembly GCA_949130495.1. Taxonomy (NCBI): domain Eukaryota; kingdom Viridiplantae; phylum Streptophyta; class Magnoliopsida; order Dipsacales; family Adoxaceae; genus Sambucus; species Sambucus nigra. The sequence continues at coordinate 338,767,466 of OX422215.1, read as the reverse complement.
ACTCAGTAATTAATTACTGTGAAAGACATCCCTCATACTTTATGTCACAAACATTAAATGCCTGTTGGACTACTCAGCTCCACGTCATAACCATTAAATGTCAAGACATGCCTTTTGCCTAACCATTGAGTGTCAGGTGGCTGTCGTCACAGAGGTGGCTCACCAACTGTCTGGTAGCCCTAAATACCACGGTGATTTACTCAAGTACAGAATTTGACATTGCCTAGCTGGTTAGTGACATCACATAAAGTAGATGTGACACCAAGTAGACGGTTATTTGATTCATAACTCAACGCTCGATTGAACTTAAGGCTGCTCCGCCCAAGGTTCCATGGTCAAAGTATTTTGGTGTTTTATCAGGTGTATCTAAGATAGTCAGGAAAAGCCCCAACGGTGCCTCACTTCTCAATCCTCCAAACGAGGTCCCTCTGAAGTTCCCATAGTGAGGTCATTCGATAGTGCATGAAAGCTCTCCCAGGCCCTGCCAATCCTGGTCTCCCGAGAGTACCGTTTGACCTCACACTAAAAATCATTATAATCGTTACAACTCATGGTAAATATAAATAAAGAGATACAACAAGGCTAAGTAAGATAATAGAACTAAAATATCAACTCTCTGGGCTTGCTTCTTCGTTGGATATCCCTTTAGGGTGCCACATTGACGTACCTCACTTGAGCTGCATCACTGCCTTACTAAGATGCATCACTTTGAGCTACAATGCTGCCTTACTGAGCTGCATCGCTTTGAGTTGCAATGCTGCCTTACTAAGCTGCATTATTTTGAGTTGTCTCGCTGAACTCCATCGATGTCTTAATCCATTGAGTTTGTTATGTTAGCTAGGGTAATTAACTCTAATACCGAGATTATCTTCAAGCCCCCTACATTTGCCCCTTCGTAGAGAGATTTGTTGTGGCAATAAGAAATGTCTGCACGAAAACTTCTCAATCCGATGAACTTTGGTGTGTATGTCTTCATTACGGCTTCTATCATTATCACTGTCAGGAAAACATAAAATTATCCCCGACGTACCTGAACCAAAGTGCTGCGGATTATCGCGATTGGCGAAGGGACATCGCCACTTTTTCTTGTTGCTGAGCTTCAACCCTTGTCTTTGCTTTCTTGGCTAATTGAAATTCTCTCTAATCACTTGCTGACTTTCTCAAATACCCATTTTGACTCGAAAGTGAAGTTCTCCCGTTTGTGTTATTGTGGAGTATGGTTGTAAGTAATGAGTTTTCTTGTTACGACTGCCCCTATCGTTGAGACTTGTGGAATTAACCCTTGTAAACTTCTTCCTAGGAAATTCTCCCTGTTTGAAGGTTCTACTTCGTTTGGGCTCTGCTGTGTAGTCGTTTCTTCATGTTCGAAAAAGTAAAAAAATTATCCCCGATGTATCTGAGTCACAACTAAACAACATTTGGACTTGTGGTGAGGGGACATCATAGCTTTTTTGAACCGTTGGGACAACATCTGTGTTGTGAGTGATTGGATATGTGTGACAAAAATTCTGGGGCCCAAATATCAAACTTGCCTAGGAAGAAAACCCTTTCTATTACCCATGCGTCACTTCATTAATGACGTAATGTTGTCTTTTCAACTGCTAGGATGCTCCCCAAAATGCCACGTGTCCACTTGGAATGATTATTTGCGGCCTTGCACGTGTGTTGGTGGAAAACTCAAAAGACGGGTTACAAGAATTCAAACGTCTATTTTTCAAAACACTTAATTATCTTTCTTTTTCTTTAAACTCCAAGCATACTTTAGAGAGAGAAAGTTTGCAAAAACTCCATTGTTTGTCCAACTTTTCTTCATATCTTCCCTCTGTAATCATCTTCAACCTTTGGTTACTCCATTGTTACTCACCTGGTAGCTCTTTCAAGCTTTCTATACCTCTTTTTTGTCTGGCTTCTTCAAGAAACCTTGGTGAGTTTGCCACTAACACTCCACCTACCACCCCTACTGCAACCACTTCTGTCGCCGTTGTTACTGAGGGCTCCACCTCTTTGACCGTCACTCGTCAAGAGAAACTGCATTTTTACCGTCGATCCCCCATTTTTGGCAAGGGTGATGATTTTTCTAGGTTTTGCAAGACTTACATTTTTAACGCCAAGTGTGATGCCATGGTACTTAGTGATGAGGACTACGATATTTTTGATTGGGGCTTTCTCCCCCCAGAGGGGACTCTTCGATTTCTCCTTGAGCGAGGGGACTTCCCATGGTCCCATATTGATTTCGAAGGGCCTAGGGGTTCTCCTGCTCATTTTTCTACCTGGAACGCTCACATATAGAGTTCCCACACTGCTATCCTCATAAAAATTGGGCTTCAACGGTCCAAGTGGTTCGATGAGTTTACTCTATCAAAGAACAATTCTGCTCTCCCCATCCTAGTGTCTCGCTGGAACGTTACCATTCACGCTTTCATTGCTGCATGGGCTGAGTTCACAATAATGTTAGAAGACGTTTGTGAACTTTTGGGCCTTGAGGCCATAGACCATGAGCCCTATTTTGATTAAGCTTTGGATGCCCAAGAGGTTGTTGATCGTTCAGAGTTGGACTGTCTATGCCGAAGGTGCATAAGTTCTTCAAACGAAGCCACCTTCACTCCTCTAAGGTTCTTCAAACGAAGGTGCATAGGTATCCTTCTAAGGATAACTCTTCTGAGTCGCCCCTGGTCAAGTTACATCATTAGAACTTCCTGCTTACATTCTTGTCATTCTCTCTCGCTTCCTTTTACCGGGGAAACATAATGACCAACCCCGAAGGGACCTCATCAATATATCTCTTCATTTGGACCAGGGTATCAAGCTTCCTCTGGATGCAATTGCTCGGGGGTCACTCTATACATGGCTTGATAGGACCCACTATGACATGGAATGGTCTCTTATCCGTTATAACCTGGCTAAATTTTCCAACTGCGTACTTCTGATGGGCTTCCTTTATGTTCGTTTCCCCAACATAGTAGTTAAATCCAACCGTCTTCCTTCGGGAGAAATAATTCTGCCTCCACGTTTTTACATTCGTCATAAAAGGCAAAGTCGAAAGGAGTTAACCTCTATTATTGACAAATGGGACTGTTTTGTGATGCAGCCCTGTGGAGAGGAAGTTTTCCTTCACACTAGTGATTTTTTTTAAGAATGAGCTAAGGGTGGTCCAACCAACGACTGTGGACCTTATGGAAGAAGACCCTTTACTTTTTGTGGTTCTTTTGTTCTCTCCAAGTTACTTATCATCCTACACCGAGTGGGGGTACTCATGCTAACATTACAACCCCCATCGTTGTGCCTGTTAATTTGGTTTTGACCAAGGGGGTCCTCTCCCCGTCTTCAAACTAAACTACCCCAATGTCACGTTCAACGAGGCTTGTTCTCTCTTTACTTATACCGCTGCATGGGGAGTGAGCTCCACAATGTCTGACAGAGTCATCATCCCCAGTATCTCCAGGCAAGGTGATGTGATGCCTTTATTTGCCACCAAGTATTGGCCGAAGCAATTGGCCCAAATCTTTAAATTTATTGAGGGAACTCCTGTATATCCCCCGGTGCTTTTGTTTTCTTTGCAGGGATTGGGTTTCAAAGGTAATTTCATTCTGGGAATAGAGTTCCCTTTGAGTAAAACTTCCAAGGAACCTCCCATTGATCTTCCTCCATACTGCTCTATGATTCCTGTTGCTACCCCAAAGCCCAAAAAGGCCTCGACACCCAAACAACCTACTCTTTCTAAAGGTATTTCTGGTGAAGGGGTTCCAACCGAAGCATTTTTTGACAAAGGACCTTCCCAACTACCAACCAAAAGAACTAGGGGGTCTAGAAGTGGGAGTTCCTCAAAGCCTAAGTCCCAACCCCAGTCTTAAGTTCCCTTGGAGGCATTTCTCATTGCCTCCGTTCCTCCTCCTATGTCTGCAAAAGTGAGTGAGTAGTTGAGGAAGAAAATTCAAGCTGAGGTGGCGCAAATAAATTCTGAGTTTCAATGACACGCTCCCGTCGTTCCTCCTGCTACTGTGATAAGCACTCAAAAGTGTACATTTTATACCCCGAATAGATGCCTTTTAGTTGTTAATTCTCTGCAATTTGCGTCTTATGCGCTTAATTGTTCAATTTGCAGGCTTAATTGCAGTTGCAGTGATAAAAGCTATATTTCGAGGCAACTTGCAGTAAAATGGAGCTAATTCCCTCTCCCGTAACCAAACCCGAACCTAAACCTAGCCCAAATCATCACCCAAGCCTGTGTGTGTTTAGTTTGTACCTTTTTATATAGTTTTTAGATTTTTAGTTTGAGTTATTTTTATTTTTAGGATTTATTTTAGATTTATTTAGAATTTTTAGGTTTCATTTTCTATTTTTTCATTAGTGTATTTTTATTTTATTTTATTTTATCTTTATTTTTATTTTTTTTAGTTTTTATTTTATTAGGATTAGTTTTTTTAGTTTTATTACATTATTTTTTTAGGACTTTAGTTTTCATTTAGATTTTAAGTTTTTATTTCTTTTGTTTTATTTTAGTTTTTATATAGCTTAGGATCTTATTTTTTTAAGTTTTAATATTTTTATTGTTTTTAGTTTGTTTTATTTTTAGTTAGATTTTATTTTTATTTTTATTTTTATTTTTATTTTTATTTTTATTTTTATTTTTATTTTTATTAAGTTTAGTTGAGTCTTTATTATTTTAGTTGGGTCCAAATTAAACACATACACTTACAACCCCTCACACCCAATTACCACACACTCCCATACACCTAAACACTCCCTCACCCACACCTCACTCTTCTACACCCTCACACACCCTATCACATCCCACTTCATCTTCCCCAAACACCAAACCTCCATTAACCCATGAACCACCCATCACAATCCAAACCTCCATATCTCAACCTCCATAGCCAACCCACCTACCCAAGCTACCAATTCTGAACAAAACCCGTTGGCGGAACCTTCTAACCTACCCAAACCCCGCAAACCACCTCGGACAGACCCTTTTCTCATCTCTCTCCGATGCAACCCTAAAACCTGGCGAGCTCCCTGCCTAAAAATTGGTGACCCATGGCATTCCCCAACCCCCACCGGCCAAACCGCCAGCCCAAAAACCCCCGGCGTCCTAACCCCTGGCGCCGATCGCCGCTGGCACAACCCAATCCGCCAACATCATACCCGGTCCCCCCTTCCAGCTAACCCTTGACCCGAAACCAACCCCTGTTAACCTCATACGCCCGGTCGAAACCCACTTTGGGTGATCCAAACCCACCTTACCCATTTCTCCATCTCAACCAAGTCAACGTGTACCTGCATAAAAAATGAAGACAAACCAAACCAAGACAAAATGCCCATATGCTCAAAACCCACTTAACCCTTTTTTCCCAAACTACCCCCAACATCTATCCCACATGCTCTCATGTCCCTTTTTCAAAATTACCCCTCAAACATATCTGATTTTTATTCCCCCATTTCCCACTTCCCACATGACCTCACCTCTTACCTATGCACATGTGTGCATAATTCCCTAAATACCCTCACCTCAACACCTTACACACCTCTTACACATTAAACCTACCCAAATTACCCCCATGCTCCATTCCTACTATTTAAGGATGGAAGACCCCAATTTGAGGGCTTTAGAATCAAAATTGGTAGAGATAATTCTAGAGAGAGATAGGTTAGATTAGAAAATAAATTAGGAAATTATTTTTTAAATAATTTTTATTTATATTTTTAGAGATTATTGAGTGATAAATTGTGAGTAATTCAATTGAGTATTATATTAAATTGATTATTGTTGGATGCTAAATTTGGATGGATAGTGTTTGATTTCAAGGAAATAAGAGTTCAATTCACTTCAAGAGATAGGTTTGATTGTTCTCTTCTCTTCTCATTTATTTTGTGCCTTTGATTATTAATTTGTCAAATTTCATACCATGTTAGGCTAAATCCCCTTTCAAGGGGTGGGGGGGAACCCTTATTTGATGTTTTTTTTAATTTAATTAGTTTGATTAGTTGAAAATTCCCTTTGAATATTAATTTTGATCCCTCGCCCTTAAATTTACGCCTCGAGAGAGGGTAAATGATTTTCGAGAGAAAATCGAAATTCTAGTTATAATACCCATTTTAAATTCGAACTAGAGATAGGGGTTTCTTAAGTGTGGTATTATTACTTGAATTTCAACTCTATTTTTATTTTCTAATATTTATATAAATTTTAATTGATCGACCCTAGTGGGTGATTAATTAAAAGGACTGTAGATCTATCTGCTAGGGTTGTGGGGGGTTAAACTTAATTTTCTAAAAGGTTACTATTAAAATTATATTTACAACGAGAGTTGATTTTTAATTTTGATATTAATTTGGGAGAATTTAATTAATTAAATTAATTAGTTAGAATAGCTAAAATTTGTGGTGTAATCCCACTCATTGATTGTTCTCACATTTATTTACCTCATTTATCTCATATTTTTGTGTTAGACTTTATTTTTCATTTTAGTCACTTTTTAGTTTGTAATTTGATCTTCCATATAGTTTAGTGCTATTTTACCTCACCTCACCTAATTGTTTTAATATTTAAAAAAGCTAAAAATAAAATAATAGAAAAAGCAAAAGCCCAAAAAGAAAATAAAAATTGAATTACAATTGAGTTTGTCTCTAGCTTACCCCCTTGATGTGGATTGATACCTTTACTTACCTCTACACTTTAGATTGTTGTATTTTGTAGGTAATTTGAGGATTTTGATTAGAGGAGCTTTTCAAGCAATGACGAAAAATATACTGAAAAGTCAACTCTATCATACTTCCTTCCCCACTATCTTAATATATCCATCGGATGAAGGGCCAAAAAGTAAGAAGGGCTCAAGGGCTCCTTCAAGTGTTGGTACTATGGGTGTGAGGAAAAAAACTCTGGGTACTATGTCCCAAAAGAAACGCCCCCTTGATGTACATCTCGCCCAAGCTCCTTCTGTCGTTGCTTCCCCTCCTTCTTCAACAATGGTGATATCCTCCCATTCCCACCCTAGATTAGAGGTATACATGTGTGTTGTTGTTATTATTTCTATTTTTCTAAAACAAAGTACATTTGCCTAACTCTTAGCGACTTTGGTGCCGTAAGTTGAAGAATAAAGGTCCAGCCCCCTGTGACTCCTTTCATTGGAGAACGCTTCGAGAGTGGTTCCATTGATGCAACTCCCCCCGTTCTTCCATGATCGGGCTTATCTATTCCCGTTGTTTGGTCTCCCAACGTGCGAAGGATGTTACTGCGGGGGGTGATTCCGTTGAATCTGTGGGAATTTCCTCTCTACCCAAGAAAGCTTCCGCAGCTTCTTCTGAATTATCACCCCAACCCAAGGTTCCTCTGCCCATCATTCTAGATGTGTAAAGTTCTCCAGAGATATCACATTCTGAACACTGTTAGGTCTAGCGTACTTTTCCTCCTTTTTTCTAACTTACTTTAACCTTTTGGGATATCTCGGGTGGAAGTGGCTTCTTTATTGTCTAACATTCTTCTTCCATCTGTATTGAAAAGACCCATCACCGCAGTTCCCCTCGTTAGAAAAATTACTGAGGTGAGTTAAATGTGAAGAATATCTTTTCTTCTGAGTTTATTCCCCCACTTCTAACACTTAGTTTCATTTTACAATTCTCTCCAGGTGTAATACCACCAACGTCTATCAGGGCTCTTCCTCTCCCTAAAGCCATTGTTGACCCTTCTGTCCATCATAGTGCTTTTTCTGGTACCACAAGCGTGGATGCATTCATGGAAGGTCAAATGTCTTCGCCCAACGCCACCCCAATATTGGCCTTAGTACCCTTTGTTGGCACAGTAGCTTTACCAGACCTTAAGGTTCCTCTATCTGAGGGTGCCGTTGAGGCTTTTGAGGAGATGAACATGCCCCCCAGTAGTTCCCACTATTGATCCTCATTGGTGACTCCCGTTATTGCTCCAGCCATTGTTGAGGCACTTCGCTAGTTTCTATTCATTTCTTGTTGTTTGTCCTTTATTATTGACAATGTAAAATCTAAAAGAGTATCATTTTTCAAACCTTCAAACTCCACCAGTAATGGTGACTTAACAATGAAAATACTTGTTAAGATTTTTCATCAAACTCCACCTGTAATGGTGACTTAACAATGAGAAACACTTGTTAAGATTTTTCGTCAAACTCCACTAGTAACGGTGACTTAACAATGAAAACACTTGTTAAGATTTTTCGTCAAACACCACCAGTAAAGGGGACTTAACAATGAAAACACTTGTTAAGATTTTTCATCAAACTCCACCAGTAACGGTGACTTAACAATGAGAAACACTTGTTAAGATTTTTCATCGAACTCCACCAGTAACGGTGACTTAACAATGAAAACACTTGTTAATTTTTTTCATCAAACTCCACCAGTAACAGTGACTTAAGAATAAAAATCACTTATTAAGATTTTTTTGTCAAACTCCACCAGTAACAGTGACTTAACAATGATAAACACTTGTTAAGATTTTTTTTCACTTAACTTATTATTTACTTAATCTGTCTCCAGGTTATTAGTGCGTCCCCTCTAGCTGTAGAGAGACCTCCATCAGTCCCTTCACCCATCGCGTTGCCCCATCGTGAATAGGTTATTTTAGAAGAATCTAGTCACAACGACCAAGGTTCCACAACAGGCGCTGCAGCCGATAGCAAATCTGGTTGTGAGGTTCCTCTGATCAACCTAGATCCTTATGAATTATGTCTTATGGTCATTCAACGATCTCCCCAAATGCCTGCCAGCCATCATTTGGTAATTTAGCAGATTGCAAGCCATCACCCTGAGACTTTCACTGTTGATTGTCTACGTTCGAACATTATCATGATGAGCCACATGATTTAAGGCATGGAAATTATTATTGCTGATATCATTAATAATCCTACGGCGAATGTTACTAGGCCCCTCATCAACTAATTCTTAGGCCATATGAGGGAGTTCGATCGAGATGGCTTCCAATTTAGCTGGCTAATTGGACACTTAAAGACTTTGAAGAGCTAGCAATTAGCAAGACAGTAGGAACTGCCGCAGAAGCATCAAGAGCCCCAACAAGCTGAGGAATCTAGGTTGGCTGAGCTAGCCCCTCTAATTGAATCTGCCAACAAGGAAGTAGAAGATATCGAAAAAGCTCTGCGTTTGGCAAAGCTAAAATGGGAGAAACTCCTTATTGAGCGTGCACAAGTTCAAACAAGGTTGGAGGTTTATATTAATACCCAACAATCATTCCTAGCAGCTTCTTCGGGCTTTCGTGGATATTTTTTCTCTGCTCCGAATTTGTGGTTCCTCTTAGGCTAATGAACTCTTTCACTTTTGTACACATTTTCCTTTTTTTCCCTTATGTAATTTTCGGGCAATAATTCCCAATTTTGTAATGCCTCAAAATTTATGAATGGAATAAAGGTTATATGTTTTCCATGCCACTTCTTCGTGCTATAACTATTTGCATAAAATAAAAACTTTGCAATCTTTTGTCTCACTTAAGTTGCAATAAAAGACATCTCTTCAGAAAAAGATTTATATATATTCATAACACAACAACTAGATACAACAATGATCTAAAGTTAATTATTTATACAGGGTAAACTTTCAACCATTTATTATTGATCTTGAATGGGTTGTCTTCTTCTATTTTAGAAATTAAGCAATAACCTAAATCATGAGCCTCCTTTACAATGAAAGGTCCCTCCCAATTTGCTGCAAACTTAGGCAGAGGAAGCCCCCTGATGTGCTTCACTGTTGCCTTCAAAATAAGGTCTCCCTCCACGAACTTCCTTAGTCTCACCAAGTTGTCATACGCCATGGAGAGTTGTTTCTTATACATTTGAAAGTCATGCATCGCATTATCTCTATGTTCATCCAACGCTTCCAACATCACATGTCTGTTCTGAGGGAGCATGCTACTTCGCAAGGCATATCAGGGAGATGGAACTTCCAACTCCATCGGGAGAATCACTTCAGGCCAATACATAAGGGGGAACGGAGTATATCCCGTGGCTTTTCTTTTAGTTGTTCGATAGGCCCACAATATAGCTGGTATCTTGTCATCCCACGATCATGGGAAATCCTCCATCATCTTGGCAAGAATGTTATCCAATGTTTTGTTAGTCAGTTCAGCTTGACCGTTTCCCTTTGGGTATGCCACCATTGAAGTATGATGAACAATGGAGTACTTATCTGCGAGTATTGTTACATCTGAATTGATAAGGGGGTTCCGTTATTAGAGAGAATAACCTTTGGAATCCCAAAACTACAAATGATGTATTCTATGATGAAGTTGTTCACCACCCCTGTTATTTCCCTTCTTAGTGGTATCGCTTCAGATTACTTTGTAAAGCACTCCGTTGCCACTAGTATCCAGATCTCCCCCTCGAAGAAGGATGTATTGCCCCCACCAGGTCAAATGCCCAGGTGTGAAAAGTATAAGGCATTACCAGGGAGTGTAGATCCACCGATGAGGCATGGATCATATTTCCATGTAGTTGGAAAGCCTTATATTTTCGAACGAACTCAGCAGAGTCCTTCTCCATCGTTGGCCAATAATACCCCAATGTCATCAGTTGGTCATACAACTTGGATCCTCCTATCTGAGCTGGATCGTGAGCTTATTTGAGGACTTCGACTGCTTCTTCCTTAATGATGTAACGCAATGGCATGTTGAAGTATCCCCTTTGATAAAGCTGCTCCTCCTGAACATAGAACCTTGGGGCCCTTCGCTTGAATCCCATCGCATAAATCTTTTCTATTGGGACAAATCCATCTTTAATGAAGTCAATATAGGGATGCCTCTAGTCTGATTGAACTTCAACAAAATGGAACTCAGCCATATCGAAGAACAGTTGGAACTTATCACATTTCCATTATAGCTCCGCTGTGTCCTGCTTCATTCTAGGCCAAAAGTACCCCTCCCTTTGAATTCTTTTGTAAATAGGTATCTCAGTTATTTCGTAGTGTTCTTCATGTATTTTTTTTAGCCTCCACTCTGCTTCTTTTGGGTCGATGCATATTGATAGCCATCTTCCTGTATTTTTGAAATAAAGGTTTCCCTGGTTTGTAAAGTATTGGGCTAATTCCCTCAGCTCTATCTCTCCTTCCCCAGACTCCAGTTGTTTTCTAATCTCTCCCCTCCAATCAGAGTCATCCTCCATTAGCAGAATTGACTGTACCACTGAGGGAGATATTCTTCGTTGAATCACGACTGTAGTTGTATCGTTACTCATTATCATCTTCTGAGCGATGGTGGCATAGGCATTTAGATGGCGGTACATCATTCGGGGATGTCTCTTGATCTTGGTCCGATGGAACTGGTTAAGAAGCCTCTGAATGATTGTTTTGTAAGGCGCCAGATTGAGGTGTTTCACTGCATATTCTCCATTCACTTGCTGAATCACCAAGTTCGAATCCCCTTTGATGCAAAGTGAACGAATCCCATTTTGAAGGGCCTCCAGCAACCCTATTACTAACACCTCATATTCTGCTTCATTGTGGAATAATGGAAGTCTAATTTGTAAAAAAGATAAATTTCTTCCATTCCTTTTGACAAAATAACCCCTGCTCCGCCTTTCTTTTTCGCTGAAGATCCATCGAAATGTATCGTCTATTCTTCATCGCTTGCGTCTAAGTGATCGGCCTGTAAGTCATCTCCCATAATGCTCTCTTGTGGTGGCTTAGAAATACCAAATGGAAAGATTTTCAAGATATTTGCATATGTCTGGCTCTTGATTGCGCGAGGGACTACACATTTCAAGTCTTATATTGAGAGAATGAGGAACCACCTAGCTGCCCTACCAATCAATATAGTCCTTTCCAACAAAAACATAATAGGATCACATCTTGTTATAATATGGATGGTAAAAGACAACATATAATGCCTAAGTTTTTGTTCTACAAATACTAGGGCTAAACAATGCTTTTCCAAGTACCATACCTGACCTCTGGCCCGTGTATGATACTACTAAGGTAGTAGACTGGTCATTCTTTCCATCAACCTCTTGTGCCAAAATAGCTCCAACGGATCTTGTGGTAGACGTGAGGTACAGCTGCAATGGTACTCTTGCTCTTGGAGGGACCATGGTCTGAGGTGAAATAAGCAGCTTCTTTAGCCTGGTGAGAGATTCTTGGTGGTCTTCCTCCCATTTGAACTTTGTGTTCTTTCACAAAAGATGCATCAATGGGTGTGTTGTTTCGGCCAATCCAGGCATAAATCTCTTAAGGTAGGAAACTTTACCGAGGAAACTCTTGTGCTCCTTCACCATTCTTGGACCTGGCATCTCTAAGATCGCTTGTTATTTGTCATGATCCATCTGCACCCCCTATCGATCATACACAAAACCTAGAAAACTTCTACTAGTTACTCCAAAGACACATTTTAAAGGGTTCATCTTCAGCTTATATTTCCTATATCGGGCAAACACCTTCCTCAAATCGCTCAGATGGGACTCCTCCTTCCTCGATTTGATGACCAAATCATCTACATAATTTTTTACAAATTTGTGAAAGAAGTCATGGAAAATTTCCATTATTGTTCTTTGATAAGTAGCCCCAGCGTTCTTGAGTCCAAACGGCATCACTTTGTACATGAAGTTTCCCAACGGGGTTCTAAACGCCGTCTTCTCTGTGTTTATGGGGTCCATCTTGATCTGGTTGTACCCTACGTACCCATCCATGAAGCTGTACATCTCATGACCAGCCGTTGAATTTATTAAGATATCAATAGAGGGTAGAGGGAACTCATCTTTAGGGCAAGAACTATTCAAGTCTCTGAAATCCACACAGATACTTATTTAATTTTTATCTTTCTTTCTCACAGGCACAATGCTAGACATCCAGAGTGGGTGCTGTATCGATTTGATGAACCATGTTTCCAACAAGCGTTGAACCTCTTCCTTGATCTTCAAGTCCAGCTTGGGCTTGTAAGTCGTCGTTTCTTGCTTTATCGGAATGGTTGAAGGCATCACGCTTAACTTGTGGTAGCTTACTTCCTTATCCATCCCTTCCATCTCCATGTACTTCCACGTAAAAATGTCTACAAACTCCCGAATCAACTCAACCAAGTCCTCTCATTTCTCCTTACTGAGATCCTTCGAGATGAAAGTATGCCTTGGATCCTCCCCTTATTTTGCCAGGTTCAACTAGTCTAACTCTTGTGCCTATGGCTTTGGTTGATCTTCCATGTAGTCGGGTTCTTTGGCGATATCCTCAATGAGCTCTTGTATATTGGAGTTGTCTATCACCATACATTGCCCTCGTTGATCCACCAGAAAACACTTATATATCGGGTCAACCTCCTCATCAGTTTTTTCCATAGCTTCTTCGAATGCCCGTTCATACCATTATAACCAATAAACCACCTTTCCTTCTTCGGTAATAACCTTCTTCCACTGTCTGCTGGAAGTTGCAACTGTCTTCCTCTTCTTCTCTCTAGAAGCCTCAGTAATTCTGTCTCTTGAAAATTGACTCAGTACACTTTATCGTTGGACCTTATGCTCCATTGGATCCGTTCTGGGACGCATCTTGTCTTTGAGCCACTTCGATATGTTTTGGGGACGAGGGGCCACTTGGTGGGCTTCTTCTGCCATAACTCCTTTGCTGCTTGTAACTTCGTCATTTTTCCCATTCGCAGGCCCCATCCTTTCTCTGATCAAGGGGACCCACGCTCCCTCCATTCTTATTGTTAGGACTCTGACGTCCTCCTCTAATTCTGTATAAAATTCTACATCCACCAAGTGAGCTTCTTCAACAGCGAATGCCCTCTTCGTAGCTTGTATAGTGATCTCGATTCCCTTGATATTTGTCTTAGCGCATTGGTGATACGTCGAGGGAACTAGCCCTTGGTTGTGCATCCACACTCTTCCTATCAACATATGGTAGGAAGTTGCACGGTCTATCTTGTGGAACTTGATGTGGGAACTCATATTTCCCATTATAATCCTAACATTCACGTAACCAATGGATTTGGAAGACTGGTTGTCATAACCTGAAATCGCCAAAGGCATGGGAACTAATCTTTCTTCGGGGATGTTAGCTGAGAGAACTAATTGGCATGATGTTAATGGACGCTCCCCCATCCATAAGATCTCTCGCGAAGCTAACTCTGTTGATGCTGTCAGTCATTTATAACGACCGATCGTGAGGAAATTTCACATTCCTATCTGCATCGCTGAACGTTATCTCTAACAAAAATTTCCTCACCAGCCTGGCCATGGGTCCCTTCCATCTCAGCGAAGGGACTGTGTTCTTCCTCACAATATCCAGGATTGCTTGGGTTATCTCCAACCTACTTTTTTTGGCATTCCCGCCTGGTCGAAGGACCAAGTGAACTTTAGCGACCGTGCAACCACGCAGTACTCCAAGCTTTGATATGTTTCTTCCCCTTCAACATTGTATATGTCCTCCATATCTATGACACTTGCTTCGTTATAGGCTAACACCACATTATCCATTCCTCTGTTACACTCCTCCAAATCCTCTTCGAACTCCCCCTGCTCTGTTGTTAGCTCCTTCACTTCTCTTTCTGCCTCATCGTCATAGGCCACCACTAAATTGGCCCCATGTGATGGGAGTGGTCTATAATTAACATTTTGCAGAGGGATTTGTAGTGCCCCTGCCTTTACATATTTATCCATGATTATCCTTAGCATGAAGCATCTTTCCGTTGGATGTTGGATCTTGCGATGGATCTGGAAGTACTTAGGATCCGCTACGGTCTCCGCATCTGGTTCCACGGCGGGGATGCCCTTTGGTTCATACTACGCTCCTCCTTGAACCATGGAATTGTAATACCTTACAGCCTCCTCTACTATACAAGGTAATGGTGGTGGGTCCTCCATATCTCTTCCAAACTTTCTCTTATTATCCTTCCTCGATTGTTTGCCTCCTTCGTCAACGTATCCCAACCGTGGGGACTTTCCGTGGGCTGTAACGGGGTCCCCGAGATGTCTGAACATCATTGGTACCACAAAGGGTTTTGGATGAACTACCAACGATATGTTACTTGTCGCCTTTAGAAATTCCGCAAAAGTCTCTTCACGTGTTTCATTAATCAGGTGACAAATGTACTTTAGGAGGAAACCCTCAGCACATAGTTATAACAACTTGGACTCTTTAGATTTTTCCCTCATGTCGAGGGACCTCTCCCTGAACCTTCGAACATAAGCCACCACATCCTCTCCTGGCCATTACCTCTCCTTACCCAACTGTGTTAACGTAAACTCATCTTCTACGAGAAAGAACTTCTAGACAAATAACACGAGCATCTCCTCCCACGTTAAAACACTTTTGGGTGCCAAATGAGAGTACCGTGTATAAGCTTTATTGGTTAATGATTTTGATAACTCCCGCAGTCGTAGCTTCTTATTATTGCAGTGAGCCCCTAGATGTTCGACAAAGCATTTGATGTGCTCCTTCGGGTTTCCCCCATTTCCTGTATACTTTTCGAAGATAGGAGGAATATAATCTTTTAGGTAAGGCTCATTGTTATATTCCTGAGGGTAAGGCATTCGAAAGTCGTCATATATCAAAGATACCTCGCTAGAATATTGTGAGGAATCTTGCATGAACTTCAGCATCTCCTTCTGCATCTCTTTTCTCATCTCCTCTATAGCTGACACTGTTGAAGGAACAGCCAGAGGGAACATAGGCGTGACACCCGTTGTGCCTGGATTAACCATTGTGGTTGGAATGTTTATCACTCCTGGGGTTCCCACCATTGGAATCAAAGCTAGGGGGATGGCTCCTAGGGCAGTTCCCATTGGAACTGCGCTTGGTGAGTTCATTAGGGCTACCCCTGACGTTACGAAGGAATTGGCATCAAATTCCCCCAGCACCGTTGATGCTACAGGAGTTTATAAAAACTCTTAAAATTTATTCATGAGGAGTTCCACTTGAGCTAGTTCCAACCCGATGCTCGTGGAAGCTTTTGTCACCCCTAGAATGCATGTTACCGTTTGAACCGGAGGTACCTCTATTCTAGGAGCTCCATCTCTAGTAGCCTCAAGCTCTCTCGCCGCCTGTTGTTCATTATGCTGAATATCATCGAAGTTGAGTCTTCGATTAACATTATCCCGTGCCATACTCTTTGCTTAGAAGAATACCTCCCCAGTGGAGTCTCCAAATGTAAGAGGTCACTTTATATTATAGATGGAGGCATAACCCTTATTGGTATCGTGATAACAATTAACCCAATATCCTTGACTTGATCACAGAATAAACACACAATAATTATATAATAACAACTCAGATTGAAATAAACAATAAGTGAACCTCAAAAACAACTCGTTCAAAGGGGGAGAGAAACACGCGCTCTCAGATACACCTTAGTAAGCAACTCAAACACCAAGATCCCACACATGTAGGAGCGTAGTTTAGAGTAGATGGAGGCGTAATCCCTTTTAAGTATGATAATGATAATTTAACCGGAGACACTCTTAATTAATTACAAAGACACACACTCATAACTTAGTGAAGATAAACCTAGTTTGAACTCACAGATCTATCGTGTATAACTCAAAAAATAATAATGAACTCAGAAGTAACTCATCTAGATGGAGATATAAGTAAGCACCCTAGATACACCCTGGTAAGCAGCCAAACACACCAACTCTCAAAGGTTTTCTGATCAGATATTAAAAGCTTCGTAATAAATGACAATGGTGACTGAGTAAAAGCTCTGTTTTTTGCAATAACTCATTTCTCTTTATATCCAAAAATCTCTAGAAAAGAACTCTCAAAAGAACACCCTTTCCTCTGAGGTGGTTGGGCCTCTTAAATAGCCCCTGCACCACTCCCGAGATAATTCAGTAATTAATTTTTATGAAAGACATCCCTCATACTTTATGTCATAAATATTAAATGCCTGATGGACTAATCAGCTCCATGTCATAACCATTAAATGCCAAGACATGCCTTTTGCCTAACCACTCTATGTCAGGTGGCTGTTGTCATAGAGGTGGTTCACCAACTGTCTGACAGTCCCAAATACCATGGTGGTTTACTCAAGTACAGATTTGACATTGCCTAGCTGGCTAGTGACATCACATAAAGTAGACGTGACATTAAGTAGAGGGGGTTTTGGTTCACAACTCAACGCTCGATGGAACTCAAGGCTGCTTCGCCTAAGGTTCCATGGTCAAAGTCTTTTGTTGTTTTACCAGGTGCATCTAAGATGGTATGGACAAGCCCCAACAGTGCCTCAGTACTCAATCCTCCGAACCAGGTCCCTCTGAAGTTCCCACGGTAAGGTCGTTCGATAATGCATGAAAGCTCTCCCAGACCCTGCCAAGCCTGGTCTCTTACGAGTACCGTTTGACCTCACACTAAAAATAATTTTAATCATTACAACTCATGGTAAATATAAATAAAGAGATACAACAAGGCTAAGTAAGACAATAGAACTAAAAGATCATATCTCTCGGTCGACTTCTTCATTGGAGATGCCTTTGGGCTGCCATACTGACCTACCTCACTTGAGCTGCATCACTTTGAGCTACAACGCTGCCTTACTGAGCTGCATCGCTTTGATCTGGAATGTTGTCTTACTAAGCTGCATCGTTTTGAGTTGTCTCGCTGAGGTCCATCGCTGCCTTAATCCTTTGAGTCTATTGTGTTATCTGGGGGAGTTAACTATAATCCCGAGATTATCTTCAAGCCCGCCCTACATCTTCACTATATAAGTATCACACCATGTATTAATCTACGAGTTAATATGAATACATAGATCTTGGTATGATAAGGTATGTCGGGTATTACATATAAGTACCAAGGCCAACACCACGGACGCCGCACGAGATCATATTCCTCAATACTCATTATGATCGAGATACACTAACTCCAAGTTCTCAACCAAGTAACTCGAATACTTTCTCACCATATGATTAATACTTACGAAAGCCATTCGGACATCTGGTCTCCATACACAAAATACACAGCCTTTACAACTAGGTTGCCAAGAACATTACTCACCGTTGCCATCACATAATACATCTCAAATAAAAGGTCACGATGTTGTCTCTATTAGCCTAGACAACTTCATTTTCTCACCAAACTACCATCAATTGCGATATAACCCCAAGAATTAAATCTAAGAGTAAATTACCTTTTTAGTCCCCAAACTATCATAAAATTTTTTAAATGGTCCTTAATCTTTTATTTGCCTCAAGTTAGTCCCTAAACTATTTAACTTATTTCAAACCAGGGACTCCGTTCAAAAGACTGTTAATCTTTGACAAAAAAATATCTAATACCCATTTTACCCTCACTTTTTCTCTTTTAAGCCAACTAATTTTCACTTCCTTCCTCCTCCTCCTCCTCCTCCTCCTCTCTCTCTCTCTCTCTCTCTCTCACACACACATACTCACACACACATTTATCAGTATATATAATAGATATATATGATATATATAATTGTTATGTATGTTATATATATAGCAGTTATGTATAACTGTTATATATGTTATATATATAGCAGTTGTGTATAACTGTTTTATATGTTATATATAACTCTTATATATATGATATATATAACAGGTTTTTTGTTAAAAAAAAGAAAGAAATGGTCTTTACGTTTATAAAAAAGACAAGTTTTTTGTAAAAAAATAAAAGAAAAACAGGGCTTTACGTTTGTAAAAAAACAGGGTTTTTAAAAAAAAAAGTTTTTTTGTAAAAAAAAAAACAGGTTTTATGTTTGTAAAAAAAACATGTTTTTTGTTAAAAAAAAACATGACTTTACTTTTGGAAAAAAAAGAAGGGCTTTACGTTTATTAAAATTAAACATGTATGTACATTTGAAAAAAAAAACAGTTTTTTTGTTATAAAAAAAGGTCTTAACCTTTGTAAAAAAACGGCTTTTTGTAAAAAAAAAAAAGAAGGTCTTTATGTTTATTAAAACTAAAAGGTATTTGCATTTGTAAAAAAAAAGCAAAAACACAGGTTTCTTGTAAAAAAAACAACTCTCTACAAACATATGTTATATATGATTTACAAATAGTTATATATAACATATGTTATAACATATATAACGAACATATGCTACAAACAGTTATATATAACATATATAACAATTATAATTTTTTTACAAACATATGTTATATATACCAATTATAATAGTTACAAACATATATAACAGGCTTTTTTTAAAATAAAAAAAATTGTTTCTTTTTTCCAAACATAATTTTTGTAAAAACAATTATTTTGTAAAAAAGTTATTTTTAAACATATTTAATAAGAGGAAGGAAGTCATTTTTAATAAAAAAAAGTTAAAAACAACAGTTACTTTGTAAAAATAATTATTTTTAAAAACTTTGTAAAAACATTTATTTTGTAAAAACATTTTGAAATAAAAAAAGTTATTTTTAATAAAAAAAACATTTTGAAATAAAAAAGTTATTTTTAATAAAAAAAACATTTTGTAAAAATAGATATATAAACTTTTTGTAAAAAGTTATTTTTAATTAAAAAAAATTTTGAAATAAAAAAAAGTTAATAAAAAAGTATATAAACTTTTTTTAATTTAATAAAAATTTTTGATTTTATAAAAAATTATAAAAATGAATTACATCATAGGTATAAAATTAAGAAGGTAAGGGCATAAGAGTATAAAATTAAAGGGATAAGGGCATAATAGGTATTGGGCTTAATTCTGTTAGCATTTAACAGCCCAAATGGACAGAATCCTAGATTTGAAAGAAGTCAAATAGTTCGGGGACTAACGTGACGCAAATAAAAGATTGGGGACTATTTTAAAACTTTTGTGATAGTTTAGGGACTAAAAAGGTAATTTACTCTAAATCTAATTACGTTACCGGCGTTAGCTACCCGTAAGAGCCGCACCTAAGAGCTATATACCTTTCAATCACCAATCATTAGTGCTTAGTCGAAACACCCAAACCATCAACCTCTAGCGTTGACTATATGAAACCCGTGCCACTTGCCCAATGGGAGTCATTTCACGCTATTATCACATCAAATGATTCCATGTTACCAAAAATTTAACACAAGCACCTCACATTAACAATCACGGTGTCATCACTATTGGCTTGCATGGACACCCTTAAATTACTAACAAATCGAACCAAAAGCACATAAGTGATTATTAACTATCAACCTGATCATGTGCCACTTGGTACTAACTTACTTATCGTGCTAACCTCTTTGACCTTACTATCGAGGATACGAACTAAACCGTCACCAAACTAGCATGATCGGCTCAAACCACGCCGACATCGAAAGATCTAATACCGACCTCAAACACGCCAATCTAGAAAGGATCCTTGAACCTAGAGCACTGATACCATTTGTAATGCCCTGACCTAAATTTATGAATTACCCGTAGTCAATCCGGTCCGACCCAAGCATTAAGTGTGAAGTGAAATGAAACAACCTATATAATGTTGTTAGTCTAGTTTTATTTTAATTAATGTTTCACTTATTTAGCATGAGATTCCAGTTTTAAAATAAATAAAGTACTTACCTGTATAATGCTCTCGAAATACGAAATTGCTCCCCACCGGTAGTAACAATGCGAGGGTATGAGCCATTGCTTAGTGTAAAATATACAAATGCAGTATAGAATTGCATGTAAGGAAGGAGACTCAACACATTGTGTCTACGTGCACATGAAACTACATAGTAGACCTATATATACATACATAGACCCATATTTAATGCATGAAACGATTTTACTTCTGAAAATCTTATTATCGAGATTAATTTACCTTAATCTTATAAAAGACTTACTTTTTACTCATTTTAGCATTTCTCGCTTCATTTAACTCACACGGTTCAACACATGAAATCACTATATTTGATTTACGTGAAAACATTCCTGTACCAAAATCACCCTTTTTATTTTATCCAACACACTTTAGTATTTTCGTTGAAACTCACCCTTTTAACACACACGACATCGTGTTAGAAAATACTCATTTAATTTTTGAGAACCTTTTACAACACATTCTTGTGTTAATTATAGGTTTAATCACATGGGTTTCTTAATCACCCATTTACCCACTTACTTTACCCTTTTTCCATACTTTATGGATATTAATCAATTTCACATTTACTTTTCCATTTTAATCTTTACCGAAACAATTATTAATTCATTAAAGTTAGGTTGTATTAGCACATTTTACCATATAACTCATTTCTTGATATGTTCCTTATTCCTTTATCTTTTCTCGAAATCTTCTAATACCACATACTTTAACGGGCTCCCCACCGCCAACTATGCGAACCATATGCTCCGACCATTGGTTTTGGACTTTTCACCCTAGGGATCTGGGACCTTCTTGCTTATCTGGTGTCATCCAAGTTCCTTTGTAATACCCCATATTTCTGCATATTTAGAATTTAATTAATTGAGTAATTAAATAGGAAATACTTTTTAATTTAAATTACGCGACTAGAGTAATTTAATATGATTTAATGATAATTATGATTATTAAGTGAATAATAATAACTATGATTATTAAATATCGAGAGATAGACATTGATTAATATTGTGATTCAAATTTACTGAGTGTGAATAGTCAACGTTGATAGTTAATTTGTACGATATAGCGAGTGATATGGACATACTTGATTTTTATTTCACCCGAGTGTCACGTGTAAACCAAATTGAGGATGAGATAGAAAATGTATTTTTAGTGACTCAAATGATAATTTAGAGGTCACAGATGATTCCGTAAGGATCGAATTAGTCAAAATAGTATACCCAGGGGTACTAGTTAGGTACCGGGGCATTTTTGGGCCAAACCGAAAATGTACGGGGGCGTTTTAGTCTTTTGGCATATGGGGGTGAGAAGACCTACGAATTTTGGAGTGTTTTATCATCTGATTAAAAGTATGGTTAGGGTTAGAAATCTTATAACACAAAGGGAAACCAATAGAGAGAGAAGAGAGATCATTCTCAGGGCTAAAAAGGAAAATTGTGGGGGATTTCAAGGAGTTCTTGCACCACAAGTGATTGAGGAAGGAAGGTTGGAGGAGAAAGCAACCCAACACCTTATGAAAACTCTAAATCATATCACCATCCAATCAAGGAACGTGGTTATTTACAAATTATTTGAGTTATAATATCCATGCGTAGGATTTACAAATAAATTGATTTTGATAAATATTCTTGGAGAAAAAGAATTGATTAATTGCATGTTTGGATAGAAATAGAATTTTGTTAGATTTATATCTGTAGTGGATTTAAAGTCATAGGAATCATGGTTGTTAGTAGGAATTAAAAATCTGGGTTGATGATTGAAAACATGGGAAGACCATGTCATATTTGGGTTCTTGAATAATTAGAAGTTTTGAATTATTCTGGGCTAAATTGGAAGGATTTATAATGTTTAATTTGTTGGAAATCATCCTAGAATATGTAGGAATGGTTAGGTATCATTAGTTACAAGTCTGGTGGATTATCATGTGAGTTAGATAATTGAATATGGTGAAAAACGCATGAAGAAGAAGAAGAGTTGCGTCTATCACTGCTCGACCGATTGATCGACCCAGGCTAATTTTGGGTTCTTTTGTTGGTTGAGTCCTATTCGATTACCGACGCTTTAGGAGAACCTTAGTGTTGATATTATACCTTTGTAGGGACTTAGAGAGCACCAGTAGATGTATAGTGGGGGTTCGTTATAATCATTGAGTGCAAATTTGAAGTGATAGACCGACGAGGGTAAACTAATCGAGTAATGCATCGGGAATTTCAGATTTGAGTTACGGTGAGAGTAAATGTCATTCCAAGGAGTATATTAGTAGGTTAGAGATAGCTTAACTATTGAAATGAATAGAGGGGTAACTAGGGCCCTTAGATTTGTGTGAATACTCAATTAAAATACGATAATGAGATAAATCATAAATTAATAAGTACGGTGAATATTAAGGAGGAAATATTACGTACTTGCACTATTATTAGGTTGCGTGTATATCTACTGAATTATATATATACTTAGGTGGAGAGAATACCTAAAGTATAATTACCTATATTAGGGTCGAGGTAGGATTCAGAACTAATATATGGAAATAGTAAGTTGGGGTCGTGACGAAAGAGTTCTGAACCAATCTATGTATAAAATTTCATTAGTGGGGTCGAGATGATTTTCCAAACCACTAAATGAAATGAACTTAGGGTCGAGGTGACATTACTTTTACTTGGTGTCGATGGACCATTCCGAACCAAGAGTCCTTGATGTGGAAGACATATTAGTAATGAATGAATTTACAAGTATATATTATGTGTGAAATGTATACTATATTAATAATCTACTCATGAGAGTTAGTAGATAATGAGATGTCGTGAATACATCTAAAATCAAATTAAGTAGAAAAACTTAATTATAAATTGGTTAAAGATAACAAAGCATGAACAATTATCTAAGTATATAAATCATGAGATATGGTTACTATTACATAGTACGTGGGTAGTATGGGAACTTAGTCGCGTATTTAAGTTCAGTTGGATACTATAATCTAGTTAGCTTGGGTAGTACATATTTGTGGGCTAAGTATAGGGCGTTAGGCGTGCGCTAGAGAGGGGTGAGGTAACTCAAGAGAGTGTTCACAAATCTTAACATGTGTAATCAATAACTCATTTTACTGTGATAATCACTTGCTAAATATTTTCAAAATATTTTGAGTACTAACTCTTGCTATCAAAATATTTTCAAAACCCTTTTAGGTGTTCAGCCACGTGGACGGTAGACTTGAGGATTCAGTCCAGGGACTCGTAGCTGTAACTTTGTGGAAGCCAGCAGAACTTTGCATAGATGACTCATTTATTCAAATCTAGTGTAAGATCTCCTCTTTAGTACTCTCTATTGGAACATGTCGTCCATTGACATTATTTAAGTTATTCAGTATTGGATTATTGGTTTATTTAGTAGTTGTGGATTTTTAGCCGAATGTTGACTCGACAAGACTTTATGCATTATATATTGTGAGATGGTTTGAATTCTAGTATATTGTGAATGTTTAATTTTTATTTCTGCATGAGATATTTTATTGGGTTAATGAATTATAAAATTTGGTACCGGTCTAATTTCACTTATCTGATTAGTAATTTGAAAACTTTTCGATGGTGATGCTAAGAATGAACCAACTAAAAAACCTGTTTAATTTAATTTAGGACTGATCACCCGCGATTTAATTAGGCGGGGTGTCACATCCTTTTAATGTGTTTTAGAATTTGAAAAATGTCTACATTACTCTAGTTTCTTTATACCCAGCCGAAGACCAAACCTGGGATTGCACCCCAACTTGTGTTACAATTTGAAAACTTGCCATTTCATGTCCTTTACACTTTAACCATGATTTTATTTCAAAAATCATCTTCATTCCGGACCACTTTGTGCAACACCTTTCCAAGATTTTTATTTCATAAAAATGTTCCACTTTAAGTAAAATTATCATTTTACTCATTTATTTCCAAAATTAATCTTTTACCCTATATTTACAAGTGTTTTTTACAAAACACTATTGACTTACCTATCCTAACTCCTTAAGTGTTCTAACACCTTAACACCCTTTTTAACCTTGGAGTAATATTCTTCTTAATTATACACGCCTTTACCTCTTTAATTCCTATCGACTTCATATGTGTTAATCTTTTATAACACTACTAAGTTATACACACTAACTTTTTCATGCTTACCCATTAACACTTATTGAATACCTTTATCAATAATTTTCCAAGCCACATATTTCTTTACTTTCTTTATTCAAGAAATACATTTACACTTAAGACTACTTTTATAAGAAACACCATTTATTTCTATTTACATGTAGTCTTACACTTTATCCTTATCACATTTTTAACCCCCTTTTCACACATTTTAAAGGGAAGAATTTCTACTTTTCTTATTTCATATTTAAACCCAACAAAATCTTCTTTAAACTTGTTACACTTAGTGACAAAATACAACAAGTTTATATGCATGAGAAGATGGGATTTTAACCTTAAAATTCTATTAAATGGTTTAAACATATAGTTCATTCTAGAAATTCATCTTACTTGCTAAAATACATTTTTAATGCATAAAAGACATTTAATTTCTTTAAACTGACAAAATGTCCATTTATCATAAAATCTTCATTTTTTCAAGAAATATTATTTCACCAATATTTACCAAAATAAATTATTATTTCCAAACATTTTATTTCATAAAATGTTTGACATCAATCTTTCTAGAAAATACACCATTTTCATAAAATACCAACTTTTAATATTTCAAAACTTTGAAATATTTATTCATTCTTCATTTTCAACAAAATAATACTTTATCAATATTTTTATTCCATAAAAATATTTATTATTTATTACACAAAATTTCATCATTCAATCAAATGCACACTACTCATGTAATCTAACTATAAGACTACAAATTATGTAAAATAGAGTCTTAATAATAAGAGTAAGATTTTTCCACCTCTAATGGATCCAATAGTGGTAGGAATATTGGCCTAAGAATAGTAACCCACGCCTTCAAAGGTGGCCTCAAGTGGTTACCAAAAGTATCCGTCAAAATGCTCCATTCAAGTTTCCAAGCAAAACCCCTCCAAAATCCACTTCAAAACTCTATGAAAGTTCCATCTTCAACTCTAAGAATCCCCCAACACTTCTCCAAAAATTCGTAGCTCTTCTCATCCATCATAATTTATACAAATTTTAATTGAATTACGGGGACAGGGTATTACATAAACATCGATTGATATATTTTACATACTAAGTGTATGCATCATCAGTATGAACTCAAATGAAGGAATGTCGATTATCCCTCAAACTCAAATCATATTTTGGGTGCATCCTAAAAAATTTCATCTTCTCGTGTATAGTTAGTTAGAAGTTAAAATTTTAGGTTGTGCATATAAGGTTGATTTTTTTCTTTTTACTTATCTTTTATTGTAATAAGTTAAAGTTTTTAGTTCTTATTTTTTTGTTATTCCTGGTGTAACATGTTTAGTAGAATATTTAGACTTGTACTTTTTGAAGATCACTTATTTTGGGATAATATCTCTTTCTTCCTCTCTTTAACTTTGTTCTTAATTCACATTGTGGAAAATGCAAGGTTTAAATTAGGGGTGTGGGATATTCTTCACATTTATTGTTAGTTTCTTTGATTTGATTACATGTTCTTCCACAGTATGCAGTTGTTATAAAAATGAAAGTTTTCAAAAATATTATCTTTCTTTTTTCCCCTTTGTTGAAAATTTTTCCCGTGTTTCCCATGATTTTTAAAATAATTACCCGATCAATTAGATAATTCAATGATGCATGTTCTATATTCTAGAAGTTATTAGACTTTAGTCCTCAAATCATTGATATTATGAAAAACTTTGATCCCATGAGCACATACGTTTTTCTTGCTTAAGTGATTTGGTTTAATATATTTATAACTCAATAACCTTTTTTCCCATTTGTATATACTTACACCAATTGAGATTTGTGCTTTTCTTCTCTTGTGAGTGTTTATACATTACTCTTACCTCCTTGAAAACGTTAAAGTCATTGGTAATCTCACTATTCATTCGTTGATCGTCCATTAATGGAGTTCATATGAAATATGTTACTTAGGCATGATTTTCAACATTATTTGGACATGATAATTGCCTAAGCTTTAGGAAAGGATCATAGGCCACCTTCGTTATTACACCCATATTGACCTTGACCTCACCCTATATATTTTCCTAGTCAACCCCTTTGATCCTAAACATTATCCTTTCATTTTAAAACCCCAAATAATTTAACCTACTTAACCTTGGAGTTTTACACAATATATACACCTTCCATACCTTTGTTTGAAATTGTACGTTGGGATTTAATGATGTTTTTTTTGTCATTGCAATTAATCATATGAGTTGACTAATTCTCAAGAAAAAGAGGTGAAAAAGAAAAGAAATAAAAGAAAACAATACAATGGATTCACCCTGGATGTTGGTATTTCGCAAATGTAATAAAATGATAATTGATAAGCATTTTAACAAAAGAGATAAGTGGAAACAAAGATGAGCACAAGTATTTAAGTGGTTCGGTCTTGCTGCACGTCCATTGTGCAAATATAGGAGTTTTTTCACTATAATAAGGCACTAACGGTCGTAAAAGTTACACACTCAAGCTCTCTCTCTAGACTAAATTATGATGTGACGTGTGGTCATAGGCCATAACCACACCCAGCTGAGGTTATGGCCTATGAGAGAGTGTCAGTTGTGAGTACATAGAGTAAGGTCGTCACGATAAATATTCCCTTACGTGGGTTGTTGATCTCCAATAATGGTTTTATGTAGATGTGACTAAAATTTCCTTGTCATGCTTTCCACACCTATAAGAACGTATCTGATGTAGGAGGTATCGATCTAGCCGAGACTGTAGGCTACCTTGTTCCATGCTGAAGGCTGAGATGAGTAAGGGTGGGTTTTTTTAATGACGCAACCATCTTAGAGTTGAGGTTATTATCCTGTAATATGAGTGTTGTTTGAGGCCATCAGCTATGTTGATGTGATTGGGGTTGTATCCTCTGTGTAATGAAATTAGGGAGTTTGGAAGGGTGGTTGGGGTTCATACGAATGAGACCACTGTGGGACGATACCACTGGTAGGTATGGGTGAGAACATTGGTCTTATCTGTGAGATGAGACTGTGGTGTAGCTAGTTACCAGGGTAACATCTGGACGAGACTATGCTTATGTATATCAATTACTCCTAGACCTTAGCCAATGACGTCAGTAGGAAGGTGACATTTAAAACTTGGCCCAATCATCTTTAAGATGAATCTTCTTAGTGTCTCATCTCATCATGATGCACAGTG
Source organism: Sambucus nigra (assembly GCA_949130495.1). Classification (NCBI taxonomy): domain Eukaryota; kingdom Viridiplantae; phylum Streptophyta; class Magnoliopsida; order Dipsacales; family Adoxaceae; genus Sambucus; species Sambucus nigra. The sequence goes on along the minus strand of OX422215.1, from coordinate 338,739,685 downwards.
TTTAGATCAAGACTTTGATAGCCTAGGTTTCAGTTACATGTCAGTCGTACCTTGGGTACAGAATGCTCTAGTCGTCAAATGCAACGGTTATATCGCCTCCATGTGTTCTTAGGTCATATCCCACTATGAGATAGAATCTAACTATTGATCATCCTTTGGTTTCAACAGAGGTGGTGCGATTTCCCAATCATGTCTGGTCCACGCTTGTAGGCTTTACGTCATTCTATGCCTTGGAAATACTGTCAAATCATTAGTTCCATTTAAGGTTGAAATTTGGTTCGGTTTAGGCGGGGTATCCCACTTCTTCCATTTCTCAAAACGTCAAACTAGAGAAAAACTATAACCCCTTTAGCATTTTTCCCTTTAATATTTCTCTGGTTATATTCTACGGCACGTTGTTTCATAGGTTTTGTCAATCTTTTTATTATTATTTACTTCATTTCTCTATTTCGTATTTTTCCAGTGACATTTTTTATTTTTATTCTTAACTCTGTGGTGGTGTTTTGGTGTTAATTCTAGGAGTTTTTGGTTTTGGTGGTGGTACTTTAGATGTTTGATTAGGAATTTGAGTTTTTCAGTAAGGTTTGGTGTTATTTGACGTTCTACGATAACCTTTTGGATTTAAGCTGCTAGATTCTAGGTTATGCATTCTCGAGTGTTCTTCCTAAAAAATGATTCCTTATCCCTATTTAATCCTTCCAGCCTTAGAAACCCTTGAAGTAGAAGTTAGTTAATGTATCAAAGTTTGTACGAGACTTGGGTAGAGCTACGTCACCTTCACGAGCATGTCTATTGAGAGAGTGAAGAGGCCGATGCCAATCTTGATCGAGAGAGGTCTCTTATACCTTTCAATCTAACACCTCTAGAAGTAGTGTCCCCTCGTGTGTCTGACCAACTTAACCCATTACGATAGTACTTGTAGTTTACTCCCCAGGTGTTGTTATTATTAGTTATAATAGCATGTCATCCTCAAAAGGTTATAGTATGTCCGAGTGCTTAAACCTTCGTGTAGACACTACTAACTCTGGTTCTTTAGACTTGTTTGAAGAGGCAATAAGGGAGACAGTTTGTCATCCTAGAATGGACGAGACAACAAACTATGCGGAATCAAACAATAAGGGTCTTCCTAGCACCTTGTCTCATCAATAGTGGGATCTTGAGCCCCAAATATACAACATCTCTGAAGATGAGATTGGAGACAACATTCCTCCACCTACTAAAATTCCCCAACCCTTTACTTCCATGACTGAGGAAGAGTTTTTAGGTCAAGAATGATGTGTTAAATCTCCTGTTGATGAGGAGTAAGAGGAGGAGATCTTTGAAGTTGACACAAGTGTTACCTCATCTTACAAGAGTGATGTCTAAGACATCGATCTTATCATCTGGAAACATTTGTATGGTATTGATCCATCCATACATACGAGGGTGTCGTCTGAGGACGAGAGGACATGCAACCTCGTGAATAATGACGAGATCGACAACTATGAACAAATCTTCACAGTAGGCTTTTTCCTTATTTTGGGATAGAAATAAGGGGATTCTTTTTGTGATTGGCATTTCTCCCACCCAACTATCCCCCAATGCTTGGAGAATTGTTATAGGGTCGACCATTCTTTGTAGTCTTGCCTACGAGGAGGACTTACCTCCGGGCATCTTTTGATTCTTCCACTCAATTGTCATAACGAAGCTCGTCACTCAAAAACTATATCATAAACTCTTACTCGTGAACCAAACTTCAACCATGACTGAAGGTTTTGGTATTTCTTTCTCTAGAGTCTGTGGGAGTTTAGCGATGATGAGTCATTAGTGCACAGGGAAATTAGGACGCCCTGTAAGGGGGAGAGGATTACTGTCTTAGCTAAAATTGATCATAGTCTGAGTATAACTAATAGGAAGATAATTAACTAACTAAGGGAGGTCGAATGGTCTTATTATTTTTCAGGAGTTGATCAAGCTCGAGATCCTTCGATTTATTGGGATGGAGCCGGACCCATTGAAGTCTCTTTGTAAGATTCTTTACTGTGAAGTTTTTTCTAACTTGTATTATCGTCTCATTTTATCTTAACCGACACTAACAATTGTTGATATTTTTCATTTTTCAAATCGTTTAGAGAACAATCTTGATCTTATCTTGGAGATGAAAACTCGTATGACCAATAATATCTCAACCAAACTATAGGACAAGACTGCCCAACCAATAGGCCCATGGAAAAAGGCTACGACTTGAGGCCCTAATGCAGCTAAGGGATCAAGGAAGAGGAAAGAGGTCACTGGGTTGAGGATCATTCCTCCAAGTCAAAAGAGGTCAAAGCTTCGAAGATGACTCCTTCATTTAATGTCCCCATATCCGATGATGTGTCAGCTATCGCCCGTCTTGCTCTACTAGACTTGAATCCTAAGTCTCTTATTGGGATCCAAACTAAAGCTGAGGAAATCATCTTATTAGTGATACCACCCTACGATAATTGATTCTTTAATTCTCAGAGAAACAAAGTTTCTAGTTTTTCCCTTCACAGGGTCACCCTGGTAACGACCTTCACTTCATATTATTACAAAGTTTTATATCATCATATATTTTCTCACTGCATACTAATTTTTACCTCTTCTTATTGTATTTTGTCATTTCCCTTAACCACCATTATTAGTGGGTGGTGGAGTCTAAGCCAAATATTAAACTAGTTGAACAGACCGAAACAAAATTGGCCGCTATGCAAAAATAGTTGGACGATCAAAAGACTGCTGATAAAGAAGATATAATAGAGCTCTGATACCATTACAAGGATCGTCTTGTGTAACAACCCTCACTTTTGGGAGCCCACTTTGTATTTATTTATTATGTTGAGTAGTTGCATATATACAATGCTACACGTGGGTAAGTATTAATTTGATGAAATAAGTTAATATTTACAATTAAGTTGCATGTTACCATGTGTGTAAGTAGTTGTTACCATGTGGTGTTCTATTTTGTCATGAAAATTAATATGGCAATTTGAATTAATAAGGAACCGGAACTTAATTTGGCTTATAAAATCTCCAAATGATAATTTGGAGGGTGTAGTTAGTTCCGGGAGGTGCGAGACAGTCAAAATGTGTGCCATATTGTATTTTGAGATTTTGGGCACTTTTGACTGGTTTTGGCATATTGCATATTAGAAATTAACTATTGCGGTATTAACACTTAAGGTGAGAGACTTTTTAACCTAAGCCACGTTTAGTCCCCTCCCCCCCCCCCCCCCCCCAATTCTTTTATTTCCTCTTATTTGCCCTAAGTGTTTTAGCACTAGAGTGAGAGAGAGAGTGGAAGATTGGAGAGATAGAGAGAAATCTTGAAGATTGGTGGTTTGATCTTGCTTTCTTCTTCAACCAAGACCGAATTTGAAGCCCCAAGGCAAGTTTTCTACTTGCTAATGTATAGTTTAAGATGAATAATTAGTATGGGTAGTTATGTGTAGTTTTGTGGTATTATAATTGTGGTTTTGGTTGGATTTATGGTCATCCACATCTTTGATAGAGTTTTTTTGTTGATTAAAGTAGAAAATGTTGTTGGGAGCATTTATGATCTTTTTGTATCATTAAATGTAGTTGGAAGATGTTGGGTTAGTCATGGATTTTGTGTTGGTAGTTGATTTTGGGTTTAGAAGGAAAATAGGAGAGAAAGGTCTAGGTCTGCTACGGCCGGTCGACCGCGTCTCTCAGACAGGTCGACCGGGCCTTCGGAAGAGGGCTCACTGCTTTCTTTCCAGGCATGAAATTAAGGGAGCGGTCGACCGCGGTTTCCCACCGGTCGACTGGTCCATCCGAAGTGAAATTTCTGCTTTCTTTCAAAAGCTAAAATTTGAGACGCGGTTGACCGCGGTCTTGGGACCGGTCGACCGGTCCCCTGTTTTCTTCCCCAAAATTCCCACTTTTGTTTTTAATCCTTTTCTTTCCCCAGGAACTTAGGACTCTTCTTGAATGAAGTAAACCTTGGCTTTTAGAGTCCTAGTTGAGTTGGTTGTCACCCTAGTGTTGAATGGGTTTCCCTTGGGGTTAAGTCCGGGGGAGGGGTTGTTCTAAGTGATGTTAAGGCATCACTTCTCTAGGTGCATCCAAATAATTTGGATGGGAATTGAAGGCCCATACTTGGAGACTTTAGGGGCTTGAAATGAGGCATATGAGACCTTAAGCTCGGGAGTCTAATATGATCCCTTGGAGAGTTATTCGAGGCATGACCTAGGATGATGAATGGTATATCCTATAATTATAGTTTCAAACAAATGAAACATGTAAATGTAATGAAAAGGAAAAATGGTTTTTATAGTAAATGCTAATTTACTTAAACACACCTCTCTAAATGCTATCATAAGGGAAGCTCGCGCATGAGGTGATGTTCCTTGACTAGTGAATGCAGGGAGACTATAGTCCTCGGCCATATGCAGGTTTATTATATGTATTTTTCTGCGCTAGTGAAGTAATTCCGAGTGTGGTTATGACTCACTCGCAGGCATATGGCCACTTCCCGACGTGCGTTAGGTACCCAGGCTGCCTTGTTTGATGGGCCCCTGGAAGATGATAGTCATTTAGGGGCGCGCCCAGTGGGGAAACTCGGAGGGGCGGTCTTAGAATCGTTATATGCATAAGAATGTAGCTTTTCTAAACTCAAGTGGGACTTGAGGGATGTATAATTTCCACTATTAGTATTATGTTAATTACATTCCTGCTAAGGAATGGGAATTGGAATGAAATGAAAAAAAAAATACTGTAATCCTGTTAAGGAAATTTATCTGGTTTAAAGTGGAAATTAGAGGGTGGAAGCTTTTAATTTAATTTATTTTAGCATCATTTCATTCTCTTGCATAGCTTACTTAGTCATGTCTTTTCACTTGTATTCGTATCATTCATGCTAGGTTGTTAGATTCTTGTTCTTTTCATTTCCATGATTTAACTATTCATATCTAGCATGCTTATTATTCATCTGGGAACTATACATAAACCGGGTCCTGACCCGTTCATTTTCTCCTATGCTGTGCTTGTTATTGTATCCGCTCAGGTGCTCCTCCGCAAGGATGCCCGTGTTGATATTCCTACTCTTTTAGCTTTTAAGGAGCTGTATGAAATTGCGGATATTACAGGATGTTTTGTTAGACGCCATCCCTTTTTGACATCTAGTTATGATCGGGTCTATCACTCAGGCGAGTGGCCCAAACTTGTAATTGTATAATGATTGTAAAGCATAACATCTAACTGTTGTGATTACTTTTGTGTAGCTGTGAACCGACAGCATATTCGGTTCTTATCTTTGTATATTGTGGTTTTAGATGTATATTAATTATGTTTCTTTGCATTCCACTATTGTTCTAAAATGGGTTGTCTAAATTGTTTTTCTTAACTTAGCTTTTAATTGCATAAATTGTTTTGGCAACCCGTTCTCTGAACTATTGGGTGGTTTTCTCGGTTACTCTTACTATATTTGTGGTGCTGAGAATGATTTCCGTCCATGATTAACGTATATGTCGGAGTATCGGGCTGGCCACCCCTTTTTTCGGAGTGCGGGTTGTCACAGATGGTATCAGAGCACTGGGTTCTAGAGTACTAGGATCTATGTGGACTTGTCACGATCTACCGTAGCGTTCTTTGATATAGAGCCTAATGATAAGACTACTTTGTTGCTAATAATTGCGATCTTCTGTGGATTAGATTGTTGTGAATTGTATTCTAACACTCTTGTCCCTTCATCTCAGATGACGCCTAAGAGAGGTCGCCCTGCGAGACGCAATAGAGTCGTAGAAGAGGATGTTGGTCCTCCACCGCCCCAAGGAACTTTTAATGCTGCGGACGTAGCCAATATCGTGGCTCATGCAGTTAATGCCGCCATGACCGCAGTAACTCAACAGATGCCAACAGCTCAAAAACGGGCACAGGATGCTTAAGCACCTACGGGACCCTCTCCGTGGGATCGAGTAAGGGAGTCCTTTTTAAAGGGCCATCCCCCAGAGTTTGACGGAGGTTCTGACGTTGTTCGAGCAAATCAATGGAAAATGAATATGCAACGCCTTTACGAATGGTGGACTGTAGTGAGGAGAAGAAGCAAGTCCTTGCTACTTTCAAGTTGGTTGGGGCAGCGTTACATTGGTGGGAGTCGATGACTATGCCAGAATAGAGGGATACTATTTCCATTACTAATTTCTGGGTCTTGTACGACCGAAAATATTTTCCTCCCGCGATTCAGAGGGAGATGAGGAGGAAACTTCAAGATCTAGTTCAGGGAGAACGATCGGTTGCCGAATATGAGGAGGAGTTTACCCGGCTAGCTAGTTTTGTGCCTGAAGAGGTAACCCCGGAGGAAAGAAAAGTCTCGAAATTCATGGGAGGTTTAAACTGGAGAATTCGACAGCATTTGTTGGGTAATCCGGCTTTACAAACTTTTGGTGAAGTGATGAATGCGGCGTTGCTTCATTGTCAGGAGCATCGCTTGTTTATTCAGAATAGCAAGAAAGCTTCAGGAATGGGGCAAGTGGGGAAGCCCGGGGTTAGTGGAAATGGAGGAGGAGCCTTTCCCTCGTCCCAACCTACGGGCAATAAGCAACGAGAACGGGATCCCCAGCAAGGGGATGGATCGAAAAGGCAACGCCCTGGCGGGTTTAATGTTGGTGGTAATGCTAACCGACAAGGTCAGGGTACCATACCACAGCAAGCGGGTCGCGGTGACCAGGGAGGTAGGGGACATCTGGGCCAAGGTTTTGGGCAGTTCAGGAATAACAGAGGTCGAGGTCAGGAGAATTTGCTGGGGAAATGTTTCCAATGTGGAGAAGCTGGTCATTTTAAGAGAGATTGTCCTCAAGTGATCGGGGGACAACCTCCACGAGTTCCTCAGCAGCCTTATGTGCATTTCCCTCCACAAGCACCGAATCCGGTTGTCCCTCTGCAGCAGGGTCAACTACAGTATGGGAGAGTTTACCACATTCAGGATGCTATGCTTCCTCCTATTCAGCCAGCGCCGCCAGCTATAGAGGGTAAGTTCCGTATTCAGGGACACATGGGTCGCGTTCTGTTTGATACGGGTGCAACGCATTCTTTTATTTCCAGAAGTTTTGCTCAGTACACAGAGTTGATAAAATTTTCGGAAAGTACCTTTTCTAGTGTGGAGTCCTCTATGGGTAACGGTTCCCTTATTTTCTTTGTTTGCAAACATATAGGGATCACTCTTGGTAATTTTTGTTTTGAGGCCGACTTACTCGTCCTAGACATGGTCGGGTATGATGTTATTTTGGGCATGGATAGGCTTGTTAGATATCACGTTATAGTTAACTGCTACGGGAAGAGTATAGTCTTCGTCATTCCGGGACAAGATATGTTCCTGGTGGTTATGCCTCGTTTAGAGGGAGATTCTGGTACTTATTTATATTGTATTGCGGAAGAGAATTCTCAGGATGTAGTTGTTCCCTTAGATTCTATTCCTGTTGTTCGAGATTTTGAGGACGTTTTCCGGGAGATACCGGGTCTGCCTCCTAGTAGAGAGATTGAGTTTGTAATTGACTTAACGCCGGGAACTCGACCGATTGCGCGAACTCCTTATCGTATGGCTCCTGTGGAAATAAGGGAGCTAAGAGATCAGATTCAGCAGTTTTTGGAACAGGGGTTTATCAGGCGTAGCACATCGCCGTGGGGTGCTCCTGTGTTATTCGTGAAGAAAAGAGATGGTTCTCTCCGGTTGTGTGTTGACTATAGAGAGTTGAATAAGGTCACCATCCGGAACAAATACCCTTTGCCTCGCATAGACGACTTGTTTGATCAACTCAGGGGAGCGACCTACTTCTCTAAGATAGATTTGAGAACGGGGTATCACCAGTTGAGGATACGGGAGCAAGATGTATCCAAAACTGCTTTTCTGACGAGGTACGGGTCTTATGAGTTTTTGGTTATGCCTTTTGGGCTAACCAATGCCCCTGCAGTATTCATGGATCTTATGAATAGAGTATTTCGGGACTTCCTGGATTAGTTTGTCATTGTGTTTATTGATGACATTCTTGTGTATTCTCAAACGGAAGATGACCATGCTACTCATTTGGGGTTGGTCCTGCAAAGGTTAAGGGACCACCAATTGTACGCTAAGTTTGAGAAGTGTGGTTTTTGGTTGCGGGAAGTGCAATTTTTGGGTCATGTCGTGACTTCACAGGGTATATCGGTGGACCCAAGTAAAGTTGTTGCGGTGAGGGAGTGGGGTCAGCCCACGACACCTACCGAGGTAAGCAGTTTTCTGGGTTTGACGGGCTATTACCGTTGATTTATCAAGGGATTTTCTAAGATTGCTAGTCCTTTGATAAATTTGACCCGGAAAGGGGTTAGATTTATTTGGGATAATGCCTGCCAAGCGGCGTTCGATGAGCTCAAGGATAGGTTGACTTCGGCTCCAGTCCTTGCTTTACCTAAGCCGGGGTTGGAATATTTAGTCTTCACCGATGCATCCCTTCAGGGTTTGGGAGGTGTGCTTCAGCAGGAGCGACAAGCTATTGCATATGCTTCTAGGAAGCTCAAGCCTCATGAAAGAAATTACCCGGTGCATGACTTAGAATTAGCCGCAGTTGTCTTTGCCTTAAAGATTTGGAGGAACTATCTTCTCGGGGAGAAGTTTAGTCTTTTCACGGACCATAAGTCGTTGCAATATTTTTTTTCTTAGAAAGATCTGAATATGCGACAGCGAAGATGGTTGGAGTTCGTGAAAGATTACCAATTTGATATTCATTATCATCCGGGCAAGGCGAACGTAGTGGCAGATGCCCTGAGTAGGAGACCCGAGGGAGAATTAGCTGATGTGTGGAAAGCTAAATGGAAGGAACTCAGTCATGATGATGCGGTTGGTAGGGCGTTTATATCCGTGATGACCGTTACTCCGACGATTGTGGTAAGGGTCGTGGAAGCCCAAGGCAGAGATAAAGAATGTCAAGACCATATTCTCCGGTTATTGACTGGGGGAGCGGAGTCCTACTTGGTAAGTTCTGAGGGTGGATTACGCTTTCATGGAAGGCTTATTGTTCCGGAGGATGGGGATTTGCGACGGGCTGTGATGGTGAAATCTCACGGCTCTAAATTTTCTGTACATCCGGGAAATGATAAAATGTATCAAGATATGCGCCGTCAATATTGGTGGTCGGGCATGAAACGAGATATTTCAGAGTTTGTATCTCGATGCACTACTTGTCAGTTGGTTAAGATTGACCATCAGCTACCGGCAGGTTTGTTGCAACCGTTGGAAATTCCTGTTTGGAAATGGGAGAGCATTTCAATGGATTTTATCACCGGTTTGCCGACGTCACAAAAGGGTCACGATTCGATATGGGTCATGGTTGATCGCTTGACAAAGTCGGCGCACTTCCTTCCCGTCCGTACCGATTATAATACCGCTCGTTACGCGCAGTTGTTCATTGAAGAGATTGTTAGATTGCATGGGGTGCCCTTGAATATTGTTTCCGACAGAGATAAGATCTTTGTTTCCCACTTTTGGCAAAGTTTCCAAGAGGCCATGGGAACAGAATTGAAATTAAGCACTTCTTATCATCCTCAAACAGATGGCCAGACCGAAAGGGTTAACCAAATGTTGGAGGATATGCTTCGTATGTGTATGCTTGATTTTAAGGGTAGTTTGGAACAATATCTCCCTTTGGTTGAATTTGCTTATAATAACTCATACCAATTCACTATTGGGATGGCGCCCTATGAAGCCTTGTATGGTAGGCCTTGTAGATCCCCCACGTGTTGGTTAGAAGTGGGAGATAACAAGTTTCTCGGACCTGAAATGATTCGGGATACTTCTTCTAAGATCGAGCTTATTCGAGATCGTATTCGGATAGCCCAAGATAGACAAAAGAGCTATGCCAATGCGGGAAGAAGGCATGTGGAATTGGAAGTTGGAGACCAAGTGTTGGTGCGGGTGTCGCCTATGAAAGGCGTTAAGCGTTTAGGAAAGAAGGGGAAGCTTGCACCACGTTACGTTGGGCCTTTTCCTGTACTTGCTAAAGTAGGCCCCGTGGCATATCAAATTGCCCTGCCGGAACCTTTGCAACAGATTCACAATGTTTTCCACATCTCCTCTTTGAAGAAGTATAAGAGGTGTGATGGTGCCCTTTGGCACATTCTTTTCGAGGATATAGAGTTACAACCCGATATTTCTTATGAAGAGCAACCCGTGGCCATTTTGGAGCATGGGGAACGTAGATTGAGATCTCGTGTGGTGCCCTTGGTTAGAGTACAATGGAGTCATCACAGTGTCGATGAATCTACTTGGGAGCGTGAGGATGATATGCGGGATAAGTATCCGCATCTTTTTATCCAAGGTACGCTTGAATTTTGGGGGCAAAATTCCCTCATAAGGGGGGGAGTATGTAACAACCCTCACTTTTGGGAGCCCACTTTGTATTTATTTATTATGTTGAGTAGTTGCATATATACAATGCTGAACGTGGGTAAGTATTAATTTGATGAAATAAGTTAATATTTACAATTAAGTTGCATGTTACCATGTGTGTAAGTAGTTGTTACCATGTGGTGTTCTATTTTGTCATGAAAATTAATATGGCAATTTGAATTAATAAGGAACCGAAACTTAATTTGGCTTATAAAATCTCCAAATGATAATTTGGAGGGTGTAGTTAGTTCCGGGAGGTGCGAGAGAGTCAAAATGTGTGCCATATTGTATTTTGAGATTTTGGGCACTTTTGACTGGTTTTGGCATGTTGCGTATTAGAAATTAACTATTGCGGTATTAACACTTAAGGTGAGAGACTTTTTAACCTAAGCCACGTTTAGTCCCCCCCCCCCCCCCCCCCCCAATTCTTTCATTTCCTCTTATTTGCCCTAAGTGTTTTAGCCCTAGAGTGAGAGAGAGAGTGGAAGATTGGAGAGATAGAGATAAATCTTGAAGATTGGTGGTTTGATCTTGCTTTCTTCTTCAACCAAGACCGAATTTGAAGCCCCAAGGCAAGTTTTCTACTTGCTAATGTATAGTTTAAGATGAATAATTAGTATGGGTAGTTATGTGTAGTTTTGTGGTATTATAATTGTGGTTTTGGTTGGATTTATGGTCATCCACATCTTTGATAGAGTTTGTTTGTTGATTAAAGTAGAAAATGTTGTTGGGAGCATTTATGATCTTTTTGTATCATTAAATGTAGTTGGAAGATGTTGGGTTAGTCATGGATTTTGTGTTGGTAGTTGATTTTGGGTTTAGAAGGAAAATAGGAGAGAAAGGTCTAGGTCTGCTACGGCCGATCGACCGCGTCTCTCAGACAGGTCGACCGGGCCTTCGGAAGAGGGCTCACTGCTTTCTTTCCAGGCATGAAATTAAGGGAGCGGTCGACCGCGGTTTCCCACCGGTCGACTGGTCCATCCGAAATGAACTTTCTACTTTCTTTCAAAAGCTAAAATTTGAGACGCGGTCGACCGTGGTCTTGGGACCGGTCGACCGGTCCCCTGTTTTCTTCCCCAAAATTCCCACTTTTGTTTTTAATCCTTTTCTTTCCCCAGGAACTTAGGACTCTTCTTGAATGAAGTAAACCTTGGCTTTTAGAGTCCTAGTTGAGTTGGTTGTCACCCTAGTATTGAATGGGTTTCCCTTGGGGTTAAGTCCGGGGGAGGGGTTGTTCTAAGTGATGTTAAGGCATCACTTCTCTAGGTGCATCCAAATAATTTGGATGGGAATTCAAGGCCCATACTTGGAGACTTTAGGGGCTTGAAATGAGGCATATGAGACCTTAAGCTCGGGAGTCTAATATGATCCCTTGGAGAGTTATTCGAGGCATGACCTAGGATGATGAATGGTATATCCTATAATTATAGTTTCAAACAAATGAAACATGTAAATGTAATGAAAAGGAAAAATGGTTTTTATAGTAAATGCTAATTTACTTAAACACACCTCTCTAAATGCTATCATAAGGGAAGCTCGCGCATGAGGTGATGTTCCTTGACTAGTGAATGCAGGGAGACTATAGTCCTCGGCCATATGCAGGTTTATTATATGTATTTTTCTGCGCTAGTGAAGTAATTCCGGGTGTGGTTATGACTCACTCGCAGGCATATGGCCACTTCCCGATGTGCGTTAGGTACCCAGGATGCCTTGTTTGATGGGCCCCTGGAAGATGATAGTCATTTAGGGGCGCGCCCAGTGGGGAAACTCGGAGGGGCGGTCTTAGAATCGTTATATGCATAAGAATGTAACTTTTCTAAACTCTAGTGGGACTTGAGGGATGTATAATTTCCACTATTAGTATTATGTTAATTACATTGCTGCTAAGGAATGGGAATTGGAATGAAATGAAGAAAAAAAATACTGTAATCCTGTTAAGGAAATTTATCTGGTTTAAAGTGGAAATTAGAGGGTGGAAGCTTTTAATTTAATTTATTTTAGCATCATTTCATTCTCTTGCATAGCTTACTTAGTCATGTCTTTTCACTTGTATTCGTATCATTCATGCTAGGTTGTTAGATTCTTGTTCTTTTCATTTCCATGATTTAACTATTCATATCTAGCATGCTTATTATTCATCTGGGAACTATACATAAACCGGGTCCTGACCCGTTCATTTTCTCCTATGCTGTGCTTGTTATTGTATCCGCTCAGGTGCTCCTCCGCAAGGACGCCCGTGTTGATATTCCTACTCTTTTGGCTTTTAAGGAGCTGTATGAAATTGCGGATATTACAGGACGTTTTGTTAGACGCCGTCCCTTTTTGACATCTAGTTATGATCGGGTCTATCACTCGGGCGAGTGGCCCAAACTTGTAATTGTATAATGATTGTAAAGCATAACATCTAACTGTTGTGATTACTTTTGTGTAGCTGTGAACCGACAGCATATTCGGTTCTTATCTTTGTATATTGTGGTTTTAGATGTATATTAATTATGTTTCTTTGAATTCCACTATTGTTCTAAAATGGGTTGTCTAAATTGTTTTTCTTAACTTAACTTTTAATTGCATAAATTGTTTTGGCAACCCGTTCTCTGAACTATTGGGTGGTTTTCTCGGTTACTCTTACTATATTTGTGGTGCTGAGAATGATTTTCGTCCATGATTAACGTATATGTCGGAGTATCGGGCTGGCCATCCCTTATTTCGGAGTGCGGGTTGTCACATCTTGCTTCCCTAAAGGAAAATCATAAACAAAAAGTTTCATAATCTAACAAAACCTTCAAGCAACGGGATGATTCCTAGAAGGAGATTCCAAATACAAACTACAAGCTGAATGCGGGAGAATTTAAGGAGTCTGAGGAGTTCGTAGTTTATGTCATCCAATACCTAGAGAACCAGTCTAAGGCCACTTGCAAACGAGTGGCCAATTAATTTCCTCACCTCGTCTCGATGTACCCTGAGGTGGTCGAGACTCTTAAGTCAATGAGTATAGCTGATCAAGAAACTATAGATCCTCTGTAGGAGATTCAGATCGAGGTTTTCAATGAAGGGGTCCTGGAGGTTGAGGCTGGTGGGGACGAGACAACCTAAATTATGGAGGATGAGTATCAAACTGGTGACTAAGATGCCACCACAACTGTTCAAGAAGAATTGACCATCCTTGAATCCACAGATGTTGGAGACTTGTCAATCGAGACTTAACTTATTCTATCTATGTTTTTTAGGAGCACGCATGTGGTCTCTGATTTCCTCTTAATTATTTTTAAACATAATTCTCATCCCATTTTTTGTATTTTAAAAATGTTACTTTAATTCTTGGAACCCCTCTGTTAGTTTTTTTTTTAATGGTACAAATATACTCAACTTTACTTTATTCATTATGTCCACATACTTGTGTAGTGTTTGCCTTTTTGTTTACCATAAATAAAATAATGATGTTAAGTTTCACCATAACAATAATGATGTTTAGTCTTCCCATCTGCCAGGGTTTTCATTCAGATATTTTTAGGGGACGAGACTCCAAACACTCTCGTATCGCTGGGAGAGAGATTTTATATTACTTTCACCATAAAATAATGATGTTAAGTTTCACCATAACAGCAACGATCTTTAGTTTTCCCACCTCTCAGGGTTTATATTGAGATGGATTAAGATATGAGACTCCAAACACTCTCGTACTGCCGAGAGAGAGATCTTATATTACTCATATCATAAAATAATGTTGTTAAGTTTCACCATAACAATAGGAAATTTTAGTTTTCCCTCCTCTCATGGTTTACATTGAGACATACGAGACTCAAAACATTTTTGTACCGCCAAAAGAGAGATTTTATATTGCTTTCACCATAAATAATGATGTTTTTACCATAACAATAATGGTGATTAGTTTTCCCACCCCTTAGGGTTTACATTGAGATATTCTTAGAAGACGAGACACCAAATACTCTCATACCGCTAAGAGAGAGAGATTTTATATAACTTTCACCATAAAACAATGATGTTAAGTTTCACCATAACAACAATAATGTTTAGTTTCCCACCTCTCAGGGTTTACATTGAGATATGCGTAAGAGACGAGACTTCATACACTCTCGTACCGTTGAGAGTGAGAGAGATTTAATATTACTTTCACCATAAAATAATGATGTTAAGTTTTCCCACCTCTCAGGGTTTACATCTAGATACGCTTAGGACATGAGACTCCAAACATTCTCGTATCTTCGAGAGAGAGATTTTGTGAGTGTATGTGTTATCCAGAATATAGAATTTGATAATTTTAAGATAATATTTCATTTCATTCAGATTTTTCTCCACAATAGCGAATTACTTTGAAAAATCTCTCAAGTTATTACATAGTTTCTTCACTACTAATATTTTTTTAGATGGTCAGCATTCCCTGGGTTGGTGAATGTCTCTCTTTCTATATTTTCCATATGATAAGTGTTTAGGTATACTTCTGTGACTTTTTATGGTCAATGTCAATTAGGGTTATGATTGTTATCATTTTTATGACTTTTTTAAGTACAAGATCGCTAACTTTGATTGGAAGAGCTTTAAATCTTTTGTTGTATAACTTTATATCCCTATGTTGGTAGGCTGACTTACTTATAAAAGTATCTTCTAGGCATTCTCCAATCAGGTCCAAATTAAAATTTCATTCTTCTAAGTTTAGCTCAAGATCGTCCGTATGGATTCAATGACTCTTCATCATAATTTCAATTAGGATGACTGCCTCTAACCCTTATGCTAACATAAATGGTGTATCCCATATCGACATTATTTTAGTTGTTCGATACTCCTATAGTACATTGTGTAGTTCCTCAACCCACTTTCCTTTAGCATATTCCAACTTTTTATATATCCCGTCCACTATCGTCCAGTTTGTGACTTCGGGTTGCCCATTTTCTTGTAGTTGATAGGGTGCCAAGAAGAACTGCATTATGTCGACCCTACCACACTAGGCAGATAAGGACGTGTTCTTGAATTTCTTTTCGTTGTTCGATATCAGAATGATTGGGAGTCTATACCATCAAATGATATTCCTTCAAATGAATCTAAAATATTTCTCTTCAGGGATAGTTACCATGGCCTCTGCCTCCACCCATTTTGAAAAATAATCAATCGTGATGATGAAAAAAATGGAAATTTCCTTTATATCTTAGTAGTGGGTTGACCAAATAGATCCCCCAAATCGCAAATGGCCATGGGGCCGAGATAGGAGAAAAACGTTTGAGAGGTATATTGGCAAAGTGTTGACACTTGTCGTATTTTAGGACATACTTGATTGCGTCCTTAGCCATGTTTGGCCAATAATAGCCTTGAGTGACAATTATCTTTTCTAATGATTGTCCTTCGATATGGGTCATGCAAATCCCCTCATAAACTACTTTGAACAAATAACTTACTTTCGTTGGGTGAACACACCTCAAGATATTTCCATCCCTTAAGCACTCAACGATTGGTTCCATATAAGATGGTCCCAAATTCAATTTAAAGCATAATGTGGTGTCAGATTCTTATCAGTCGATGTTCGACTCCTAGAGAATTTTGACTATAACTGTTCTTCGAATTTCCACTCTTGTGGACGATGAAACCCTTGCTAAGGTGTATTCTCTTCCATTCCCACTTCTTGGAATTCTCTTGATTTTTACCCCATGGAAACTCGCTAGTGTCATATTTTTTCTTTGCAGGTATTTGTCCCTTGTTTTATCTTTTTCCTTATAGATTCCTAACACTAGGTTTACCACCAAATGTGAATTTCCGTGGGAAAGAAGTTGGTCGGCATCTAGCGCCTTCGCTAGTGCAAGTGCTGCTAACAATGCTTAATATTCAGGCTTGTTGTTAGATATTTCAAAGTTAAATCTCATAGCGTACTCAATATCAATCTCATTTTGGGCCGACAAAATTAGCCCAACCTCACTACTTGCAGCACAAGATGAGCCATCAACAAATAAACTCCAGATTGACCTATCTATCAAAAAAGGACCTTCATCAAGGCCACCATATTTAAGCCATAAATTCAGTCTTGGAACACCAACTATTGTGTTAGTTATCGTATTGTCATATGTTCTTAGCTCTGAGTTTTTGGCTTGTTCTGAGCCTTCAGGTTGCGTTTTCAATTTAGTCTCAGCTATTTATTCCCAGTGAACTCTGCTGCCTACCCCTTGATTGCACTTCTTGTCTAATAGATGATATAAAACTCACCTAAGTCAACCGACTAAGTTATTAGCTTACCCGATTTCTCGAGTTTATGAATGACCTACAAGAAATATGCGTCAGTGAGCACTACCATCATACAAGCTTGAAAATAGGTCATCATTTTTCTCGATGCATGTATCAGAGCATATGCAAGTTTCTCCATTTTTGGGTACCTCATCTCAGACCCTTATAATGCTTTGTTATTATAATACATCAGTTTTTGAGTTCCATTATCATCCCGAATAAACGTCGTCCTGATAGACAACTTTGAGACATCCAGGTATAAATACAGGTTTTCCCTCAGATGGGCTGAGGCTGAAGCATCTATGAGATTAAATAAGCTTTAAACTCCTTTGACGCACTTTTTCTTTCTTTGTCCCACACAAACACTTTTTACATAATTTTGAAAAAAGGTAAACACTTGTCAGTTGCTCGCGAGATGAATTTATTAAGCACAACAACTCAGTATGTCAATCTTTGGATATCTTTGGTGTTTTGGGGGGGGGGGGGGGTTCATGTAGATCAATGCCTTCACCTTGGTTAGGCTGGCCTCAATTACCCTATGATTGACTATAACTTTCCTACGCTATCACCTAAGACATGCTTGTCAGGATTTAGCTTCATCTTATAGCAGTCCATAGTGTCAAAAGTTCTTTTTAGGCCTTAAATATGGTTCTTGGCCTTCGGAATCTTTGTCAATGTATCATCGATGTAGACTTCCGTCATATTGATATCTGATCTTTCAACATATTGTTGATGAGCCTTTGGTAAAAGCTTTTGCATTCTTTAAATCTAATGTCATCGCCTTATAACACTAGGTTCTTTTATAAGTAATGAAGGGTGTTTTCTCGACGTCACCTTCAAACATGGATATCTGGTTATAGCTTGAGTAGGAATCCATAAAGCTCACGATTTCATGCCTTGTTGTGGCGTCCAACATTTGCTCAATTTTGGATAAAGAAAAATTATCTTTTGGCCAAGTCTTCTTGAGATCTGTGAAGTCCACGTATATTCTCCACTTACCATTCAGCTTTGGCACCATAATGACATTAGATAACCATTTTGGATACCGAACTTCATTAATGAAGTACGTTGACTGTAACTTTTTTACCTCTTCTTGGATGACTACATTTTTATCTCTAGCAAAAGTTTGTTTTCTCTGCTTTACTGGTTTCACCTTGTCATCCAGATCAAGTCCTCAACATATGACATCGGGATTAATCCCCCGTACGTCATTATGACTCTATTCAAAACCTCTAACCAACCACCTATTTATTCAAGTAAGGTTCAAAGGATGTATCCCGATAGTTTTTTTAGTTCATCCTCATTGAGGATGATGGATTTGTCCTCTTTCGTATGCTCTCCCTTTTTTAATTTATATTTGTCTCTTAGATCAAGTGTATCAATGTTATAAGAGGTGGTTTTCCTAATATGGGCATATCTTTCTTCTGCTAAGGTGAAGTAACACTCGGGTGCTTCCACTTAATCGTCATTGACTTCCCTTACTCCATAAAGAGTCAGGAATTTCATCATTTGATGTACAGTTGTTAGGACATTTTTGTCCATTAGCATTTTATATGTCGTACGCCGTTACACCGTTGAGAAAATTCAAGAATCATACGCTCATCAACGGAATCCGAATATCAAAAGCAGAAAAGGAATCAGGGAACAGACCGGACCGATCCGGCTCAGATAAAAGAACCGATCCGGTTCCTCCGGACCGATCCGCCTGCTGAGGTGAGGCCAGTGTACCCCGGATCCATAGCGAACCGATGAAGCCAAAATGCCGAACCGATCCGATGCCAACCGGATCGATCCGCCTTCAGATAAAAGAACCGATCCGGTTCATCCGGACCGATCCTCCTAAAGAGACCGGACCGATTCGACGAGGATAATTCCAAACAGATCGTGTTCAGATCATGTTCTGAATTTTAGGGCTCAAGTTCTCCTATTTAATCCCACTACGGGAATTGGTTTTTCCAAGACTTCTACACACGATTTTCAGAGTAGAGAAAGCCCAAGTCTTCACCTATTGAGTACCAATACTCTAGGTATTTTGATTCACACAAAATCCATACATTTGTGAATCCTTTTGGTAACCCAGGAACGCAGTTTTTGCAGTTCAACCCTTGTGGAGGAGACCGTTCTTCTTCTCCATTGCAGCCCTACTGGAAAGGGATAATTCCAACCGCGACTACAGAATCCGATACATGAGGGTAATTCTTAGTAAACTTGTATTTTCATTGTAATCCGATTATAAGCCGTTTTCTTACAAATTAGAGTGAAAAAAAATGGTTTTGCCCCTGTGGGGGATTTTTCCCCAATTATGTGTGTTTGAATAACTCTTGCATGATTTCATATTGTTTCAATCACACCTAGTTGCATGTTTAGGGTTTATTTGGGTTAAAAGGTGTTTTAAATATAATTTGATCATTTGAACGGAAGCACACACGTTCTCAACTTGGTATCAGAGCAGGTTACGCTAATCTATCGCGTATTCCTATTTTCTGCAAAAATTTTCTAAGATATCAATTTTCTGAAAAAATTGATTTTTGAAAAAGTGTGTGTTCAAATGGAGAAGTCATATTATAAAATGCCTGTTTTTGATGGGTCAAATTATGCTTATTGGAAATCCCGTATGAGGTCGGCTTTAAAAGCCATTGATGAACGTGTCTGGATTTTGGTTGAACGAGGGTGGACTCCTCCCACCGTGACTGTTGATAATGTGACCAATTTGAAACCTGATATTTCTTGGACTGATGAAGAAATTAAATGGTCATCTTTTGATTCTAAGGGTCTAAGTGCTATTTCTGGGTCTGTCACACCTGATGAGTTCAAACGCATAATGACGTGTACCACGTCAAAAGAGGCATGGGATGTTTTACAACTCACCCATGAAGGAACTAATGCTGTGAAAGAATCTAAGTTGCAAAACTTGACAACTCAATTTGAAACTATCACCATGCATGATTCTGAATGCTTTGATGAATTTTATGCTAGACTTTCTGACATTGTGAATACTAGTTTTAATCTTGGTGAACATATTCTGAATGCTAGAGTTGTTAAAAAGATTCTTCATTCTTTGCCTAAGCGTTTTATCCCTAAAGTCATTGTGCTAAATTCTATGGGTAATTTAAATACGCTAAAATTGGAAGAACTTGTAGGAGATTTGCAAACTTATGAAATTGATGTGTTCCCTAAAAATGCTAAATCTAAAGATAAGGGAATTGCTCTTAAAGCCCAAGAAAAAAGGAGTGAGGGGTCAGCTAGAAAGAGGGTAGAGTCATCTAGAAAGAGAGAGACTGACACGTCAGATTCTGAGTGCGATTTTGATTTAGATGATTTGGCTCTTTTCGCAAAAAATTTCAAGAGGATTCTCAAATTTAAGAAAAATGGCAATTTTAAAGATAAAAAAAAATTTGAGAAAAATAAGTTTGAAAAGAAAAATGAAAAAGTTTCCAAAAATCCTCCTCTGAAAGAAAGTGAGAGATGTTTTGAGTGTGATGGTAGGGGTCATAGAGCCTTTGAGTGTGCCAATCATCTGAATAGAGAGAAAGGGAAAGCTGTTCTTAATGATACCCTTAGTGGCGACAGTGAGGTCGAAACGGTGGATTCTGGAGATGAGTCACCACATGAGTGTAACTTCACCGCATTCATGGCTAGCCAAGTGAGCACTCCTAGTTCTCCTCACAACGTTGAGGATGATGCTTCACTGGGACAACTCGACAGTGAGATCGATGTGAGTGAGGGGGAGGATGACACAAGTGAGAGCGAGAGTGATATACAACGCGCCTACGCTGAGTTATATTCTGAGTCTTTTAAAACTAAAAAGTGTAATAAAGCGTTAGTTCTTAAGATCACCTGCTTAGAGGAAGATTTAAAGAAAGTGAAAGAAAGAGACTTCTCCACCTGCACCGCCCTGAGAGAGAGAGATTCTACATGTGTCGAGAATGAGAATTTGTTTAGAGAGAGAGAGTGTTTTTGAGAAAGAGAGAGGGGACTTGATTAAGCAAGTGGCTATTCTTACGAGTCAGCTCCATTCCTCCGTGGAGACTCGAAAGAAACTTGAAGCCCTTGTTGCTCAGCTGACTCATGATCTTGAGAAAGCACGGGAAGTCAAGGTATAAATCGAGGACAGATCTGGGAAGATGGGAAAGATGCTCCTCGGCCCCGCTTTAGGTTTTGGTGATCGTCAAGGAATTGGATATGATGGTGCCTCCACGTCCCAAATTGCACCTGGACCAGTTCCTGAGTTTACTACAACTCCTTATGGTCACCGTAAAAAGCCTCGAAGGAGAGTTCGACCAAGAAAAGTAAACCAAGGTCCGCCTTTGACTGTGCTTTTTGTACTTATTACAAAAGAAAAGGCCACCTTAGGGAATCTTTCTATAGTATGGGTCGAACACGATGTACTACTACTCCACCACGTCATACTAATAAATTTTCTAGTCTGAGAGAGCGAGTTGAGTTCTTAGCTGCCACGACTCAGAGTTTGATGAAAGAATTCCGACGGATGTCTTCGCCATTAGTGAATGCTTCTCACATTCCAGCTAAAATCAACAACAACAAAGGCAAACAAAAGGTCATCTCTACTTGGGTGCCTAAGAAAGATAAAAAGGCCTTTGTTGTTCATGTTGCTCTCAAAGCACAGAATACCTCTCAGTGGTATTTTGATAGTGGGTGCTCCAGACACATGATAGGTGATGCCTCATTTTTTACTACTCTTGAGGACTATCAAGATGGCAGAGTCACCTTTGGAGATGGGAGTAAGTCTAGCATTATAGGACAAGGTACTATCGAGTTACCTGGTTTTCCTAAGCTAGAAAATGTTTTGTACGTCAAAGGTTTGAAAGCAAACCTTCTCAGCATTAGCCAGCTGTGCGACACTGACCTTGCAGTAAAGTTTGACCGGGACGCGTGTAAAGTCTATAATCAAACCGATAAACTTTTGATGCAAGGGGTGAGGACCGAGGATAATTGATATGGGACTGAGCCAACATCCTCACTTGTCTGCAACAGCGCCACGATCACTCCTATGGATCTGTGGCACCAACGTCTAGGTCACGTGAACATTAGAGATCTTAACCGTTTATCTAAAAAGGACCTATTACGTGGCTTACCATCTCTTGTAAAGTCAACTTCAACCGTTTGTGGACCCTGTCAGTTGGGAAAACAAATTCGTAGTCCTCATAGGAAGTTGTAGTCCATTACCACCTCTCGTGTTCTGGAGTTGATTCACATGGATCTTATGGGTCCCACTCGTACTGAGAGTCTAGGTGGTAAGAGGTACATCCTCGTGATGGTAGATGATTTCTCCAGGTACTCCATTGTAGGTTTTCTGAGAAAGAAATCCGATGATGTAGATTTCTTAACGACTAAGTGCCGTGTCCAGCAAAATCAACACGGTGTCACTATTAACAGAATACGTAGTGACAATGGCACTGAATTTAAGGAAGCAAAGGTGGATTTGTACTGTGATAGCCTTGGGATCAAACATGAGTTTTCTGCAGTGAGAACTCCTCAGCAAAATGGGATTGTTGAGAGAAAGAATAGAACGATCCAAGAGATGGCTAGATCTATGCTTCTAGGTCGTAAAGTTTCTAGGAGATTTTGGGCAGAGGCAGTGTCTACTGCATGCCACATGGTGAATATGGTTTATTTGCGTCCACACACACTATAGACACCTTATGAGTTGTGGACCGGCAAGAAGCCCAACCTGGCGTATTTCCGTGTTTTTGGGAGTAAATGCTACATCCTACGGGATAGAGAGCAATTAGGAAAGTTTGACTCCCGGAGCGACGAGGGAATATTTCTAGGATATTCATCGAATAGTAGAGCATACCGGGTATTTAACCTGAAGAGCTCTAGGGTTATGGAATCAATAAACGTTACCGTGCAAGATGACGAACCTTCGACGGTTATTGATCCTAACCTTAAGTGTGAGGATGAGGAGTGTTCTGACAGTGATTTACCTGTTCCTCTCTCACACTCTTTGGATCCTACTCCTGTGTTAGGGGACACACCTGCTTGGGTTCGCAAGAGTCATGACCCTTCTGCCATTGTTGGTGATCCCACTCTAGGGGTCAAGACTCGTGCTCAGCTAGAGAACGTTGTTAGCCATCTTTGTTACACGTCCAAAGACGAGCCCAAGAACCATAAAGAAGCACTCAAGGATGAACACTGGATATCAGCTATGCAGGATGAGTTGCTTCAGTTTAAAAAGAATAATGTCTGGGAATTAGTCCCCCGACCTAGTGAGACTAATGTGATAGGTACCCGGTGGATTTTCAAGAACAAAATGGATGAATATGGTACCATAATCAGAAATAAGGCTAGGTTGGTCGCTCAAGGCTACACACAGATAGAGGGTGTAGACTTTGGGGAGACATTTGCTTCTGTTTCGAGGCTTGAGTCCGTCCGTCTTCTACTCGCCATCGCATGTCATTTGCGCTTCAAGGTATATCAGATGGATGTCAAGAGTGCCTTTCTGAATGGCATTCTATAGGAGGAGGTTTATGTGGAACAACCAAAAGGGTTTGAAGACCCTCAACACCCTGAGCACGTCTACTATCTGAGGAAAGCCTTGTATGGTTTGAAGCAAGCACCCCGTTCTTGGTACGAGAGGCTTACTTCCTATCTCTTAGCTCGTGGCTTCAAGAGAGGGGGAGTAGATATGACGTTGTTCGTCAGGAGAGACGACGGTGCTATTTTGGTTACCCAGGTCTATGTGGACGACATAGTCTTTAGATCCACATGCTCCTAGCATGCTCACCATTTTGAGAAGGAGATGAAAAGTGAGTTTGAGATGAGCATGGTTGGTGAGCTTACATTCTTCCTTGGTCTCCAGGTTCGTCAGCTAGAGGATGGGATGTTCATCTCCTAATCCAAGTATGCTAGAGACTTAGTGAAGAAATTTGGTTTAGACTCCGCTAAGCATGCCCGTACACCTATGAGTACCACTACCAAGCTTAGTAAGGACACTTCAGGCAAGGACGTAGAGCAAACCTTATATCGGAGTATGATAGGTAGTCTTCTCTACTTGACTGCCAGTCGTCCCTACATCGCCTTTAGTGTTGGAGTCTGTGCGCGATATCAGGCATCCCCAAAAGAGTCACATTTACTTGCTCTAAAACGTATTATTAAATACGTGAGTGGGACTCTCTCATATGGTATTTGGTATTCCTTTGATATCGATGATCGTTTTTCCGCCTATTCGGATGCCGATTGGGCTGGGGATGTAGATGGATGTAGGAGCACTTCTGGTGGGTGTTTCTATTTTGATACCGATGATCGTTTGTCCACTGCGGAGGCTGAGTACATAGCCGTCGGGAGTTGTTTCACACAACTCTTGTGGATGAAGCAAATGCTGGAGGATTATGGGATATCACAGGACACCATGACCATTTCCTGTGATAACACGAGCGTGATTCACATATCCCGCAATCCAGTTCAGCATTCGCGTACAAAACACATCAGGATATGTGAGCACTTTATACATCAGTTAGTTGAAGAGAAAGTCGTATCCCTGAGTTTTGTTCCCACCGACCGTCAGTTAGCCGATATTTTCACGAAACCTTTAGATGCCCTTAGATTTGAGAGTCTTAGGAAATCTTTAGGGATTTGCACAGTTGACTGAGGGGTTGGTCTATGTCTAGAATAGGATGCTTCTTCATGTTCATATCATATGCTTCCTATTGCTAGTCTGTTTTATATGTACCATTGCTTAGTTGTATAGCTTTGTTTTATTCTTGTTGCTTTTTATATTTCTTTTGAAAAATACAAAAAGATTTTCCTTTAAGAAAAATTTTGAGAAAAAGCACAAAAAGATTTTATTTTGATAATATTTTTTGAAAAAGGCCAAAAAGATTTTTCTGTTTTTGCACCTTTTATGGATGAGCATTTAAGTTAGCCAAGTCACAACTTCATTCCATATATCCATGTGACTGTTTGATAGAGATTTGAGAGGCTACATCATTTCATCCATGTGCTTTACATTGATTGGAGTCTTTGAGATGTAATTAGTGATATCTTCCTACATGTTTGACTCCTATATCCTTTATTGCACACATGCACGGCTATATTTGATTATTGCACTTATCTATCTCATGTTGGCTTGCGTGTTTTCATCTCAATCCTGTCTATACAATGTAAAATATGCGATAAAACTTGACAAGATTGGAATGCATGTAAAAACCGTTTTGGTGAGACTGTGTGTTTTTGTATAACGGGGAGGGGCTGCGAAAGGTAATCATATATCCTTTGCGCAAAAGCCACCGTTAAAAAGGACCTAAAAAATGGAGGAATTTTAATATCCGAGGTCCTAAGAGGTTAAAAGAGCCCGAAAAAAAAAATTTAGGCAATAAAAAGCAATTCATGCCAAATATGGGCCACTTAGGTTTCACCATCAATTCTCCAAAGTTTGAGAATTTAGAATGCCTCTATTAAAAATAATATCTGAGGGAGTTTGGTTGGAGAATATAAATGGGTTTGCACTTCCTTGAAAGTCCTGAAAATGCATAAAATCATTTTGGACGTTATGGGTGTGAAAATCATTTTGAGCTTTGATTTGTTGATTTGATTGAGTCAATATCTTATATTGTCATTATTTTACACCAAAGGAAGCATTTGAGTTCATTCGCTAGGAATATCCAATATTCATCGTGCACATATGTCATGTTTGTATGCATTGATTTTCCTATCAAATTTGATCACACCACTTCATTTACGCTATCTTCGACTTGGTTGCTTTGTGTTCATTCATGGTGTGGTTTTATCCCAGTGACACCCCGCTCTTGCTTATTTGATTTATTTCTCTCATTTGTCTATTTTGGGGACATCATAAAAAGGGGGAGAATGAATTATCTTATTATGGGGGAGAATTGAAATTTGAGTTTGCTCATAAATTGATATATATATGTTTATCTCATCATTTCAAACTCGATATGTCACTTGGGGTATTTTGCTTTTTCTCATGTGTGTAGGTACTACATTGATTATCATTGTATTGCACACCCTGATGAGAAAAGCGTTGAGATTCCTGAAGATTTGAAGATCAAACGATGCAGTCTTATTCACTTGTACTCTTTCAGTTTTGGGTTCATGGAAGGGTAGATTTGTTTACGCAATTTTTTATGATTGATAATTCGGATGTTTGTTTTTATGTATGTACCGGTATAGACATAGGGGGAGATTTGTTAGGACATTTTTGTCCATTAGCATTTTATATGTCGTACGCCATTACACCGTTGAGAAAATTCAAGAATCATACGCTCATCAACGGAATCCGAATATCAAAAGCAGAAAAGGAATCAGGGAACAGACCGGACCGATCCGGCTCAGATAAAAGAACCGATCCGGTTCCTCCGGACCGATCCGCCTAAAGAGACCGGACCGATCCGCCTGCTGAGGTGAGGCCAGTGTACCCCGGATCCATAGCAAACCGATGAAGCCAAAATGCCGAACCGATCCGATGCCAACCGGATCGATCCGCCTTCAGATAAAAGAATCGATCCGGTTCATCCGGACCGATCCACCTAAAGAGACCGGACCGATCCGACGAGGATAATTCCAAACAGACCGTGTTCAGATCATGTTCCGAATTTTAGGGCTCAAGTTCTCCTATTTAATCCCACTACGGGAATTGGTTTTTCCAAGACTTCTACACACGATTTTCAGATTAGAGAAAGCCCAAGTCTTCACCTATTGAGTACCAATACTCTAGGTATTTTTATTCACACAAAATCCATACATTTGTGAATCCTTTTAGTAACCCAGGAACGCAGTTTTTGCAGTTCAACCCTTGTGGAGGAGACCGTTCACCGGACCGATCCGCCTGCTGAGGTGAGGCCAGTGTACCCCGGATCCATAGCGAACCGATGAAACCAAAATGCCGAACCGATCCGATGCCAACCGGATCGATCCGCCTTCAGATAAAAGAACCGATCCGGTTCATCCGGACCGATCCGCCTAAAGAGACCGGACCGATCCGACGAGGATAATTCCAAACAGATCGTGTTCAGATCATGTTCCGAATTTTAGGGCTCAAGTTCTCCTATTTAATCCCACTACGGGAATTGGTTTTTCCAAGACTTCTACACATGATTTTCAGAGTAGAGAAAGCCCAAGTCTTCACCTATTGAGTACCAATACTCTAGGTATTTTGATTCACACAAAATCCATACATTTGTGAATCCTTTTGGTAACCCAGGAACGCAGTTTTTGCAGTTCAACCCTTGTGGAGGAGACCGTTCTTCTTATCCATTGCAGCCCTACTGGAAAGGGATAATTCCAGCAGTGACTACAGAATCCGATACCTGAGGGTAATTCTTAGTCAACTTGTATTTTTATTGTAATCCGATTGTAAGCCGTTTTCTTACAAATTATAGTGAAAATAAATGGTTTTGCCCCTGTGGGGGATTTTTCCTCAATTATGTGTGTTTGAATAACTCTTACATGATTTCAAATTGTTTCAATCACACCTAGTTGCATGTTTAGGGTTTATTTGGGTTAAAAGGTGTTTTAAATATAATTTGATCATTTGAATGTAAGCACACACGTTCTCAACAGTGGAAGGGATGGCTGTAAGATCTTTTAAAGGTACTCTCCCCGTGTTGATGTTATAGGCAAAAAATGCTTTCTCGTCCATCATAAAAAAAATTATTCTTTTTCGTAAGCATCTCGATCAGACACCCATGCAGACATTCATTTCAAACATTACCAACAGGTGCACCTTCTCCCCGCTGAATCCAATCAGTGGATGATGATATGGGACGAGTCTCTTCTTGCTAAGTTTCTGACCTTTAAAGCAGTCCTAGAACATTACATCACCCGAGCTTCCTCTGTTAACTAGGATACAAGACACATTATAACCATGAAATACTGTGCTGATGATAAGTGGTTCGTCGTGTGGGGCGAAGATTACTTTAAAATCAATCATGGAGAAACCAAATACGATACTTTCAATGTCCAATTTCTTTAGCTTACCCTTTTTCCATCCGATTCTATAAAGTTTACGTCTATTCTCTTTAGCCCAGCCTTGGATTCAATAACATGGGTGTTTCTATCCATTGGCTCTGTTCTTCCACTCGTTATTCCTACTGAGATCATTGTGACATTAAATGAGATTTTATGGAGATTACCTTTAACTATGTCGGACTTTGCTAGGAGTTTCGGGTTATCCTATTTATCGTCATCTGACTCTTTGTCATTTCGGTTCACTTGAACTTCTTTCTTCTTTAGCCTATTATTGCTCGATGTGGAATATCTCTTTCTATTCTCATCTCATCTTACACCCTCATCGACGTACTTTTGCAGATTTTCCTTCTTCTTCAACGTATTAATATCGTCTTTTAGATCTAAGCATTTATAATTTGTGTGGTCGTAATCCCAGTGTAACTCACAACACTTTATCTTATCTCTTTTGCGGGGAGGACCCCTCAATTTCTCAAGCCAATGAAGTTCTTTATTTTATTTGATCTCATTCAGAATGAGATCAGGGCTAATAGTCAGTGGGGTGTACTTCGCAAACTTATCATCATTTGACTTCTTCTTCCCCTCTTTATCTTTTTCTTTGTCTCGGCCTTGTCCAAATTTACAACTAAGTAACTCCTTTTGGTCTCTTATTTTGGATGCCATAGCTACCTCTGCATTCATGATTCTCTTGGCCTTAACAAAAAGTTCTATTATGAATTTTGAAGGATCTTTGGAGAGGTTATAATATAGCTTTCCTGGTTGGAGCCCACTCATGAGGGTTGTCGTCATAATGCTTTCATCATAGTCCTCAACCTTATCTTTACTGAACCGAGAAATAAAGTCTCTCAATGGATCATTGTTACCTTGAATCGGTCAATAGGTGAGTGACGCATTTTGCAAGCTTCATGCCAAAATAAAAGTTGATAAATTTTTCAGCAAGACGTTTGAAGTTATCTATCCTTCCTCTCGGTAAATCAGTATAACACGGATGGACAACACCAGCGAGAGTGCAAGAAAATGCCCCACATCTCATCTCGTATGGAGAAAAATAGATGCCAATCACTGATTGGTACATTTCTATGTGATGAACAGGGTTTGTTCTCCCGTCATATTTGGGTGTCAAAACTAGCGGTTTGGACTTTCTAGGTGTCGAATAATAAAAAATTCTTGGTACAAAAGGATAACCCTCCATATATCCCCTTAAGACTAGGGTCTCAGCTTTTTATGAGACATCCGATATTGTCCTCCAACCTCTGGATTGAGTTGTTCCAAGGCTTCTCATCCATAGCAATGTTATCACCTGAACCTTCCACCTCAAAGATGACTTTGCAGGTGGATCTTCTCTTTGGATTCATTTGTGCCCAATTTACCTCTCATCATTCCCTTTGGTTTAGATGACGCATTGGATGAGCCTGGAGGAGATGACCAATTATTTTATGTCCCACAAATGATATTTGGGATGATGTCTCAACAACAACTCCTGTTTAGGCCGAGACATTCAAATGTTAACCCTCTTCTGATCTTTGTGAACGCATTGTCCCTGTGTCGATGTTGGGGGTGTATTTAATACTTTTACCTTGATGAGTAGAAGGATAGTCTTTACCTAGCTAATAGGATGAGTCTGTCTTCTTGTACCATTTGATGTAATCCCAACTACGCTCCTCCTCACAAGCCCCGTCCTCAGGTATGCATTGCACGTCCTTGCAAAAACAGAGTTGATGGAGGCCAGCGATCTCTCTTCTCCTTAGATCATATTAAAACTCTTTGGTTGGAGATGTGGGTGGTCACCCAGTTTCTGGTGTGTGTCCCCTCTCATGGCGGCTCATTATGCCTTATCTAAATGCTATTAACTAGTGTTGGATGGCCTACTGACTGGCCACAAGAAATCTCAATGTCATCGCTATGTCAGCCTAATCAACTGGGGGGGCAGTTGGCTGGGACCAGCCCCGACATTTGATGGCATATCGAAAGATATCGCAGAATAAAGAAATCAAACAAAAATAACAGGGGTACACCCCCCCTCCAACCAAAAAAAATAGGATGAATTAAATAAGAAGCTAGTCAACTCCTCTACCCAAGCTCTTCTAATGGGGATTCAGATCTAACAATGGTGGACTTAAATCACAACCAGAGATGGGAGATAAATCCAAGTTAAAGATGAGAACAATAAATATAGTTCCCATAGATGGCGCCAAATTGATGATACTAAAATCATACAATGGATTCACCCTGGATGCAGGTACTACATAGATGTAATAATATAGTAATTTACAAGCAATTTAACAAAAGGGATAAGATAAAATTCAAATGCAATTTAAAAAAGGGATGAGATAAAATAGAGATGAGCGCAAGTATTTAAGTGGTTCATCCTTTGCCTATGTCCACTGTGTAAAGTATTAGAGTGTTTTCACTATAATAGGTAACTAATGTCCATAAAAGGTACACACTCAACCTTTCTTTCTCTATACTCAGATCTGTAGAGTAACAGTAGGTTTTGTCAAAAGATCGTTACTAGTGAAAAATACATTGTGTTCCTTATATAGGCTTGGGGTGCACAGTGTCACCCTGGCATGTGTCCCACGCCAGGATGAGGTCATGGCTTGTGAGAGAGTGTCAACTATACATACATAAAGTTAGCTCATTATGATGAATATATCCTCATGTGGGTTGTTGATATCCAATAATAGTTTTGTGTAAATATGACTAAAATGCCCATACCATACTTTCCAAGCCTGTAAGAACGTATCAGAGGTAGGAGGTCGCGACCTGTCTAAGACTGTAGGATACTTTACTCCATGCTAGAGGCCGAGATGAGTCAGAGTGGCCGTTTGTGATCGGCGCACCCATCTTAGACTTGAGGTTGTTATCTTATAGTATGAGTGTCATTTGAGGCCGACACCCATGTTAATGTGAGAGGTGTTGGTCTCCTCTGTGAGACAAAACTAAGGAGTCTATATAGGGGGGCTAGGTCTCATCTCGATGAGACCATTGTGGGACGAGAACACTGGTAGATATGGGTGAGAACATTAATCTCATATGTGAGGTGAGATTATGTTGTGATCAATTACCTGGGTGACAACGAGACAAAATTATAGTTCTGTATATATATATATATTTCCCCTAGACCTTAGCCTTCGGTGTCAGTTGTAGGGTGAGATTTAAAACTTGGTCCCAATCATCTTCACTCTTCTTAGTTTCTCGTCTCATCCTGATGCGTGGTGTGTAGATCACAACTTTGATAGCCTAGTTGTCTATTGCATGTCACCCATACCTTGGAGACAAAATGGTTAGGTCATAAGATGCAACGGTCATGTTACCTCCATGTGCTCTCGGGTCACATCCCACGATAAGATAGCAACCAGTTGTCGATCATCCCTTAGTTACATTAAAGGTGGTGTGATTTCCCAGGAACATATGTCTCACATGTGCTACCTTTATATCATTGTAGGCCTTGTAAATTGTGTCAAATAAATACCCTCATTTGAGATTGAAGTTTTGTTTCGTTTAGGCAGGGTATCTCACTTGTGCCATTTCTCAAAATGTCAAACTAGAGACTTTTTCTCTCTCTATCGTTCTACCTTTTAATCTTTCTCTGGACATCTTCTCCGGCGTGTTCTTTTGTTCTCGAGTCATCACCCTGAAATCATACAATGGATTCACCCTAGATGTAGGTATTGCAGTTGTAATAAGAAAGTAATTTACAAGAAATTTAACAAAAGAGATGAGAGAAAATAATGACAAGCACAAGTATTTAAGTGGTTCGGCGTTGGCCTACACCAACTATATAAAGTATTAAATTGTTTTCACAATAATACGGCACTAACGACTATAGAAGGAACACACTTAATATTTCTCTTTCTAGACTCAATTTTGCAGGGTAGTAATAGGGTTTGTCAAAAGACTAATCTAAGTAAAGAAGACATAGTACGCTTTATATAGGTTTGGGGTACACATTGTTACCCCCAGCATGTGTCCCATGCCTAGATGAAGTCGTGGCTATGAGAGAGTGTCAATTATGTGTACACAAAGTAAGGTCATTATGATGAATATTACCTCACGTTGGTCTTTGATCTCTAATAACGATTTTTTTTTATAAATATGACTTATCCCCTTACATGATTTCCATGCCTATAAGAACATATCAAAGGTAGGATGCCCCGGCCTAGGCAAGACTATAGAATGTCTAGATCCATGCTTGAGGCCGATACGAGTCAGGGTGGTCTTTAGAGACCGATGCGTCCATCTTAACTTGAGGTTTTTATCTTGTAATATGAGTGTCCTCTGAGGCCGACACCCATGTTAATGTGAGTGGGGTTGGTCTCCTCTGCAAGACAAAATTCGGGAGCCTAGAAGTTTGCCTGAGTGTCATCTGGACGAGAACACTATGGGATGAGACCACTAGTAAATATGGGTGAGAACACTGGTCTAATCTGGACGAGACTTTGGTGTGGTAAGTTACTTGTGGTGTGCTCAATCTTTTTTAACCTAGTTTATTTATTTGTTGATTAATTTTCTTGGTTTATTTCTTTCCTTTAATTTCATGACATTGTACAATCTTTCTAGCCAATTTGGTTTAGGTTCAGATGATTGAACTCACCGTGGATTAGTTGGCTTTAATGGGTTAGGTTGTTCTTGATTTTATTCCATGGAGATTTAATGTTTTTATCATATATGCGTCGTATTTACAACCTTATGTGTGTAATCTCTGGGATATTTGATAACGCCAAAATCATATTAGGATTTTATGAGAATTTAGGGGGTGAAAACTCTAGGTTATGATTAATTGACAAACTGGAATTTAATCTTGCAAAGCTTTTCTTCCCATGTAACCATTTATATTAATCAACTTGAGGTGAGAGATATTATTCGAAATTTATATTTATATTTATATTTTTATTGTGTTTAACTTACTTTAAATACAATCCTAGATTAATATATAATTAAAATAATCATTTCATACACTTTAGTTCAGAAGTAAGAAATCAATTGTTATTTAACACTCATTCCCTATGGATTCGATACCCGGACTAGCCGCTATGCTCCTGTGAGTGTAGTTAAAGTTTAGATTTTTTGTATTTTGGTGGGAGCCAAAAACAATGACATTGTAGTTAATAAGGATGCTCAGTTTCCTCACATATCAGGAATTTCCCCGATCGACCTCCTATGCATTGTTCGATATGCCCAAAGGACATGGGGAAGCTCGTCTATCGAATCTCCCTTGGATATTTCCACTCATTTATTTATTCCATCGAGTATTTTTTTTTGTTGGACGCTTCAATCTACCCTTTTCTTTAAGGATAGGCTACTAAACTGTAGTAATGCTTGATGTTGTGGTTATTATAAAATCCTTGGAATGGTATGCTTTTGAATTGTATTCAATTATCTATGATGATCATCCTTAGCACGCCAAAACGGGTCATTATATTCCTCTAGATGAATCTAATCATGTTATTGTTCCTTATGTTCACCAAAGACTCAGCTTCTATCCACTTTGTAAAGTAGTCTATGTTGACTACTAAATACTTTCAATTTCTTAGTGTTGTAGTTAGGTGACCCACAATGTCCAATCGCCATTGTGTGAAAGACCACGGGTTGGTCAAGAATTTAAGGTCGTCAATTAGCTGATGAAGTATGGGTAAGAATACTTGACATTTCTTAACACGTGAGATTGTGTCCTTCTGTATGTAAGGCCACCATTACCCTACCTTTATGTCCCAGAACGCCAAAGATCTACCCCTAGCTTGAATCTCCCATAAACCTTCATGCAACTCATAAAGGACTTGGTCGATGTCATTGTGATGTACCACTACACCAAAACTGGCGATTGGTCACGGCCAAAATCCCTGACAAAAACTGTGGGTCGCGGACTTGGGCCATGACCATTTCAGGCGTGACCATTTTTGTGGGTCGTGGCCCAAGTCCGTGACCAAAAAATGGTCATGGCCGAGAGGGGGTCACGGTAGATGGTCACGAACTTGGGCCGTGACCCATGCAGTGACGGGTGGAGGCCCTAATCCGTGACCCACAACCGTGACAAATTGGTCGCGACCAAAGTCTGCGACCCACTAACGTGACAAAAAAAAATAAAAAAGAAATGGTCGCGGCCCTCAGCCATGACCCATAACAATAAAAAATTAATTTTTTTTACTCATTAAAAACCCATTTAATTATATTTTGTCAAAAAATTAGAATCTAGGGTTTATTGGCATAATTTATACATACACGCACATACAATCTACGGTTTATTGACATAATCTAACATACACACACATACTATTTAGGGTTTACTAAACCCTAATATTTTGTTTGCCATAAATCTATATATACACACATATAACAATCTCTACATACACACACATACAATATAGGGTTTATTGATAAAAAAAAATTATTTGTTCATAGTTACACACATAAACATACATATACACATAAATCTATACATACACACACATATAAACATAAATCTATGCATACACACACATACACACATACAAACATAAATCTACACATACATACACATAAATTAGGGTAAATCACGAAATCCAACTGAAATCAAAATGAATCTATACATACCAGGGGTTAATCCAAATGAAAACCAACTGAAATCCCACAAATTCAACTTAAATCCACACAAAATAGCAAGAGCCCTTGCAAATCGAACATAAATCCCCACTAAATTGCACGAGACAGCCTAAACAATCACAGCAACGAAATGACAAAGCAGCGGGTTTTTTTTAATACCTAACTCTGGTCACGGCCTAGAGCCCTGACCCCCATGTGCGCGACCAATAAATGAGTCTGGCTTGCACCTGGTCACGGCCAAGAGCCGTGACCCACCATGCGTGACCCTCCATGCTGCTTGAATGAGGTATGGTCACGGCCCATAGTCGTGACCCATATCAAGAAATGGTCACGGCCTCCATTTGTGACCCTCAATGTCTGTGTTTTCTACTTCGTCATGTCTTTGGTCATGGCCCAAGTCCGTGACCCATCCGCGACCAGCTTGGAGGGAATTTTGGCGCGAAATTTGGCGCCAAACTGGTTACGCCCAGGTCACGGTCTAAGTCCGTGACCCACTGTGGTCAGGGATTTAGTCCGTGACCACTTCCAGAGCATGGATAATTTAGTGTGGTAATAAATATGGTCACGCCAAATATTAAGTGGGTTACGGCCAAAGTCCGTGACTAGCTGGTCACGGCCCAAGTCCGCGACCCACTGGGCGTGACCATTCGCAGGATTTGGTGTAGTGTACGCATTGAAGATAACACCTAATGAATGATTGTCTATATAGATGTCCATAAAGGGAGATGTAAAACAAAATAGACTTTACTTTCATCTGATGAGACTACTTTTATTGGAAGGAAATACATCTTCTCATAAGTGCATCATGATCAAATTCGTCCAACTAGGAGATTTTTAGGAAGTGAGGACTTGTTCGGCGACATTTGGTTTCATAATTCTTAGTTTTTCAATGTAGTCCACCTCAATTGTTCTTTTAAGTTCAGATTCAATGGCTTAGGCCAAAGTGGCGAGGGCATATGCATGTTGGTTATTTCCTTAGGAAAGCTGTTGGATTTGAACTTTCACGAACTTGGTGACCAGGTCCTAAGAGACATGTAAATATGCCGACATGGGTTCATGCTTGGAATTATTATTTCTATATATTTGGTTGGATACTATCTTGGAATCACAGAATAGTTTAAGGTAACTTGCACCAAGGGATAGGGTTTTCTACAATACGATGATGAGGGCTTCATATTCAGCTTCATTATTGGATGCTTTAAAGCTATATCTGATTACTTGCTCGATCATAATGATTTATAGAGTTACTAATAAAATTCCCACCCCTGGATATTTTGAGTTAGAGGTCTCATTAATGTAGAGTTTCAACTTGTTGAGTAAATCAAACTCTTCAATAGTCGATTGATCGATGAGTTCCCTTTCATCGAAATACTGCCCGATAATGAACTCAATGATGAAATGCGCTAACAAATGTCCTTTTATTGTAGTTTTAGGTTGATAGTAAATATCTAACCTTCCTAGTTCCATTGACCACTCGGACATCCGTCCAGAGAGATCATCCTTTCTAAAGACTACCTTGAGTGGAATGAAGGTGATAACGATGATAGAGTGGACCTCTAAGTAATGTTTTAATTTTTGCGATGCGATTACTACTGAGTAAGAAAAATTATCCAAAGGAAGGCATTATTTATGATCATCCAATAATGTCTTTCTAATGCAATAAATCAGGGCTTGACGTACCTTCTTCTCATACGTAATGGTCAAGTTTGTTGCGTGATCGAACATCGCGAAATATAGATAGACTGGATCTCCTTGATTTGGGACCACAAGCATAGGTGGTCAATTTCATTATATCTTTATTTATTCAGTCTTTTGGACCACTCTTCATTACAGAGTTGACCCTTCTCTTACTCAAGAGCTGAAAGAATGGTCGACACTTTTTAGAAGACGTGAAGATGAAGTGGTTAAGAGTTGTCAACATACCGGTCATCTTTTATACATCCATGAAAGTCTTGCGATGCTTGACGCTATTTATTGCTTCAATATGGTCGATATTGGCATCAACTCCCCTTTGACTAACAAAGTAAGCCAAATCTTATCAGACTTCATTTCAAAAAAGCATTTAGCTGCGATGAGCTTCATTTTGTAGCATCTGAGGACCTTAAATGTCTTTTCTAGATCTTACAAGTGATCAACTTTATACTTATTTTCACGAGGATATTATTTATATAGAATTCCATGGTGTTACCCCCTGATGTTTGAACATCTTGGTGACTAACCGTTGGTATGTCGCTCCTACGTTCTTAAGACCAAATGGAATATAGCATAGGCAAATGGTTGTGATGAATGAAGTCTTTTGTTGATTTTGTCTGAACTTGAGTATTTGACGATACCTTGAGTAAGTGTCTAGGAAAATCATTCGTTCAGGGTTGGATGTGGTGTCGATTAAATGATCGATCTTTGGTAGAAAAAAGTTGTCTTTTAGACAAACTTAGTTGAGGTCGGTGAATTCTATACAGCCTCCCACTTTTCATTACTCTTTTTACCACTACTGGGTTTGAGATCCATTTATGAAATTAAACTTCTTTAATTAACCTTGCCTTCAAAAGTTTCTTACCTCATTTTCTACCATTTTCTCCTTTATATGGGTTGTTAGTCATGCCTTATGTGTGATAAGTAGGAATGCTGGGTCCACGTGAAGTCAATGACATATTATAGGCAAGTACATATTAATTATCTTTTACCCAGGAAATCAGTTCTACTTTCTCTAATTGGTAAATAATCATCCAATTAGGAAATTTTCTCAAGGTGACAGTTGTCGAACATAACTTCTTATAGTGGTTCCATGACTCTGTCTGTAGGGTCTACCCTTGTTTCTCACCCCCATCCCCCGACCCTCCATATTTTAGCTACTATTTAGAGGGTCAATGCCCTCTGTGGTTCCCACTTCTATCACCATTTTATCTTTTTTCTTCTCTAGCTTAGGTACGATGGCAACGATAAAGCATTGCTGAGCGTCAATATGATTTCCCGTATCTCCGTTATCCCTTGT
Organism: Sambucus nigra; assembly: GCA_949130495.1. Lineage (NCBI taxonomy): Eukaryota > Viridiplantae > Streptophyta > Magnoliopsida > Dipsacales > Adoxaceae > Sambucus > Sambucus nigra. The sequence continues at coordinate 338,702,558 of OX422215.1, read as the reverse complement.
TTGGTGATGAATTTTAGCGGTGGGTGATAAGTATAGGGGATATTGTAACAAACCCTTAAAAACCACACACATATATGATATATATTATATCAATATATAACCCAAAATAATAAGATAATTACCTTAGTAACCCTCAAAGTTTCAAAATTACCAAAATACCCCTCAAAACTTTAAAACTTATTATATAAACCATTCCATACCCTTATAATGCAAACTTAAACACAAAACTTAATCATAATACTTTTTATTTTGTAACAAATATATAAAATATTCTAACAAGTTTGAAAAATCATGCATTTATCCCCTTAAACTTTAAAAAAAGTACATAAATATCCTTAATTTCACCTTATGTACTATTTAAGGATCAAAATCAAACAAAAAACTATTTTTCACTTCACCCCCTAAACTATTTGGTCGGTTGGATACCCTGTGAGCAGTTGTACCACATGAAAAATGCATGGTACCCATGTCACTCCACACCAAGGTTAAACTCCACTGAACCATGGTAAACTCCACCTCCTTTTTCCATTAATCTCTTCAATTCCTCTGGTAGTATAAAAACCCTCCCTCCCCACTATAAAAATGTACTTTGTCTCGTGAAAACACAAAGAAAACAAAATAAGCATTTTAGTATCTTTATGATTTTATGTATCATTCCTATTTTTTTCAGTTGTTTACATTTTTGGGTATTCGTAAATCTTAAATATGAGTTTACATGGAAGTTCTAACATAGGAAATGTACTGAAAAGTCTTGAATATCAGAAACCTCCATTAAATATTGAGCTTTAATGGTGGAACCTATACTCCTGACTTTGAACTAGTTTCAAAGTGGGAGAACTCAATCCCTTGGTCTAAGAAACCTAGGTGCATAGTTTAATTCAACCCAAAAGATGTTATGCTACCCTAAATCAAAGATTGAAAATTATGGACCTAAAAATTTCAAAAATAAAGATCTATGGTAAACCAAAAACTTTGGAACTAAACTAGTTAGACTCAATTTTGATCCTTGATCATAAATATCACCATGTCGTAGCTCTAATTATAGCCTAAAGCCACAAATGTTAAAGTCAAACTTGCGCCATTTTTATAGAATATCAATAGCTCGAACAAATTAACTTTAATTCTTGAAACTAATATGGTTGGATTCCTCTAAAAAAAAATTAGATGATTTTCATTCAGGAATCAACCTAAATGGTATTCTAAGATTTTTTGAATTTAAGATCAAATTTTTAAACCCTAAAGTCTACAAAATGAAGATGGAAGATGAAGTGTAGATGAAGTGTAATGCATGCTCGCGAGTGGAGTCAAACCCAAGCGCGTGTGAACTTTGACCCAGGGCATGAGGGCGCATCTCCAATCAGAAAATTCTGAGTTTTTTTATTAATTTATTTTATTTTTCTGGTCAAAATGGTAAATTACATCAAACTATTTGGTTTTTCAAAAACCAATTTCTCGAGAAAATAATTTTAAGGAATTAAAAACTAAACTTTTAATTTTCAATTAAACCCCTAGATTTTCAAACTGTTTCAAATCAACCCTTAAATCTGGGTCCTATTTCATAAATACAACATAAGTGTCTCTTGTCACCAATCCCAAAAATGAATAGAAATGAGAAAAAATAATGAAAATTTAACTTTTCATAATTACATATTTAACCCTAAATAAAATTTAAACTCAAAAATAAATTTATTTTAAGCCCCAGTTTTACTTAGAATTTCATTTTACTTTCATACTCTAACCATATATGATATTCGTGATTTTGGAAACAACCCATCTTATCCCCGTGAGAATGAAGATTAGTTACAATCAACCTAAAATCGAAAAGTGGTTGATTTCATTTCGATATTATTTTCGAACTTACACCCTTGAATTGCCTCATTTGTTTATATCACTATGTGATAGCCCCAAATATCTTGTCCATATTTACGAACTCTTTTGTATGGTTCATACATACCAAGAATATTGATTCAATTTGTATCTGATTATACCCTAACCCAATACTTTCACACAACCTATGTATTTCATTTACACCCATTAGCATACATTATAATTCAAAGAATAGATATTCAATATACCATCGGAAGTACTATTTGGCTGTATAGAACTCAGGGATTCAGAACCTAGTTTTTTCTTATCATATGGATGTCGTTCCTCCAAGTTTGGACTTCGCACTATTACGTTATCTCCAAAGGTTTTGGAATGATTATATCTTCAGAGATTTTGAATTGATTTTATCCAAATGTTTTGGATGTTATTATAAGACTATTGCTACGCAGTTGAAGCCTCTATAACTGATAATTATGGATTATCCTGTTATATTCTGAACCTTTATCTTTATGATTCAATAAATTCTTATCTATTTATAATCACTATATTGATCCAATAAATATCACCAGACTTTTCCCGCCCTTTTTTTTTACTGTTGATATTTTCTTTTTTTAAAATCACTATAAACTGTGATAATTACATGTACTTCATTACTAGTTATGTTATTTAACAAATTCACATATATACACTTGTTATAGAAATAAAAATTATCTACTTGGGAAAGTTTTTCTTATTCGTTTCTATTCCAGATGAAAAATGAACTCGAAGAAGGAGAAATACCCACCACCCCAATGGATTTTTATTTTATCTTATCAAGGAAAATATTTTTGATTGCGTATGTATGAGAAGTAACTAGCAAAGATGGTAACAACAAGTGGAAAACTTCTACCATAACTTACAAGCCTACGTGACCTTATTAGTCCTCCTTTGTTTCTGTTTTATGAAGACTTCGAGATACCCTTTTATTTCTATTTTATGAAGACTCTGAGATATGTAATAAGATGTTATGAATCCACCTAAATACAGTTCTATTTCCTTTTTGCTTGAAATTTTATTGTTATTTTATTAGCATTACCATATAATGAACATCTGGTTTGACAACATAGTTACAAAGCGAGCATCGGGTTTTATGCATATATGAGACTTAGAATAATCACATTAGTTATTAAAAAAAATTGTTACAATATGTAACTAATTCTGTCTTACAGACGTGAATATCTGGGATGAGATTTACCTAGACATACGTGGCTCGACACATGTAAAGTTTGAAAAAGCGATTAGAGACGAGGTGTATACAAAGTTATGTTAGACTATTCGAAGTATCAACCGATATTAGGCTCTCACTACCCCAGATATCAAACATATCTTGCTAATTGGTCTCCTAATGGAAGAATCACAAGCTACGAGACAAGCCAAAAGATATTCCAAATATCCTAAAATGTTGCAACAAACCATTCATCTAGCTTGGGACATGGCTCCACCAAAAGAATTAATCATTACTCCCCCAGATTCCCCAATAGATTATGGACCTATTTCATCCAAAACTAGTTATTTCACTACCACTCCCTCCGGCACTACCTTTACGGACTCCGACCCAAGACCAAAACTTGACAGAATTGTACCTCATCACGCCTAAAGTAAACTAGAAAAGGAATGTGGATATATATATATATATATATATATATATATATATATATATATATATATATATATATATATATAGGATCAAGTATCTTCCATTAGGTTTGTGTGTTTGAGAGAAGAAGTGATTGACATACTCCTAACTAGGCATAGTAGACTTAACTAACCGTTTGTACTGATAGGAATTTTAAAAAGTAACTGATAGTATGTATTGTTTTCCTGCAACAAGTGTTAACTTTATCATTTCCCAATGTAAATATCATGCAATATTAATAATAAAGTAAGTTTAGTTACTCCCATTTCCATTATATCTTTAGTATTTTTTATGTATAGGATGGTTAATACACAAGCATTCGCCAATTGATCACAAGGAGAACAACAAAATGTTCCAAATGCACCAAATTCACCAACGACTAATGATGGAATCTTACGTTGTCTACAAGAAGTAATGACTTTGACCCGGATGCAAAAAGTTATACCACTGTAGCACCTAGCTAGTAAAGAGTTTCCGAATGAGACACAAAGAATGAATGAACTTAAGGAATTTCTTCGATAAAGACCATTTTTATTCTATGCGAAGCCTGGTGCCACTGAATCAAAAAAATGGATACGTCAGATGCTTAAAGTTCTTAACAGAGTAAGTATAATCCCTGAACTTAGGGTGAAATTAGCAACCTAGCTTTTTTAAGGTGATGCATATTTTGGGTGACAGATTATTCTTCGATCCCTAAATATTAACGATTTAACTTATAAGCAGTTTAAGGAGATTTTATTTAAAAAGAACTTTTCCTAATCAATGAGAGATCAGATGATGGTGGAATTCCTAGGGTTGCAGAAACAACAAATGACAATAGTACAATATGAGCCAAGTTTACAGAATTTTCTCGGTATACCCAGGAGTATGTGGATACTGAAGTCAAAAGGTGTAAACACATTGAACGTTATTTTTGAACCAATATTAAAGCTTCTATTTTCCTATTGCAACTTCGTGACTTAAATAAAATGATAGAAGTAACCATGTTTATCGAAAGGAAACCGATATCCGGAGGAATTACTTGAATCACAACTCCACCCTCTAGAAGCTTTCATGTCATTAAAAACCAACCCAATCAGAGAGACCACCCTTATGACAAACCAAAGGTTGGTAACCAATCATATCAATTGTAGATCTACACTGCAATGTCATGAGTGTATCAGATTAGGACACATGAGGTTGTAATGTCCAAACCTGCAACAATCATATCCTAAGAACTTTACCTCCTCGCTAACAGTCAAACCCATTAATTTTATTAAACCACCATTTGTGACACCAACTAGTAATTATGACAATCACCCACCTCAGTAAAGGTTTTGTGGAAAAAGGAAAGATCCGATGAATGGAACTTGAGGCTAGAATTTTCCAATTCTTCCCACCAAAAATCCAAATAATTATGACGTGGTAAAAGGTAACATATTTTTTCACAACGTCTCGGCACATATATTATTTGATTCTCAATCAACATATTCTTTCATTATCTATGAGTTCTTGACTCTATTTCAATTATCTACTAGTCCCACAGAACAAATATTATCCATAGGAAAGATAACCAGAGAAATCACTGTAACTAATCGACTTTGTAAACAACATATCCTACGGATCGGGACTAGAATTTTGGTATTATATTTAACAGTCTTAGACCTAAAGGAATTCGACTTGATCATAAGAATGAATGTTTTATCACCCAAATTTTCTCACATTAACTACCATAAAAATATAGTAACTTTCAGGAGACCTCATCAAACTACATTTTACTTTAATAGTCATTCCAAGTTAATATTTTCTCAACTTCAGGAAAAAGGGTCTTCATCTCCTTCTACTACCTTAGATAAATACGATGATGTATTTTTTGAAGATTTTCCTGGTGTACCCCCGTAACTAGAACTCAAATTTGTTATCAAATATTACCCAATACCTCTCCCGTTTTTATACATCCTTATCGTATGGCACCATTAGAACTACGAGAGCGTAGAGCTCAACTTTAAGACTTGTTAAAGAAGGGATTTATAGGTACTAGTACATCCCCTTGGGGAATGCCAATCTTGTTTGTGAAAAAGAAGGATGGAACATTTCAATTGTGCATAAACTATCGGAAGTTGAATCAAATAACCATAAAAAATAAATATCATTTGCCTATGATAAGAGACCTATTTGACTAACTGCGTTCAAAGATTAATTTACGATTTGGGTATCACCAACTTCGCGCGAAAGAAGAAGATATACCCAAAACAGCCTTCAGAACACGATACAACCATTTTGAATTCATGGTTATGTCCTTAGAATTAACTAATGAACCTACAACATTCATGGACCTAATGCATAGATTGTTTCTACCTTTCTTGGATCAATTTTTAATTATTTTTGTAGACTATATCTTAATATACTCTAAGACTAGAGAGGAGCATGAAGAGCACTTACGCATAGTACTAGAAACCTTATGCCAACAGCAACTTTATGTGAAGAAAAGAAAGTGTGGTTTTATTATCAGAGAGGTGAAATTTCTAGGGAATGTTATTACCAAGATAGGTATACAAGTGGATCCGACAAAAATCACGCCAGTACTTGAATGACGGAAACCTACAAACGTTACAGAAATTTCAAAGCTTTCTTGGACTCACAGGTTATTATCGACATTTAGTGGAAGGATTTTCAAAAATTGCCTTACTTTTAATGAAGATTACCCGAAAGGATGTCCGATTTTTGTGGACTCAAGAGTGTGAACAGGAATTCCTTACGTTAAAGGAAAAGTTGACCACAACCCCAGTTCTTACTTTTCCCTCTAGTATTTCAGTTATAACGTATATACTGACGCCTCGTTACAAGGATTGGGATGTATGTTAATGAAAAAGGAAAGGTGATCGAGTATGGATCACGCTAATTCAAAATTCATGAACAAAATTACTTGATACACGATTTAGAGTTTGTCGCAGTAGTCTTCGCACTGAAAATTTGGAGATGTTATTTATATGGGGAAGAATTTCAGGTATTCTCCAATTCTAAGAGTCTCAAATATATATTTACTCAAAATTGTCTAAATCTTCGACAACGATGATGGATTGAGTGTTTGGAAGATTAAAAATTAAACTTATAATACCACCCAACGAAGCGTAATACAGTTATTGATGCCTTAAGTCAAAAATCTAAAGGATAGCTCATTAGTATGATTATATTTTTAACTACTATAGGAGAGTACAACTTGTAGAGAGAATCTTTTAAAAATCCAACCATTCAAAGAAATATCATCGTTCACCCAACCCTCTACAAAAGAATTTAAGAACAATAATTAAAGGATGAATTGCTAAGAAGTCAACAACAAAGAGGACAAAGATTGGTCATATAGCCCCGAGAGAGGGTTAAGATTTAAGAATCGATTATGTGTCATCCATCATTTAAAATTTATGATTCATCTAGGGAGCACCAAAATGTATCACAATCTCAAACAACGGTATTAGTGGCAAGGTATGAAGAAAGACATAGCTAATTTTATGGCAAAATTTCTAACATGCCAACAAGTAAAAATTGAACACTATCATTACAACCACTCCCTATTCCGTAATGGAAATGGAACCACATTAAGATGGACTTTGTCAGTGGAATACCTAGAACATCTCAAGGTTATAACTCAATATGGGTTATTGTCGATCGACTTACCAAATCTGCCTATTTTCTTCCATAAAGAGCTACTAATTCTTTTCAAAACTTAGTGAGATTTATATTTGGGAAATTATTAGACTCCATGAAATACCCCTATCCATTATATTTGATCGAGATCCCCAATTCATAGGAATATTTTTGTAAGCATTACAACAATCCATGGGAATAAAGTTTTGCCAAAGCACTGCCTTCCACCCACAAACTGACGGTCAATCGAAAATAGTAATTTAAATCGTAGAAATATGTTATGAGATTGCGCTCTGGACTTTTTTGGTACATGGAATGATTATCTCACATTAATCAAACTCCCCTAAAATAATAGCTATTAAAATAGAATTCAAGGGACTCCTTATGAATCCTTATATGGTAGACCTTGGCGTTCACCATTATACTGGAATGAATCTAGAGAAAATAATATATTTGGACCCAAAATTATAGGTAAAACTACTGAAAAGATACGAGTGATTCGATAAATATTACATATGGTCCAAAGTCAATAAAAGGGTTATACGGATAACAGAAGAAAGCCTTTAAAGTTTCAGATAGACAATCAGGTATTCTTAAAAGTGTCTCGATGAAGGAATTATTCGATTTGGGAAGAAAGGGAAGTTAGGAACTCATTATATTGGACCTTTTAAAATCACTCAACGTATAGGACCGGTGGCCTATCATTTAGAACTACCTTCAGAATTGTCCATGATACACGGTGTTTTCTATATTTCATAACTACGGAAATATAGATCTGATCCCAATCACATTATTACGTATAAAGTGTATCGGTTCAATCAATTCATGATTTTAACGAAAAACCTAGTATGGACACCACATTCTAGGACCCCTTAAGCATCTCCTTAGGTCCCTAGCACTTCCTCCTTCACTATAAACCCTAGGTCATACTCTGAGTATTGATCAAGAGGCCATCGGGCATCACCTGGCCCCATTTAACTACCGATAAACTTTTCCATCTAAGCAAAAGCTCAATGGATATCCTAAGGGATCTGAATCCCCTTTCCAAAGGTCCTCCTCGTGCGTGAATCGGCCTTACAGTTCGGACGAATGGTCAATTTTCTCTCCAAAATTGATCTGGTAGCCACCAGGCGCTATCGAGCCCATTTGACTCCGGTTAACTCTCCAACTTTAGAAAAGCTCTTTGGATCCCTGAAGGGATCTTAATACCCTTTCTAACGGTCCATCCCGTGCGCGAATCAGTCTTTCGATACGCACGAATGGTCATTTTTCCTCTGAAGGGTCACTTAACGCTTTCGTTCCCTACTTGATCTTGGTCAACTCTCTAAATCGAGCGAAGCTCTTTGGAACATCGGAGGGCCCTGCATAACATTTCTAATGGTTTATCTCGTGCATAAATCGACCTTACAGTTTGAACGAACAATCCATTTCCCTTTTATCCAAAGGATTGACGGGCGCTTCAGAGCCCCGTTTGACCACATTCAATTCCTAAACTCGGGAGTGGCCCAATGAATTCTTAAAAGGCTTTGAATACCCTTTCCAAGGGTTCATCTCGATAGGTAGGATAAGGAAAATACGTATCACCTACCCATTGACTCTATATAAGGACAACATGATTAAAAAGGGACCTTAGAAACATCCCTCGCAATGATCTTAGCAATATTCTATCGAAGTCAGCGTGGTTTCCACATTGAAACCTCTCCCCTACATTACATTTCCATCCCTTCCTTACCCAATTTGGCAAAATTTCCTTCCTTCTCCCCCTACCACCTTCATCCACTTGCAAGGTTAGCCCTTTAATATTCAAGGTCAACTTCAATGCTTTAAAAGAAGGTCTAAATATTTCACTCTCTTTTTAAATTATCTTATTTTTGCATTAGTTACTTAATTCTTATTTTATCATTTTATTTTTATTAAATTGAATATATTAATATCCAACATTGTATTAGTAGTATTGCACACACTATACTTTCTATAAAAAATCCAAAAATAAGAAAAAGAAGGCTTGCTTGTAAATTCCAAACGGGAATTTCTCAATACATTTTCTCACACTAAAACAACTTTTTTTCCACACACACACATATAAGAAAAGTCCTCGGTTTGATTTATGGAATAAACCCCACCCCATGTTGTATGCAAAATACGTGAACTTTGATGCCTTTTTCAGGCTACATAGGCATATTGGGTAAAATTCGAGATTCGAGTCCTCTATTATCTTTTGTTCATATATTATTTTCATGTCATATATTTGTAATTCATGCTTGCGTCTTATCCAGCCTACACCATCATCCTTATATAAATAATCGGTGACCCGACAAATGCACACATAATATTTTGATTACTATTTTGGGAACACTCCTAAGGATGACCTCGCTCTGCATATATCCATGACGAGAGTTGAGTAATTCCACTCTCCATTTATATATATAGGCACACACTTCACGAAGTTATTAAGGAGAAGAATAACACATGCTCAAGAGAGACCGAAATGGCGGGATAGGTGCCTCATACCTTCCCATTCCGTAACTTAGTCCCCAAATCCTTGAACTATTAGTTTTACAAGCATCAGTATGTCTTTAATGCCGTTCTCTCGAGGCAGCAATATTTCTTTTGCCTGTTTTGTGAAAAATAGGCAGGTGATTATATCTCTATACATCACCCCAATTGACGACGGTCGAAGCGCCCATTGGAAGGGCACGAGACCCCCATGCATGCTAATAAATGAGGGGTGGCCACAGTGGAGACTCCATTAGGGACTGAATTGCATTGTTTGAGGGCTAGACTCTATTTTTACATGGGTGTTATTATTATCTGCATGTGTGTGTATGCACCTACATGTATGTTCCCTATTTCCTCTGTTACTTCTTATACATATACCTCATGTATATATCACTTCTCACTAGCTTTTCACTTCACACACTTGTAAATACCCTCTATGAACACTTCACATTACGTACACTTGTATATAGGATCACATATACCCACATGTTTCACACACCACTTAGAATATCCATGCTTAGGCTTTATTAGAACACACCTCCACTTATCACACTTATATATATCCATGCCCACTTTCACATATCACACGCCACTTGTAGTTGATCCATGTGCAGTCTCGCTACCACACACTCACTTTTAGATATCCATATATCACTCACTCATAGGTATCCATGCTTAGTGTAGTCTTTATATTCCACGCTAGATTTACTTTTCATGATACTATTACATTCTTCCCCATTAGTATAGTACTTATTTTACTCACCATGCCAAATAAAAGACTCTCTCTATAATATACTATTTAAGAATCATGCATTTTGCACACTACATCACCAAGAGCATTGCAACATTGACCAAAAATGTATCCCATACTGGGGGATGACTTTGTGATGGGCGCTAGTCCTGTGGATAGCGCAGTATGACTCTCATTTTCTATTGGCCTAGTACCTTCTATGTATATCGAACGATTCCACCCGCATCGTACCAATTGATCGAACTCACAATGGGAGGTATACAATATGAAACTCATTCACATGAATCGAGCATATCAAATTCTCTCTCACACGTACTGTCCACACGAGGTATATAGTGAGGCAATTCACGTACACTTAGGCATATCAAATGGCTTGTTCACATGTACTGATTGCGCTCAAAAGCAAGAAGTATATCATGGAAGTCATGCCAAAGGGGGGAACCCTACCACTAGCCCAACAAACTATATAAATCTCATATAGGCGTCAAACCTAGGGAACTTATATTTAGCTTGTTGGTTCCTATAGGAAACTCTGCTGAATTTCCAGGTCGGCATGCTGCCCAAATTTTCATGCTATTTCGTCCTTTTTCAAAGAAGGACCCTGTCCATGAGCTTGGAAATAAGTCAAACCATGTCTTATATATTTTTCAAACCTAATTTTCCCAGGCTCAGATCCTGTCTAACATTTTTTGCATTTAGGTAAACCTAATACAAGTGAAAACATAATAATAATAATAATAATAATAATAATAATAATAATAATAATAATAATAATAATAATAATAATAATAATAATAATAATAATAATAATAATAATAATCACGCTGAGATTCCTCTCATTTTTCCCCTTTTTATAAAAAATACCAAAAATATTTTTCATCCTTTTATCAAAAAGACCAGAAACATTTTTCTTCTTTTTTAAAAAACTGAAAAATAATTCTTTCTTCCCTCTTTTAAAAATAAAACTCGAAACATTTTTCCTTCTCAGGTTAATCGCATACTCGATTCTTGGCCTGACTCCCTACTGGCTTCGATCTTCCATTAAACTGCCCCAAAGTTTTGCCTGTTCTTTAGCTACTTCATCCGAGTTCGGAATCTACCTTTACCAGCTCTTTATGGAAAACACCGACCAAGCACCAAATATGCCCTGATCTAATGGTAATCTTAGTCCTACTTAGTACCAAGACTGATAACCTTGAAACTGAGGTCTATGATGTGTAGAGAAATTGGGTCCAGGTTCCTGAAGAACACGAGATTCCCTTTCCTCAGGCCGCTCTCGAGTCTATCTGGGTACGAGAAGAATATCAGCATGCTTCTCATGCCCTGATTGCCAATGGGACGCCACCAACTCGACTCCCTATGCCAAACCTTGCCCAACAAGGGGCTAACTTGTCAGTACCTATTAATCCAAGTAGGAAGAACTGAACAAGGTCAAGGAAGATCTCAAACTGTTGTCCAATAAATTTGACCAGGTCAGGATATCCAGGAACTACATGGACTACACCTATATGTCTCCATATCCAAAAGCAATATTATCAGGGAAGTTCAAGATGTCAGCCATTGATAAGTTCGGGGGCAACGGCCCCCAATTGAGGACCTTCGTAATTATTATCAAGCCATGACCCTTCTTGGCACATCTGAAGAGATAATGGCTCGGATGTTTCAATAAAATTTAAACGAAAGCGCCCTTCAATGCCTCCTATCCCTTGAAGAGTCCAGAATCCGTAGTTAGAAAGATGTCGCCCAAGAATTCATGTATCGGTATAATTACAAAGAAGAACTAGAAGTTACACGTCGTTATCTAGAGCTTTTTAAGCAAAACCTTGGGGAAATAATTAGTATCTTCGTAGGAAGGTGGAGAGAGATAGTTTCTACAATCCCTTCGAGGAGGAGTAAGTCAATATCATGAAGAATAATTTATTGCCCCATATCTGAGCAACTAAGGGAGGTCAGTATTATCCACACTTTCGAGCCCTCCGGGAAGCGGGTGTAGAAATTAAAGAAATTGTTACCAAGGTAGAAGTAAAGCTAAAGAAAGTGACTGGATAGTTCATTTCCAAAAAATATGAGAATCCTACCAGTGTTATAGTCTCAGCCATCAATAATATCTCTTAACCTGCTACCTCTTGGGCACCAGAAAGTCGCCCTAATCCTTCCCAAATGGAATATACCAAGCTCCATGTTCGCTTATCCAAAGTCTACCAAGCAATGTTAAGCTGAAACCTCATTAAACCCTTGGACCCCCATCCATTACCAAGCCCACTTCCCAAGAACTTTAAAAGTGATGCCCATTGTGACTTTCACCAATTCGTGGGCCATACTACTGACCATTTCTTCCATCTTAGAAACCTGGTTTAGGGATTGATTGAGCGGGGCCTCATTTCCTGACCAAAATATCCTAAACCCAACACCATTAATAACCCACTCCTAACCCATATAAATGCAATCTTTCTAGAGAGTGACCCGAAATTCAATTTATCGGCTTAGTGGGAAGACTTATATGAGGAAGCCATCGAGGTTATTTAATGCATCGATTTCTCTTGGTAAGAAAACATCATCGCCATTGTATGGGGGGGTGATTTTGACATCTCACATGATAAACCAAGTCATGGAAAATTCAGTCTAATAATCAGCATGTGCAAAATGATATCCTTCGAACACCTATTGGGGAAAAACAGTCAAGTAGCCACTCAACCAAAAAAAAGGAAGACTCGGGGTTCTTGTTCTTCCCCGTCTCAGTAAACCACATGACCATATCTAGGAGACACTATAAGGATCCAAATCCTCAGTCGTCAGGAACATATAAGGGAAAAGGGTGTTGTCGAAGAACTCCCCATGCTAGAAATGATCATTGAGGAGAGAAAAATCCTATACTAACTCAAGAAGATACAAGCTAACATCGCCTTATGGGGACTTTCCATGTCCTCTTAGCTACACCAAAATGCTCTTATAAAGCTTCTCAATGGGCTTATAGTCCCTCCTTCCACCACTCTCAAAGAAGTTGTAAACCTGGTTGGGTCATTGACCTCCACTAGACTCCTTTCCTTCTCTGAAAAGAAACTTTTGAAGATTGGACCTATAGACACCCCATCCTGTTACCCCCTAACTCTCCTTAGGTCCCTAATACCTCCCTTCATCACTACAAAACCAGGTCATACCCCGAGTACTGACCTAGAAGCCATCGAGCACTCTCGAGCTCTGTTTGACCAAAAAGTCAAACATTTTAGCTCAACCAAAGCTAAATGAATCTTCGAAGGGAACTGAAATCCCTTTCCAACGGTCCATCCCGTGCATGATTCTGAATTACCATGTGGACGAATGATTCGTTTGCATCTAAAATTTAATCTAGAGGCCATCGGGCGCTCTCGGGATCTGTTTGACCTAAGTAAACTCTTCAGCTCGACCGAGGCTGAATGAATCTTTGAAGGGCACTGAAACCCCTTTCCAATGGTCCACTCCGTACGCGATTCTGACTTACCATGCGGATGAACGATCCGTTTGACTCTAAGAGGTCACCGAATGCTTCCAGGACCTGGTTGACCAAAGTTAACTCCCCAAACCGGGTCAAACTCTTTGGAATGTAGAAGTAAATATTCTAACCTTTCCAACGGTCTACCTCGTGCACGATTAGGACTTACCATGCGGACAAATGATCCGTTTACGTCCGAACGATTCCCTGTCCAATGGACCGACAAATGCTTCCGAACCATATTTGACCTAAAGTCAACTCTCGAACCCGGGAGTGGTCCAAAGGACTTTCAAAGGTCTATGAATTACCTTTCCAACGGTCTACCTCGTGCGTGATTCTAACCAACGGTTTGCCATCTGCAGCCAATTTTCTGAAAAGTCCTGAAACACACTGCCAAATGGCAGGTTCTAAGCCCTGCCTATCGGCACCGGTCGATAGGCAGGACCAGGTCTATGCTGATCGGCAATGACCTGGGCCTATAAACGGAGGCCTTCACCTCATTTGCAATGGGATCCCAGATCTGATAAAAATCGCTCTCGGAGAATCCCAAAAACCTCTCTCAAAGACAGTTCGATTTCACATCCAAATCTCTTTCTAACTTTCACTTTTCATCATCTTTTTCATCAAAATTGGTGAATTAGACACTCTCCACCATCATCCAAGTGCAAGGGCCGCTCTCCAACATTCAAGATCAAGCTCAAGATCTTCAAGAAGGTCCAACTTTCTCTCCAAATTCTCTTAAATTCGCAATAACTTGTTTTATTATTTAGCACTTTTATTATCCCATCTCACACATCCTAATATAAGTTTTGTTTAGAATTATTGCACAACTCTTATTTTCATATAAATAAAAACCCCAAAAAAATAAGAAAAAGTGGGTTTGCTCATAAATTCCAAATAGGGATTCTCATACTTTTCTCACAACTAAAACACTTTTCTTACACACACACACATTCACAAATAAGAGATCCCCCATTTGGATTTATGGGATAAACCGCACCCCTCGTTTTGTATGCGAACTACGTGGTATTTGATGCTTTTATAGGCTACGTAGGTGTCTCGGGGTAAAACCCAAGACTCGAGTCATATTCTCACTTTCTCCCTCATTTTCTATCTTCTCTAAATCCAATTTTCTTATATATTATATTATATACTTGTTCTTAATGACGTATTACCCCATATGCATTATCGTTCCGTTTTAACGATCAGCGTAAGAGTAATCGCGTAAATCTTATTTTCTAATATTTTTTTTATACCTTCCTACGGATGACTCGCTTTATCTCTTCCATGATACAAGTCGAGGAATCCTATCTCCACTATATATACACACATGCACACATATCACGGCAAAAATAAAGGAAAATAGCAAACATCCATGAGAGACCGAAAGGGGGGAATGGGTTCCTAACACCTTCCCATTTCGTAACTTAGCCTCCGAACCCTTCTCGAATCATTTTGGTTTCGTATGCACCAGTAACTCTTTGGATGCCATCCTTCGGGATGGCTTCCCCCTTTTTCTTTTGTCTTTTTTGAGTAAAATAGACTGGCGACTCTAAATCTCTCTACATTTTTACACCTCATCTCAAATGACGCCGACCGAAGTGCTCCCGAGAGGGATGCGCGAGACCCGAGCATCCTCCCTTCACGCGCCCGCCCACAGGTGAGGATCGGGGATGGCCACAGGACCTGACCATACCTATTCCCTTAACATATCCGTTGAAGTGATGGGAACGATAGTCCCACTCCCACTCGTTGACAATGGATCCTCCCTCAATGTTTTTCTCTCAAAACTTTCAATTACTTGGGGGTGAAAGTCAGTGACCTCACTCCTACTTCCACCGCAATGCGTTCTTATGATAATACCCATCAAGAGGTAATGGGATCCATTAAACTCATAATAGGGGTTGTCCCTATCAATTATGTTACCAAATTCTAAGTTATTAACATACCTGCATGCTTCAACCTGCTCTTGGTCGTCCATGGCCTTATAGTGTCCAGGAGTATCTTCTTCCTTTCATCAAAAATAGAAATTCTTCACCGAAAGGCAAGTTATCACCGTTTTAGGGGATGACGACAGTATAAAAAATGCCAACACCAATAATCCAATATTAGAAATCCAGCACGAAACTAATGGCATGCTTCTCTGTGGCTTCATAATTGACCCATTGTCCTTTCCAGATGGAGACAGTTTCAAAGACCGAATATATTCGAAACACATCCCTCATTACAACTTCATTATAATACACATGTTTAAGAACATGCATTTCAATCCCGGATTGGGTGTAGGGCGGCATCAGTAAGGGATATTTGAGCCCATAGTACTGAAAAAGGCCTTTCCCCCATATGGCCTGGGTTATCATCCTTCACCCGAAGAACTCAAAGCGCTTAGCCAACCACAACTGAAAAGTGGTTTAGAAGATGCAAAGACTATTTTGAAAGATTCTCTAAATGGAGGATTTATCAAGGGGCAAAGACTTCCCTTTTTGCGGCTTCCCTGAACCATAGTATGACCATGTCGACAAGAAGATGAAATCAGGTATATAAATTTTCTTTCTAGGCAACTACTCTTAGGCTAAAGACTGCCAGCATAAAGTGTAACCTCTCACTGAGAAAATCATAATAGTTACCAAGGATTTTGAGGAAAGTGATTTCGAGGACTCATTCAACCTGCATACACTTGGGTTGACTCTCTATATGATCCATTCAGGCACTGAACTATAGGACCCATCCATTCTGATCAAGGATGCTAATGAGTCTCTTCTCAACTAGAATGCAATACCAGTCTAACCTGTTGAAATTCAACCCAGATTTGTTGTTTACCTTATCTTTTCACCTGTTCTTTCTTCTCCTTTTCTGATATTAATGTAACTAAGACCTCCTTTAATAAGGTTCTCAATGTTGTTTTTATCGAAAGTGAATTAAATGAATATTTCAAGTATCTTGTTGTGCCTTACATTAATTGTCTTGATTCTAATCAAACCCTTGATGATGATGACTTTGCAAATGAAAAATTCTTAACCGATCTTAATAATGTAAATAACAAACAACATAACTGTGTTCAAATTATTGATGATGAAACTGTTGTAATCAATCTCGATTCTGGTATCCAATAACACGAGATTAGGATAGCATCCACCCTTAATGAGAATGAGCGTATGTAATTCCAAGAGATATTAAAAGAATTTATGGATGTCTTCTCAAGGTCCTACGATGGCATGCCTAATATTGATCCATAAATCACTCATCACGAGATACGGACATTTCCAGAATGCAATCCAATCAAACAGAAGCTAAGGAAACTTCACACCGAATGGTCCTTCAAAGTTAAAAAAGAGGTAGTTAAGTAGTTGAATTTAGGCTTCATCCGTGTGATTGAATACCCCACTTGGCTCACCAATATTTTCAATGTACCAAAATCAAGAGGAAAAGTCTGCATGTGTGTCGACTAGTGGGACTTGAACAAAGTATCTCCAAAGGAAGATTACTCATTGCCCAACATCGTCATGATTATGAACAACACATCCATCCATGACCTCAAGTCATTCATCGATAGATTCGCCAGATATAACCGGATCAAGATGCACTCCGACTATCACGAGAAAACTGCATTCATCACCCATAGATAACCTTTTGCTACATTGTCATGCTATTTGGGCTCAAGAATGTTGGGTCTACCTACCAAAGGGATGCCACAACCATCTTGCATGATTTGATACACAAAGAGGTCGAAGTCTACATAGACGACATGATTATTAAGTCTAAGATGTGGGAAGGTCACGTTCTCACCCTTTGAAAGTTCTTCGAATGACTATGGCGATACCAAATGCAACTAAACCTACAGAAATGCATTTTCGGTGTCACGAAAGATTTTTGGATTCATGGTTAGAAAGAAGGGAATCAAATCAGACCCTTTCAAGTTGAAAGCCATACTAGAAATTCCACCACCACGAACAGAAAAGGAAGTCCTAGGAAAATTCAGTATATCAGTTATTTCATCAACCAGCTGACTTTAATTTGTGATCCCATCTTTAATCTCCTTCAGAAGGATTCTACAAAAGTCTATAATGAGGTCTATTAAGAAGCCTTTGACAGAATCAAGCGATACCTTACCCGACCTTCGATGCTTATGCCTCTGCATCCAAGTCTTCCCCTCCTCCTATACTTAATCGTGATAGATATGGCAGTAAAGTCTTTGTTAGCCCAGTACATTGAAGAATTATAAAAGGAAATATCCATTAAATATACCAGTCAAAAATTATTCGGGTACAAAGTCAACTACATTGCTTTAGAGAAATTATGCACCAACCTAGTTTGGGTCACTTAAATGTTACAGAACTACATGCTTGCCTTCCCCCATCAGACTTGTATCCCGTATGGATCCCATTAATTACTTGCTAGAAAAGTTAGCCCCGTCCATCCGAAAGGCTCGATGCTTGTGTGACACCCCGCTTAATTAAATATCGGGTGATCACTCCTTTATTAAATTAAAATCAAGGTGAACAGTCGGTTCATTCTTAGCATCACTGTCGCAAATGAAAATTTTCAAATTTAAATACCCTGATTAATTAAGCTAAGAATGAACCAACTGTTCACCTTGATTTTAATTTAATAAAGGAGTGATCGCTCGGTATTTAATTAGGCGGGGTGTTACAGGTTGATATTGCTAGACGAATTTAATATTGTGTACGTCATGTAGAAATCCACAAAAAGAAAGACATCTCTAACTACCTTGTTGAAATCCCTATGGAAGAAGCCGATGTTTGGGTCTTTGAATTCCCAGAAGAAGATATTCCCTGCACTTTTCAGGACGACCTCCGATGGAAAATGTTCTCTGATGGAGCTGCCAACAAAAAAGGATACTAAAACTCTCACACTCCCATTTACATCAAGCTAGATATTCCTTGAACCAACAATATGGTCGAATACGAGGCATGCATTGTAGGTCTCAAAGTCACCCTCAAGAAAAGTATCAAATACCTAGATGTCTAGGGGTATTCTGCCCTCATCATCGGTCAAGTCCTCAAAAGATGGAAAGTTAAAGACAAAAATCTCTTACCCTTCCATGCCCACCTAGAAGGGATAACCTCCCAGTTCCAAGATATCACCTTTCATTACCTGCCTCGCGCAAAGAATAGCTTAGATGATGTTCTTTCTACCCTAGTCTCCATTATCGACATGCTTGAGGGAATAACAATTCCTCTCTTCCTAGTCTAAAAACAAGTTATGCCAACCCACTGCTACCACATTAAGCTCATTACTGAGGATGATTTTGATATGGTCGGGTTTTGGTATGATGACATTTGAATCCTCTTCAAACATGGTAGGTATCCCCAATAGGCCGATAAGAAAGTCTGTGCGAACCTTCACAAATTGGTTGCCCAGTACATCATCTGCGATAAAGCACTGTTCAAAAGGAAATTCGATGGAACCTATTTTCACTGCATTGCAGGGGCTGATGTTGAAGAAATGATGCAGAAGATCAATGCGGACCCCATATGAGCAGTCATATGCTTGCTAAAAAAATCAATCATCAAGGGTACTATTGGACCACCATGGTTCAAAATTTCATTGCCTACATTTGAAGATGCCTCAAATGTCAGCAATTTTCCAACCTCCAACACTTACCTCCTCGGGAATTATACAATATGACTTCTCTCTGGCCATTATCTACATGGGGCATTGTCATAATAGGGAAGATTACACCCAAAGCTTCAAATGGGCATGAGTTCATCCTAGTCGCCATTGATTACTTTACCAAATGGGTCCAAGTTGAGTCATACGCAATCATGAATGCCAAGAAAGTGGCCAACTTTATCATAAAGAACATTATCTGCTGATACGGGGTTCCCCATGAGCTAGTATAAGATAATGGGTTACACTTTGAAGCTGAGGACACAGAACTAGTCAATAAAATGAGATTCAGATTCACAAATTTTCTCCCTATCGACCCCAAACCAATGGTTTCGTCAAAGCCGTCAATAAAAATCTCAAGACTATCATCAGCCAAATGATCGGGAGTTGAAGATATTGGGCCAATCAGATACCTTACGTACTATGGGGCTATCGCACTTCAGTTAGAAAATCTATGGGGGCTATCCCTTATTCTCTAGTATATGGCATAGAAGCAGTCCTACCCGTTAAGCTAGGAATACCTTCCCTATGCATCATGCTCAAGAGAAGAGTTAGTGAAGAAGACTGGCATCAGGGCCTCTTTGACTAACTATCACTCTTGGATGAAAAGGGGATGAAGGCTCTATATAACATATAAAGGTACCATCGTCAGATAGAGCGATCATTCAATCAAGGAGTCAAGGATCGTGGTATCTAGGAAGGAGACCTTGCCCTCAAAAAATCATAGAATCCGTCTGGTGCCTTAGAAGAAATTCAAGGCGAACTGGAGCAACCCCTATATTGTGAAGAAGATCCTATGAAGCAGCGTCACTATGCTCACAAACCTCAATGGAGAAGAGATGGCACGTCCAGTCAACTTGTACCGTCTCAAGAAGTTCTACCCTTAATCTGAAATCTCGGTGCATTACGAATCTTCTCATCCCCCTTCTATTCTAAAAAAAAATATCTTTATTTTTGTCTACCCAGAACTACTTGAGGCCTGATCCTCTTAAAAACCTTTTTCCTTTCGAAATGGAAGTCATAAAATTTTTCAAACCCCCAAAGGTACGTAGGCATCTCATACACTTTACATGGGAACAGTCCCCTTCTTTTTCATAAAATATTATTCTTTTTTAACCTCTGAGAATAATGATTCATTTTATCATTTACATGAATAAAAGGATTATGTATGCCTTAGCGATTGGTAGAGATAACTCAAATGCAAAATTCATCAAGAGGCACAAAAAATATGATCAAAATTATTTTTTACTTTAACTAAGGGAATACAACGCCATTACATTAAATATCAGTGAAGGGAGTTAAACAAACCACCCCTTTTCACTGACTCAAAACCATTCCTAAAACGATAACCTTATCAAGGTACAGCCAACATTATTTCAAAAAAATCAGAAAAACACACAATCTCTCCCCCAGCTTCACAAAGCTTCACATAAATTATCCCCATCTTCATAAAAAACTATCCACGACTATCAGATTACCCAGCCTCATCATCATTAGTTTCTAGAGTTCCTAAGATTTCCCCCGACTGGTTAATATTCTTAATACTCTCTATGGAGTGGTAATCCCTAATCAGTCTGGAAAAAAACACTACTCCCTTTCCATGGTGTCGAAAATAATAAACTACCTCTATTCGATCTCTTTCGTCGGGATCTTTTCTACTACTCATTTCCACAACAGCTTCAGATAGTCCCCGGATACATGCCAGACCCTTCCTACAAATTGAGATGGACGGTTGGACGGCCGACGACTCTCCCACAAAGAACCCAGCATCATGCGTCGAAAGACTTCGTCAGGTCCTACACCAGAAAGAAGTCTAGTGTACGAGGAGGAACTATTTTCTCCCACCCAACATGGAACAGAAGCCTCTAAGGGAAGTAGAACGAAGTCTGGCACAGGCCAACTAACCCCACATATTGGTAATCTCCTAGATCTTGAAGAAGATGCAATTCTCCCCACCAAAGCAATGACAAGAGAAGGCACCGAGATCCATGCTCCTGAAACTAGTCGACCCAGTTCTCAACAAATGATCTAGAATTGAAAAATTATCGAGAAATAAAATTCAGCACACCCGCCAAGGGGTAGTCATGAGGAGCCGCCAGACGAAACCTCTCAGCAAGTCACATGGATAATATTAATGGGCTCCCCCTGAGGAAATTGAAGAGACCTTATCTCCAAGCATCAAGACCATTTAGAGTCTCAACTAGTATCACCACCGTAGGACTATGATGATAAAGCATCCACATTGTTATCGCAGCTTACTGGGGATCCACCATTAAGTCCCTTGTCACCAGTAAAAGCTTCGAAGTAAGGCCCAAGGTAAAAGTTCTGGCATATCTTACGTCATTAAAAGCCCTCAATGGAATGGATTGCATAACAGCCCAATGGGAAATCACCCCCCAATAACCAGCGATCGAGCCATCGAAGGGAGAACATGAAGCAACTTCACTAACAATGCCTAGGGAGAATGAGAAAATTCAAAAATAGCTGCTAATAGACCGGGGTTAATCCCCAATATGGCCAAGAATTCTTCATAAGTTGGGCAGACCACTTCTAGGCCTAAATAAAAGACATGGTCTTCGGGGTACCAGAATTGTACAATCGCAGCTAGCATATTCCAGTCAATGGCTCGATTGCGCCACAGAGACACTCGATGTAGGTTGAAAGCCTCACAGTACACATTATACAAACACATGGACTCTAAAACATCAAGGTAGGAGGAAAAATTTTCAGTATCGGAAGACTCATTTATGAATAATAAAGCAAGCAAGAAGAAAGTGGGTATGGGTGGAAGAATCGCATATCGTACCTCTCCTTTCATACTCAAAAGACAAAGGATCCGAATATTCGAGTAAATTCCAAGCCCCATAAGAGTGAAAGAAAGAGCAATCAAAGCTTTAGAGTGATTTGACTTGACTCGTGTGCTGATAGGTAGGACAAGGGGTATGCCGATCGATAACCCCTTTATTTTGAAAAATGCAATCTTTCCTTTTTTGTCAAAATCAAATTCTCAAAAGAAATCCTTATTTTGAAAAAAAAAAACGGGTCATTTCTTCTTAATTATCAATTTTTCTTCCAAAATAAATCTTTTCCCTAAGTTAATATACTCTCTTTTTCCTGAATAAATAAACATCCTATCATCTTTGCAGTCTCAATAGAAAAGTAAAGTGCATATAGGATAAGTCACTAAAGCAAGAAAAAACAAAAATGCATCTCCTTCATATATATATATATATATATATATATTTATTGTTGTTGCATGATTACATCTTTGTAGGTAAAGGAAGAAAAATAGAAAAATACAATAAATGGGACTCCACCCGAACCAACAACTCTCTCTCTCAAAACCCCCCACCCTCTATGACGGCCACACTTTTCTCGACAACGAGCGGTGGAGCCTCCACTCCAGAAAATGACCCCTCATCTGAGGAGGCAGATGAAACCAAGCAAAAAGGGACAGAATCCCTGATGTAAGTAGACACAGAGGCCACCCTGTCCTTAACATCCTTCAGCTAGGTGGTCAGTACCCAAACATACTGCAAGCAAAAAAACGAAAGCAGGCCAATCAGTTAGTAAAAAGCAAAAAAATAATCAAAAGAGACAAGAAGAAGAAGAAGAAGAAGAAGAAGAAGAAGAAGAAGAAGAAGAAGAAGAAGAAGAAGAAGAAGAAGAAGAAGAAGAAGAAGAAGAAGAAGAAGAATATACCTTAAGCCGAAGGGCACCATTCGTAAGCCCCATCAACCCCGAGGCTAACGCATTAGGATGATGTCGCATGCTCAGTGCCCCCCGGGATACTCAAATAGAAATTATAAGGGGGAGGAACCTGAATAAGAAGAGCCTCATTTGTCGTTGTTGCTGCTTCCACCGCTGATGAACCATCACCACCTGTGCTGTGGGAAGATCCCACCGACTTACTAGTGCCCCTACCTGAAGTCGTAGGAGGCGAAGGCATGTTCTCCATATCATAAATACAATGGGGCATCAACCAGATCATCACGAAGTCTAAGTAATCATAACTCACCCCTATTTTTGTATAGACCGTATAGGGCTCTTTAATTAGCGTTGCCACTAGGGGATCGTCTGACATCTCCCACACTCACCTTATGTACATCGGGGGCATCGACGGTGGGACCACCACATCATCCTCCACAATCTGTCACACCACTCTCTCTCCTAGGTACCAGATGTACCCAAACTTGTGCACCATCAATTGTCGGATCTGAGCGTTCATACGTATCCCTGATCACTCGTCAAGGGTAAAAGGTCACCTACAATCCCCGACAGAGAATCAGTATTCATGAAAGAAAGAAAATGCCAAGAAAGAACTCAGAAGAAATGCGAAATAACTTGATCGCTCGTCAAGGCATTCATAGCCCATCGTATTTCCACCAAGGATTAAGGTTGGTTTGATCGCCACTTGGACTTCTGTCATCGATAGATCTGATAGAAGTCCACTAAATCCTCATCCTTCAGGACTATCCACCTCACCTTATGCCCAACCACCTCATAAAGACACGCCTGTAAAAGACATGAATCAATAAGGAAGAAACTAAAAAAGAATGCAAGGAAATACATATGAAGAGAATAAGTTTGAAGTTACCTCCAAAAGGTACGTGGCCCCTGTAAAGGTATGCCAGTAGCACCGCCTGAAAGCATTTAAAGAAGAATAGAGGGTCGTCAAAGTCAAGCTCCCCTAATCATAAAAATGGACGTCAAAAAACGTCCTCAAAAAGGGAAAAAACCAGAGATAAACGATATCTTGACTCGTCGCCACCAGAAATCCCCCAAGAAAAAGCAAAATGAACAACCGGGCCATATAGCTCACTTGTCGCCCGTCAGTCTCGTTTACTCTCCTACTCAAAAGCACCTCCTAAAGAGCATAGATGCGTATAAATTCCCCATAAATAATCTTACAAACATCCCCCAGTGCCATCTCAATCACCTATGGCTCCACCCTCACTGTACGATCCACATTTATCTTAACACCCTCACATTCAATTCTCAGCAGCTGCTAAACATCAATGGGAGTAACAATCATCTTCCTTAAGCCCAAATGGAAGTCTTGGGTAGTGTCCCACCACCTCTTTCCTAGAGTGCACAACGCCACGGTAGAACGCGGTGTCTCATCCAAGGCCAACGCCAGATGGCCAAAACCAGCAGAAGAAACCATCCAATGCATCATAGTCTAAAGCTTCTCCCAAACATCCTTCAAACCAGTCGTTCCCAAAGAACTGAAGCTCGAAGGAGCTATATCAGTTTGCTAAAGAAAAAGAAGGAAAAAAAATTCCATCAGTACAAAGAACAAAGAGAAAAATTAAATGGAATACCAAAAGTCACCCTACTCACATATCCACTAGCGTTCTTCACCTTAGATGAACGATGGTGTGTAGGCTTGCACAAAAGGAAGATCGAAGGCATTCTCGTTGCGCAAGGTAAAGGGAACCCTAGACTGCCACTCCAGGCTAGCCATGTCATCAATGCCCATCCACTCCAAATTGTATCCATCATTAGAAGAACCCTTCATTTTAAGTCGTAAAAGTAAAAGGACTTAAGAATGATTTTTAGAGAAAGAAAGCAAAAGATTCAAGCACTTGAAAGTGTGAAAAATGAGGAGTGATCGACCCTTTTTATAGGGGACTAAGCATCATGATGATCGACAGATACCTATACATACTAATTGGCATCGGCCTTTTCCTCTTCTCAAGGAAGCCCATGAGTCAGTTCCATTACCAAACGGCAACCCCTCCAGCCTGTCTATCAGCACCCCTCTGCAAATTTTGTAGAAAAATGCTAAAAAAATCTAAAAAATTCCAAAAAATACCAGGAAAATATTGGAATATTTATTCATCAAAAAAACCATTTTTCGGAGCATTAAGACCCCTTACAAGTCCTTAATACCCATAGCAAGATTAACCTTCCAGCATTGCATCAGCATCTAAGTCTACTACAATTCCCCAACGGAATCTCAACCTCAAGTCAATACTTCCCCAGAGAAATCTCCACCCCAAATCAAACACTTCCCTAGTGGAATCTTTAGTGTAAACCTTCCTCCAAACCAATCCCCCAGTGGAACTTCAAGATACACCTTCATTAAAAGCCTTTATGGCTCCACCAACGAAGTTATCCCCTCTCTAAATATACGAGTTCCCAAGAGAGTAACTCCTCATACAACTATAGTGTGGCCATCCTGAAATCTCCTCTCTCTCCCGCAGAGTGGGGAAAAAGGGGAGAGAAAAGGTCCCGCGCCCTCTTACTCTTTAGGAGTTCTGCGGTCGTCATCGGTGTGGGGTGAATGTAAAGATATGGATTCACCAGCCTATTTTGCACAAAACAGGCAAAAGAACATGTCGCCGCCTAGAGAGAGCGGCATCAAAAACAAACTGATGCTTACGTTCAATGGTTAGGGGGCTAAGTTACGGAATGGAAAGGTGTTGGGCACCCATCCCACCCTTTCAGTCTCTCATGGGATGATGTTATTATTTTCATTTATTTCTCCGGGAAATGTGTGTTCGTGTATATATAATGGAGATCGAAATCACCCAACTCATACTATGGAAGAGATAGAGTGAGGTCATCCATAGGAATGTTCCCAACAATAATATTAAAAATATAGTTTACGCGTTTATCGTGATATTGATCGTTATAATGAAGCAATAATATGTGTAGGATAAAACGCTTCTAAGGATTACAAGCATAATATTTATTGCAATAATGCAAGGATATGATAAATTCGAAAATGGGGAATTTGGGAAAATAACAAAGCTAAAAAATTGCAAAATTGGACTTGAGTCTCGGATTTTAACCCGAAACGCCTACGTAGACTATAAAGGAAACAAAGTCCACATATTTTTTATGCGGAATAAGGGTGGGGTTTATCCCATAGATTCGAACGGGATTTTATTATATGTGTGTAGAATATGTGTGTTTAGTTTGAAAAAGGTATGATGGATAATCCCATTGGAATTTATAGGGGTAACCCTCTTTTTGTTTGTTTTGGTTTTTTTATAGAAAATAAAGTATATGCAATGTAACTAATAAAAATGTGAGATGTTAATGTATATGAAATAAAGTAAAAGCTAGATTATGAATTTTTGTAATTAATGCAAAAACAAGAAATTTAAAGAGAGAGAGAGAGAGAGAGAGAGAGAGAGAGAGAGAGAGAGAGAGAGAAGGATTTTGGATCTTCTTTGAAGAATTGAAGCTTGAGCTTGATCTTAGAAGAAGTCCCTTGAGTGTTGAGATGAATGTTGGATGAGAGAGAATGAGATTTTGCCTAATTGGGAGTGAAAAGGATAAGAATTTAAGATGGAATGAAATTTCACATAAAGAAAGTTTGTTGATTGTAAGAGAATGTAATCGAGATCACCGATGCTGATGGATCTGAGGAGTGATTTTGGGAGTGAGCTCATGCCCTATATTTATATGGTTAGGGGTGGTGCTAATCGGCATGGTACCATCCCTACCAATTCGTAGGTAACCCTTAGCACACAACCAATACGCAGGGAAATAGACCTGCCAATTGGCAGTCTCGTGCAAAGTTTTCTAGAAAAATAGTCATAGAACGCAATTCGTTAATCCAAATCATGCATGGGACATACTGTTAGAAAGGTAATTCATAGACCTTCAAGAGTACTTTGTACCACTCTTGGGTTAGAGAGTTTATTTTGGTTCAAATGTGGCTCAGAAACGAACGATGGTCCTTTGGACGGGAGATCGTCAAACAAAAACGAATCATTCATCCAAACGGTAATTCAGAATCATGCACGGGGTGGACCGTTGGAAAGGTTAGGTGATATAATTTGACATTACAAAGAGCTTCGCTCGGTTTGGAAAGTTGACTTTGGTCAACTGGGGCCTGAAAGTTCCCGATGAGCTCTCGAAATAAAACGGATCGTTCATCCATACCGTAAGTCAGAATCACATACATGGTGGACTGTTGGAAAGGTTATTCAATGCCCTTCAGAGATTCATTTATTCGCATTCAAGCTGAAGAGTTGACCATGGTCAAATAGAGATCGGGAGTCCTCGGTGGCCTCCGAATCAGTTTTTAGGGGAAAATGGATTGTTCATTCAGACATTTCATGCATGGGGTGAACCATTAGAAATGGGTTTCAATGCCTTTTTAAGATTCAAAGACCTTTTTCTCTGATGATGAAGTTGATTGGGGGCAAATCGAGGCCGGGGAGTACCCGATCAATTTTCAATAGAAAAATGATCCGTTTGTCCGAACCATTGTACTGATTCATGCATGGGGCGAACTTTGGAAAGGTGATTCAGATCCCTTTGAAGATTTAAAGAGATTTTTCTCTGACGACAGAGTCAACCAGAGTCAAATGAGACCTGAGATCGCTCGATGGCCTCCAGGTCAGTAATTGGAGTATGTCCTAGGGTTTGTAATGAAATGGGGAAGTGATAGGGACCTAAAGAGGGACTTAGGGGGCTTAAAATGTGGTGTCTATTGAGCCCCTCGATGGTTGAGCTTGTAATAAGTGAAAGCCTTCGAATAGACACCACATGATGTTTTTAGAAAGAGGTCGATTCCGCGGACCTAAGGGATGAGGATAACCGATTCAGAGGGTCGAGGTCGATTCTAAGGACCTAAGGAAATGCTGGTGTTGAATGATTCTATGGGTCAAGATCAATTCTGAGGACCTTAAGTCGTGATGACCAATTTTTTGGGCCTTAATTAGGGATGACCAATTATGTGGGTCGAAGACAATTCTGAGGGCTTAAGTAAAGATGACCAATTATCCGGGTCGAAGCCAATTTTGAGGGATTTAGTAAAGGTGACCAATTCTGCAGGTGAAAGCCAATTCTGAGGGCTTAGGTAGAGGTGACCAATTCTATGGGTCAAAGCCAATTCTGAGGGCTTAAGTAGAGGTGACCAATCCTGCAGGTCAAAGCCAATTCTGAGGGCTTTAAGTAGGGATTATCAATTCCACAGGTCGAAGCCAATTCTAAGGTATTAAGTAGAGGTGACCAATTCTGCGGGTCAAAGACAATTATGAGGTCTTTAAGTAGGTATGAACAATTTTGAGGGTCGAAGCCAATTCCGAGGGCTTAAGTAGAGGTGACCAATTCTGCAGGTCGAAGCCAATTCTGAGGGCTTAAGTAGAAGTGACCAATTCTGCGAGTCAAGGCCAAATCTGAGGGTTTAAATAGAGGTGACCAATTCTGAGGGTCGAAGCCAATTCTTAGGGCTTAAGTAGGGGTGACCAATTATATGGTTCAAAGTCAATTCTGAGGGCTTAAGTAAAGGTGACCAAGTCCGCGGGTCAAAGCCAATTCTGAGGGCTTAAGTAGAGGTTTTCTAGGGGAAACTTAGATATTTTACTAGGGAAATTATCTTGTGGTTCCACTAGGGATTTTGGGGAAGTATTTGATTTTGAATTTTAGGTTCTGCTGGGGAAGAGGAATTAATCCGAGGATTGGATGTTTCCTTGTTGGAGATTTTTTTTTATTTTTGCGGTGCCCTTTGGAGACATTGATGGGGACATATCCAATTGATTTTGGGAATTCCGCTGGAGAAATGAGCGTGGTAAAAATGTTTTTCTTGGTTAAAAAGGTTCTAAAATTCATTTGGTAAATTTAGGAATTTTCTGGGGATTTTTTGACATTTCTTTTGTAAAATTTTAGAGAGGGTGGCGACCATCATGGTGTGAGAGGTGCCAAATGGATGATATTTTAGGGTACCTCGAGCAGGAGGTGGGACAGTGTCGATCGGTATATTGTCGGGAGATGTCGATCGGCATGCCCCTTAGCCTCCTATAAAAAGGGGGCGGATTCTCCACATTTTTCACAGCTTCCATACTTATTTTCTTCCGGAATCACCTTCTGCAAATTACTTTAGCATTCCAAAACCAAGAAATAGCTTATTTCTCAAGAAGTGCGACACACATGGCATGGCTAAACGTCGACGACTGGGCGAACTTGGAATGGAGGGCTAGGATGCCTCTTTCGCTGGGCAGTGAAAATTCCTTTGACTCATTCGAGCTAGTTGCAGATGAGCGAACTCTCTTATACAAGCCGATGCGTCATCGATCTTCTAGGGTGGTGAACCCCATGGCTATGTAAGTGTGATGACTTTTGGTATTATTTCTTCTTTCTTGGTGATATTTACTCATTTCTTGAATTTTGACAAGGGTTTTTCCTTTTTTTTCTTTGATAGTCTAATGTCTCTATGTTGAACCTGCATCCTCGAGGGACGATGGGGATTAATGACGTCTGGTAGCACCTTCCTCCCATGGTGCATTGGGTGGTATCATCAGTCGATTTTAGAAAACTGGCATCTGTGTTGGATAAGATGCCTCGGTCTATGGCTATTTTTTGTGCTATGGGGAGAGGTGGTGGGATACCACCCACACCATGCACTTTGTCTTTGGGGAGATGACGGTGACTCCCATAGATGTGTAGCAACTACTGGGGCTGGATTGTGATGGGGTGCAGATAGAGGTCGACAGGACTTTGAGGGTGACGCCAATGATGGTGACGGCGGCGTTGGGTGACATGGAGAGGATAGTCTTAGGGGACACTCTTCATTTGACTCTTTTAAGGGAGTTATAACTGATTCGGATGATTGATGAGGAAGATGTGAGACAGATGGTCGTTTGTTTATTCTACTTGTATTGGGAGGTTTTCTATTGGCGACGTCGTCCACTTGTTGTTTTTGCCATTTTTGAGGCAGTTTTCGAACGTCCCACCTTATGACTGGGGGATCCTGACCTTAGCGATCCTTTATTCTTCTCTAGATAAATTCAGTCAGTGATGCTAGCAAACCTTTACTAGAGTCACATATCTTCTTAAGGTATTCTTTATTTTGCGCATTTTCCTTTATGCATTCTTATTTTACTTTATGCGTTTTATTCTTGATTTCTTGATTGCTCACCTTTTGTACTTTGCAGACGTTGTTCTATGAGGTGATTGGGTTTAACACCCAATTGATATCTTTGAAGGACGAGTCTATTGGAGACTTTTTTCAAATGTACCGATGATAGAAGTCCAACTGGCAGTCAAAGAATTCTCTTTCTTTAGAGGCTATGCGTTAGGTCTCAAACGGCCTGATGAGTGATCGGATTCTGAGACCATTTCTCCTTTATGCTCTTTTTTGTATTGATTTTTCTTCACTGGGAAGGTGACCTTCTATCCTTAGGGGATGGTCATCCAGCAAATAGGGTTAACTAGGGAGAATGCGCAGATGCAACGTCTGCTGGCGCATTAGTTCGGCTACTCCTGGTACCTCAGGGAGAGAGTAGTCTGGAAGGTTATGGAAGAGGAGGTGATTGTGCCACCTGTGAGGCCCTTGGTGTACATGAGGCGAGTGCGGGAGACGTCGAATGATGCGTGGGTAGCAGTGATTATGGATGAGCCTTACTCATCATATACTAACACGGTGGTGACATATGATTATCTAGATTTCATGTCGAGCTAGTTGATGACACCCAACATATATGACGTGCTGCCTCTCCCTCAGGAGGATTCAAGTTGGCCAGTGGGGTCTTCCCATAGCATAGGTGGTGCGTCGACATCGGCGGTGGCGACGACCTCAGAAGTTTCTTTTGTGCGGTTGGCTCCACCTTCTCATAATATTCGGCAGGCTGATGAAGACTCAGTGCGTATGTTACATCATCCCAATGCGATGGATCGGCAGGAGCTGGGGTTGATAGAGAATCTTCTCCAGCCAACGGTATACTTTTCATCTCATTGTCTTTTGATTTCTTAATTTCCTTCATTGCCTCAGACTGATTGATTTGCTTTTTTTTATTTTTCTTGCTGCACATCCGGGTATCAACCACCTGGTTGAAGGACATCCAGGATTGGATAGCTTCGACGACCTCTCACATTCAAGAGGCGATCCCGGCTCCTTCTTGTCTAGTGTCGCATGCCTCATCTGAGGAAGGATCTGGCTCTGGAAATGGAGGTACGTCGTCTTGTCGCCGGCGGAAGTGAGCGTGCCACAGAGAATGAGGCTCCTATAGAGAGAGAGGTTATAGGTGAAGGTAGGTGAGAG
Source organism: Sambucus nigra (assembly GCA_949130495.1). Taxonomy (NCBI): domain Eukaryota; kingdom Viridiplantae; phylum Streptophyta; class Magnoliopsida; order Dipsacales; family Adoxaceae; genus Sambucus; species Sambucus nigra. The sequence continues at coordinate 338,671,078 of OX422215.1, read as the reverse complement.
ATAGGGAGGGAAAATGTGGGTTCGGGTTGAGTCCCGTTGTATTTTTATTTCTTCCTGCAAAATCGATGTAACACAGCAAAAAATATATATGCAAATAAAATGAAGTTTTTAGTGACTTAATGCACATGCTCTTTTTACTTTGCCACTGAGACAGTAAAAAGGAATTAAAAATGATTTGAGAGAGAATTTATTTTAAATTAAGATAAGTAAAAATATAGATAGGAGGAAATTCAAAATTCTTTGACAATAAAGATTATTTTTGTTGAGTTTTTTTATTTTTGACAAAAAAGGGAAAAGAGAATTTTCTAAAAATAGGGGGTTGTCGATCGGCTTACCACTTGTCCTGCCTATCGGCATGTCAGTCCGGTCCAATCAACCCAAGGCTTTGCTTCCACTTTCTTCAATTGCTTGGTACTTAGTGGGGTAAGTTTTTCTTCGATTTTTGCAGGATTTTTGTCTTTGGTTGATGTTTTCCAAATATAAATAGGGGTGTGGGTGGAGCATTTTCTTCACACCTCCACATTCCTTCTCTTTTTCATTCTTCTTACATATTTTGCGATATGGCTCTCCCTGGCAGTCTTGAATTTTCTAACTACCTCTAAACCTTGGAGGTGATGTGCTCATACAATGTTGATTATAATGCTTTCAACATGCGTCGAGTCTCTTTATAGCGTAATTGGCCTATTGAGTGGAACATGTTGATGGCAGCGGTAGAGTTCTGGTACCCTGAAGACCATGTCTTTTACTTTGGGTTGGATGAAATCTATCTGACCTATGAAGAGTTTTCTGCCATGTTGGTGATAAATCCCAGTATTGCGAAAGATATGCCTGAGTTTTCTCGATCCACTAAGGAGCTGTTAGCGAGACTTCTTCACATCTCTCCTTCGGCGGCCATATCACTGGTTACGGGAGGAATGATTTTTCTTCCTCTACGCTGCATTTTGTGCATTTGCAAGATGTCGATGATGATGTCTATGCCGGAGATGTCATTCTGGTCTTGATTTTAAAACTGTTGTTGGTGACTGGGAAACTACTGGTGGACCCGCAACTTGCAGCCATTGCTTCTTGGATGTCTTATCATCATAATCTTATGACAGTGATACCGACATAATCTTTGAATGGTTTGAATGTCTGGCAAAAACTCCATTTCGATTTCCTGAGGGGTAGCCCTATGATGCTATTCATGTGGTTGTCATAGATATTTCGTATGGTGGTCCTACCTGAGTATCCCTTGACAGTTGGGCAAAACTTCTTTTCTCGCTACATTATCAGCATGGGCCTAGATATAGAGAGCTGGGAGAACTAGTTTGTGAAGCACGGGGCTCAAAGTTTTCGCTGGTCAGTGCCTTGGTGGGGAGAATTGCTGCCCATTCTAGAACTAGAAGAATACCCAGTTTGTTAGGTTGGTTAGCCTACAATAGTTCTTTCTACTTTCCCTGGCGATTTTCGCACCAATTTGGATGGGGGAAGATTGTGCCACCTCGGACACTAGACCTTTTTTCCTATGGATGGGATCTTTATGGGAGAATCATCGATCGTCGGCCCGTCCTTTCCTGCATTTTGTTGATAGAGTCTGGCATGTTTTTGGGGACTACATGAGGTGGTTGTAGAGGAGAGTAGTTTCCAAGATACTGGTTGTGGAGATCGGGAAAAATTGGTTTGCCATATCTAACACCATGGAGGGAGGTGTAATTGTTTTCCTTAGGTTGGTCCGGGCTTACCATTCCATGGAGTGCCTATGGCATTCTATTCAGTCACGGGAGGTTTGGGGACCTCAAGATATGGATTGTGATGGGGCGGGTTCTCTAGCAACTTCGGGTAGGATCCCTAGGGAATTTATTTTGTGAAGCTTCTATTATGTGTTTGGGAATAAATTTTGAAGGATTGTTTAGGATTAATTGGGCTTGTTTTTGTTCTTAGGAAAATAAGTTTAGGTTGGCAAGGGAATTTTGTTTACTCCCTATGCCAATGTAATTGTAACGAAATTGAAATGAAGGAATTTTTTATTATATTGTTGTGCCTCTTGATGAGTTTTTGCATTTGAATTATCTATACCAATCGCTAAGGCATACATAATCCTTTTGTTAATGTAAATGATAAAAATGAACCATCATTTTCGAAGATAAGAAAAGAATAGCATTTTATGAAAAAGAAGGGGTCGTGCTCATGTAAAGCGTATGAACTACCTACGTACCTCTGGGGGTTTTGAAAATTTTTGAGTTTCATTTTTGAAAGTTAAAAGTCTTTTAGAGGATTAGGCCCCACGTAGTTCTGAGTAGAGGGAAATAAAGAAATTTTTTTTAGAATAGAAAGGAGATAAGAAGAGTCGTAGCGCACTGGGATTTCAAACAAAGGGTAGAATTTCTTGAGATAATCCAGGTTGACTGGACGGGCCATCTCTTTAGCATCAAGGTCGGTGAGCATAGAGGCACCACCGGATAGGATCTTCTTTACAATGTAGGGGCCACTCCAATTGGGCTTGAATTTCCCTATGGGGCCCAGATAGGTTCTATTATTTCTTGAAGGGCTAAGTCCCCTTCTGGAACACCATAGTCCTTGACTCTCTTGTTGAATGATCGTGTTATTAGACAATGGTAACCTTGTATGTGATACAGAGCCTTCAGTCTCCTTTTGTCCAAGAGTGATAGCTCGTCAAGATGGCTTTGATGCTAGTTTTCCTCGCTTACTTTGCTTTCAAGCATGATGCATAGTGAAGGAATTTCTAGCTCAAAAGCTAGGACTGCTTCCATACCATATACTAGAGAGTAAGGGTTAGCCCCAGTAGATGTTTGAACTAAAGTGTGGTATCCCCAAAGGGCATAAAGTATTCGATCGACCCAATCTCAACAGCTTTCAGTCATCTTAGTGATGATGGATTTGAGGTTCTTATTAGCAGCTTCGACTACACCGTTGGTTTGATTTCGATAGGGAGCAGATCTCTGTATTTTAACCCCATACTAGTCGATTACTTTTGTGGCTTCTTCTTCGAAATGAAACCCGTTATTTGACACAAGCTCATGCAGGACCCCATATCGGCAGATGATATTTTTCCAGATGAACTTGGACACTTTCTTAGCATTCAGAACTACATATGATTCGATTTCTACCTATTTGGTGAAGTAATCAATGGTAACCATATGAATTCATGCTCATTGGAAGCCTTGGGTGTAACCTTCCTTATGATGTCATTGCCCCATATAGAGAATATCCAGGGAAAATTCGTGTTGTATAATTCTCACGGAGGCAAGTGTTATAGGTTGGAGAGCATTTGAGATGTCTCTGAACATAGGCAGTGCAATCTTGAACCATGGTGGTCTAATAGTAACCCTGTGGAATTATTTCCTTAGAAAGCATATGGCTATTCATGTGGGGTTTGTATTCCCCATTGGGAGTTTTTTGCATCATCTCTTCAATGTCATCCCCTACGACGCAGTGCAAATGGGTTCCATTAAAGTTTCTTTTGAACAGTACTTTATCACAGACAATATATTAGGTAGTCAATCTGTGAAGAGTTGCTTGGTATTTCTTATCAGAACCTTCAAGATACCTACCATGCTTGAGGAGGTGCCAAATATCATAGTACTAGCAGTTGGCTATTTCAGGGTCCTCTTATGTGATGAGCTTAATGTGGTAGCAGTGGGATGGTTTATCTTACTTTTGGACTAGGAAAGGGGGCCATTGTTGTTCCTTTAGGCATATCAATCATCGAGGCTAAGGTAGAAAGGCAGCGATTAGGTTGTTTTTTACATGGGGAAGGTAATAGAATCTTGGAATTAGGAGACTAGTTCTTCTAGGAGGTCATGGAAGGGTAAGAGTTTCTTGTCATTGACTTTCCATCTGTTGAGTTCTTGACCGATGATGAGGGATAAATCCCCATAGACATTTAAGTCTTGAATTCCTTTCTTAAGATCGACTTTAAGGTCTATCGTGCACACCTTATATTCAGTCATATTGTTAGTGAAGGGAAAATCTAGCTTGATGGCAATGGGAGTGTGAGAGCCATCACGGGCGATTAAGAGTATCCCAATGCCATACCCTTTCTTATTCGTGGAGCCATCGAAGAACATTTGCCATCGAAGGTATTCTTTGGAGTTACAAAGAATATTCTCATCCAGGAACTTAAAAATCCAGACACCGGATTCTTCCATAGGTTTGTCAGGGAGGAAGTCAGAGATGGCTCTACCTTTCATATCTTTCTGCATGACATACACAATATCAAATTTGGCTATAAGCATCAACGATTGGGCCATTCGACTAGACATGACAGGTTACTCAAGTAGGTACTTAATGGGATCAATTCAGTATATAAGCTTGATGGGAAAGGTGAACATGTAGTGCTGTAATTTTTGGGTGACCCAAACAAAGGCGACAAATGCTTTTTCCAAGGCAGTGTAGTTGACTTCGTACCCAGCCAACTTACTAATGGCATAGTATATGGCTCCCTCTTTACATGACTCTTCAAGGTATTGGGATAGAAAATCCCCAGCTGCAGTATTTGTTACAGTTAGGTATAAGAGTAGGAGAAGACCAGGCTGCGGTGGCATGAGTATCGGAGGTCGGGTTAGGTATTTCTTGATTCAGTCAAAGGCTTCTTAGCAGGCTTCATTCCAAACTTTGGTGGAATCCTTTTGGAGGAGTTTGAAGATGGGCTCATAGATAGATGTCAATTGGATGATGAACCGACTGATATACTGCAATTTTCCAAGGAATCCTCAAACTTCATTCTCCGTTCGAGGTGGGGGCATCGCGAGTATGGCTTTCAGCTTGGCAGGATTTATTTCTATCCCTTTCTCACTAACCATGAATCCCAACAGCTTTCCTTTGGTAACGCCAAAAACACATTTATGTGGGTTAAGTCACATCTGATATTATCGTAGTCGTTCGAAGAACTTTCGAAGGGCGGGAACATGACCTTCCCTAGTCTTAGATTTGATAATCATATCATCCATGTAGACCTCGACTTTTTTGTGTATCAGGTCATGAAAGATGTTTGTGGCGGCCCTCTGCTGGGTAGCCCCTGCATTTTTTAAACCAAATGACATAACGGTGTAACATAATGTTCCCAAGGGGTGATGAATGTGGTTTTCTTTTGATGATTCGCAAGCATCTTGATCTGGTTATATCCGATAAACCCATCCACAAATAACTTAAGAGCATGACTGGTTGTGCTGTCCCCAATCATGTCGATATTGTGTAGTTGGTAATCATCTTTGGAGAGGCCTTGTGTTGTCCCCGACAACGGCGCCATTTGACAGCCGTGAAAATCGCGGCGTGAGTGTATAAAGATATACGCTGATCGTTGGAATCGGCTCCCTCTACTATGCAAAAACGTAAATTGTAACTACACTTGTTTTATAAGTATAGCGATAAATTCGGGTATCGAATCCACATGGAATGTTTGATAGATATTAATCGATTTATTAATTCGAGAATAAAATTCTAAAAGGTGATGGGTGGTTGTAAATAAAAAGGAAAAAATAAGAAGTTAAGTATATCGGTAAATTCGGGTATCGAATCCACATGGAATGTTCGATATATCTTAATCGGTTTATTAATTCAGGAATAAAATTATAAAAGGTGATGGGTGGCTGTAAATAAAAAGGAAAAAATGCATATCCACCATGGGCTAAACAACTAATAATTAGAATTTCAGTTCAAAAATATTTAACCGAGCATTTTTAGTTAATCATAAACATCACACATGAAGGGATTTTATCCAACGATGCGAGATTAAACAAAAAATAAAAAAAAATGGTCACACGTGTCTTAAAATCGGATTATCTCAATAATACTAACGTTGCATGACGAAGAAAGTTAAACGAATAATAAATCAATTTTAATATGCGAGGTTTCGATTAAATGTGATTTTGCACAAAAACCTAATTTTCGGAGCTCGACGCCCATCATTGGCAGACACGCGATCCCAACCCGTATACTACTCACACAACATGATTAAACTAAATTAAGCAACTAATTAATAATTAAAACAATAAATAAACAACTACAATTAATTTATCTAGTCAATAAATTAAATACACAGCATGGAATAAGAGGGAAGAAGAGGAAAATAGTCCACTTACATTAATGGATGTCAAACCACAAAGAAAATGGAGGAGTGGGGTGTCTCCACAAATAAACCCCAAAATGTTCCAAACCATAGGTTACCAAACTAAGAGAGAAAGGAAAAATAAGCTAAAAAAACTAGATCCTCACAAATAACACAAGTCTTGCTATTTATAGTAAGCTACATTAATAGAATAAAAGAAAAAGGAAAAGAAATGAAAAAAGGGATAAGCTTTAATTTAAGACAAAAAGAAAAAGAGAAAATAAAATAAAAAAGGAAAAATAGGAAGTAGCAGCAAGTCGTGGCAAAGAGAAAACAGAGTATCGGTCGATCGCGTGTGGGCCGTAGGTCGACCGCGTGTTGGCCGTAGGTTGACCGCATATTAGTCGTCGGTTGACCACGATATGTAGCCAAACCCACTTCGCAAACTTGCCATGGCAGCCCCAACCCATATCCATTTGCTTCCAAACCAAAACCAACACAAGACCCACTTCGGCTACATGTGCGTGCCACCCACCATGGATTTGCTCCACCACTTGAAAAACTGAGAACCACCATAAACCACCATGTCCAAATATTAAGAAAAATCAAGAACTCCACACCTCCATTAATGGTGGACAAAAACCTCCAAAAAGTAGATATCCAAGACCCATTTGCGTATGTGGTCAAAGATTGTGCTCCAATTTTAGACCAAAGTCCCGGATTTCGAATAAATCCAAAACCCAAATCGCCATCTCCATTTGCTGCAAAAAATGTTTTAGGGACATAAAGGGAATTATTAAAATTGTTACAAAAGAGAAAAGGGACGTGGGTGGAATTAATAAAATTGTTATTAATTTCTTATAATTATTTTCTGATCAAAAGTCCATGTTTCCTTCGTTTGGACTCTGATTCATGCACCGTTCACGGCCACGCGAAGCTTGGCCCGAGGTCTACAACTTCCATGAATACTTTGGGAAAAAATCCCAAAGGGTGAAATTATAAAAATGCCCCTGAATGTGCGAATCATGACGGAACATTACCGGAATGCGCCCAAACCTCATATTAAGCACTTTAATACCTATAAAAGTTTAATTATGCCTAAAATAATATGTTATCATATAAAACGAAGGTTGTCTGATTACCGAGCATAATTATAAGCATTAAAGTACCCGAGGGGGCTAAAATGCACAAGTTAAAAGGGTATAAAGTGCAATATTCGATACAAATCAGTGATGAAAGCGGTTTTCTCTTGATGATCTGCATGCATCTTGATCTCGTTATATCCGACAAACCCATCCACAAATGACTTAAGAGCGTGACAGGTCGTGTTGTTCCCAATCATGTCAATATTGTGTAGCGGGTAATCATCCTTTGGAGAGGCATTGTTCAAGTATCGGTAGTCAATACAAATGCGAACCTTTCCACCGAATTTTGGGATGAGTACGATATTGGATAGCCATCTGGGATATTATATCACACGAATGAAACCCACGTTCAACTATTTGATCACTTCTTCTTTAACTTTGAGCGACCATTCTGTGAGGAGCTTTCGCAGTCCGGTTTGCAATCTGGGAGGGTCAGAATTTTATGATGAGCTATCTCGGGATTAATATTAGGTATGTTTTCGTAGGACCATGCAAAGACATCCACAAATTCCTTCAGTAATTCCTCGAGTTGCACGTGCTCATGCTCATCAAGGGTGGCCCCCATCCTAATCTCGCACAGTTAGCTACTAAAATCGAGATTAATAACAACAGTTTCATCTTCATTACCTTGAACGCAGTTATGTTGTTTTTTATTAACCTTATTAAGATCAGTTAATAATTTTTCATTTATAAAATCATCACCATCTAGAGTTTGATTAGAATCAAAACAATTAATGTAAGGCACAACAAGATACTCAAAATATTTATTTATTTCATTGTTAGGAAAAACAACATTGAGAACCTCATCAAAGGAGTTCTCGATTACATCAGCGTAAGGAGGAACAATAAGTGAAGAAGAAATGGAAGAAACATCTAGGTTGGGTTGATTATCAGCAGGTGGTACTGGTGTAGCATGACAACTAAGGAGAGGAACATCAGCAGTTTTGATCAAACGGGATGGATCCGACGATGTAGTGCTAGAGTGGATCATGCAGAGTTTCAGCCCTAGTGTTTGTAAGTTGAATGAACCCTCAAAGTCACTTCCCTCAGAATCTCCAGCATCAGATATGGTCTTCTCAATGAATGGTTGCACTGATGATTGAAACTTTCGACCCATTAGTAGTTGTTTTGGAAAAATATCTCCATTATTGGTTTCATCTTCTTGTCCACATGATCATACCACAATTCGAGAAAGCCAAAAAGGGTAAATCTTCACCTATCTGATAAATCTTCTATTCAAGGAATCTCTTGAGACAATCTTGGTGTTTTTTATCCTTCTCTTCAGTCGAGGCTGGCGGATCATTCAGAATTCTTCTCCTGATAGATGATAACCGAAATCGTAATGAGGAAAATCTTTCTACAACACAATGGGTCCAAGTATCCCCTGTTGTTGTCATTCGAGTCCCAGTCCTAGTCCCAGTTCGGGCATGAAGTGGGCATTCTTGAACATATGGATCACATTGACATTACCATGAGGGTTATACTCCTAATAAACCTTATCTTTGAAATTATCCCCTGCTGGGAGTAGAAGTGGCTCAACTCGAAAACCTGACAGAAGCATATCATTTGCCCCATGTTGTATCTCAAGTACTGGATTACTGGTGCTTGCATTCTCAGCATTGTCATCATCACCCAAGATGGTGATGAACTTCCCCTTGGAAAATAACTTTAATTTATGATGAAGGGAAGAAGACACACACTTGATGCTATGGAGCCACGATTATCTGTGCAAAAAATTAAAACAAGATGGGATGTCGATGACTTGGAACTCAACAACAGGATTTATAGGGTCAGCCCTTATTGTATGATTTATGAATCCCATCACTTATCGATGTGTATTGTCGTAAGTATGTACAGTGGTAGAGGTTGGAGCAAGGTCGCTCACTTTTAGTCCCAAATAATTAAAGGTCCTCAATGGGCAAGCATTAAGAACTAATCCATTATCAACAATAGAGAGCATGATAGTCTATCCAATGACTTCGACATAGATATTGAGAGCATAATTGTGGTTTGGCCCAATCTTAGCGATATTTTATTCAAAAAAGGAGAGCATTCTAGTAGAGGTTAGGGATCTGACCAGATTCACTACTTCTTCTGGCGTGGTGGAAGGAGGGACTGTGAGCCCTATGAGTAATTTGATCAAGGAATACATGTGTAGCTAGAAAGACATAAAGAGTCCCCATAGAGTGATGTTAGCTTAGGTCTTATTCAATTGATCGAGGATCTTACTATCCTCGAGGTTCATTTCGGGCATAGAGAGATTCTTAACACCTTTTCATTTGTTATTCGTTGATGGTGGCAGGTTTGGGACTTGGTAATGCCTCCCTAACCTGGTTATATGGTTCATAAAGTGGAGTAAAATATAAACCCCATTTCCTTATCTATCTCGGGTTGTTCAGCTACCTTGTTAATTTTTCCTACCAGTACCTTAAACGCTATCATTCCACATATGTTGACTATTGGGCTAGTATTTTCTGGGATTTGCACTTCATCTGAACTATCAAATTCATCCCCTCATCCGGTGGCAATGACATCATCATTCCAAAAAAAGTCAATACATTCCACAACTTCAACAGACTCTTCATATAAATCCTCCCATTCGACGGGGAGATGTAGAAGTGAAGGGACTAGGCGCCCCTATAGTTTCAAAGCATCAAGGATCTCGGACATACTACAAATTTCACCGATCTGTCGAAATAAGTCTGCCATGATTCGGATGACATCATCTAAGCTGACTTCATAGGTCGGTTGTTCAATGCATGAAACGTGTGTTCGTGTAAGGACACAATCGTTATTTTCGTTTCACCGCGATAATACAAACCTAATTATAACTACACTTGCGATACAAGTATAGCGATAAGTCGGGTATCGAAAATCCACATAGACGAGTTGCTAGAATTTATAGGATTTAATACTTCTAAATAAAAGTGTAAAAGGTAAATTATAAACTAAAAAGGGAAAATATGCATAAAAGGGAAATATTAATCTAGGCGAGGGAAAATAAAGCTAGATTAACAAAACGAGTAAAGACTATAGGTTGTGTCGAATATCCCTCACCCGAGTTAATTAGTATAAAATGGCTACATGGGTCGACGAGTTATTACAAATGCGTCTTGTTTCGACAGTTAATTGAACCAAGGGTTGTCACGCCCCTAAATCCGCATAACAGCCTAATACAATTTTAGCGTCAATAAATACCTCGGAAATTATGCACACAAGGTCGTAAGCACGAAACATACATGATATGCCCCGTCAAATCCCCTAGGCATAATAACTAGGATAACGCACCCGAAATAGACCCATAAACTCCATCACCAAAGAGAAACAACATGTCAACCCGGAATGAGTTCAATCCAGCACAACCTAGACTAAATTAGCTAGAAAGCATGATAAAAATGCGGAAAATAAATGAGATAAATCTATAAAGCAACTAAAGGAAAGCATGTAAATAAAGAAAGAAACCCTAAGTAGAAAAGCAAGAATAAATGAAATACAAGATATATTAATGGAGAGGGAAGATGAAAGTACCAATCACAAACCCAAATGGGTGTCAAACCAAGAGAGAAATGAAGATTGAGCTCTCAACTCCCAAACCCTAAGCTAAACTAACCTAAAATCTATTATTTCTAAGTATATCTGAATATGAAACAAAAATTCCTTGATATAGTAAGTTACAAAAGAAATAAAGGAAAAATAAAATAAAAGGATAAGATCCCAAAATATCTGGTATACGCGGTCGACCGGTCAGGGGCGCGGTCGACCGCGCCTTCAATTTGAGGCACACTGTCTCTTTTCCACAACAAAATGAAAAATTGTGGTCGATCGGGACTTGAACCAAGATCGACTGACACTCTGTTTTTGGCAGCTCATTGGTTCATGAAGAGGGGGAAAAGGTTGCAAACGAAAACGGCCATAACTTCACCGTCCGCTCTTAGAATTGTGCACCGTTTGCGTCCACACGAAGCTTGCTCGACGAACTACGAATCCGAGGAAATTCCATGAGATGAAGATGAAATGTGAATTGACTAAAATGCCCTTAAAGTAGCATCTAACGATGGAACTTCTCCAAAATGCAACAGATCCTCACTTTTAGCGTTCCAATACCTACAAAAGCACAATTAACCCCTGCAAAACATGTATATATCCAAATCCAAGGTTGTCTGGTTAATGAGGATAAATATGGGCAATAAGGACCGTAAAAGTGCTAGAATGCATAAAGATATAGGGTGGAAATATGCAATATTTGATACGAATCATCGGTACCAACCAATCATCTAAGAACAACACACTAAATCTCTGGCAATTAACGGCCGTATGTGAGTGAAATTTTAGCCCAAACTCTAGAAGTTGGTTTAATACTGTTGATAATTCTATATATTTCCCTCTACAATGGGTGTGAATAACAGTGCATGCTCTAATAAGAAGTGGCAGATCTTGAGCGATTAAATAGGTAGGTTGTAGGAGAAAATATGGGAAAACTTGGGGGGCTTAGGGGAATATATGGGTATGATGGGTGTTTTACTGGGTTCGATCAGGGTAGATAGATCAAATTCTGGGTCTTCTTCTAGGAAGATGGCATTTGTATGATTTGGGAGTGGATTGTGGGTAGTGTTTGGTTTAGGAATTTCTGGTGGGGCAATGACACCCCGTTCGATCAGTCCTTGGATCACATTTTAGAGGTGGAAATACTGGTCGGTGGTATGGTCGATTGTTTAGGGAAAGTCACAATAGGCATCCGGTTTGAAATTTCTATGAAGTGGGTTTGGTAATGGATGAGGTTCTGATGGCTTGATAAGGTTTTAGTATAAAAGAGCCTAATAAACTTTGGAGAGGGGATCATGAACCTCGGTGTATTCCTTCTTGATCGGGTTAGGATGATATTCTAGTGCCCATGAAGTGGCAGGTTGAGAGATGTTGTTGATGGTTGAAACTAAAGTATTAGCAGGCTTTTCATGCTTTCTAGGAGTGAAATGTCTAAACATTATCTTCGGTTCTACTTTTTTCTTGACAAGATCCTCTTCGATTTCTACTTTTACTTTTCGGAGATCTCCGAAATAAGGGTAGTACTATCCTCCCATCCTCGCTCGAACATGGGGAAAGAAATTCTTCCTTACAATGCTGACTTGCTCCTCTTCAAAAGGCCGATTGGTCATGGTGGTTGCTTTCTCTCTCCACGTTGCTATGAAGTTACTGACTGATTCTTCAAGGTTCTATTTGAACAATTCTAAATAACAATAGGTGACTTCCAACTCTCCTTTATAATGTTATTATAACATGAACTCTTAGGCAACATCCTCCCAACTGCGAATCTTGGACTCCTCGAGGGATAAGATCCAGCGAAGAGTATTGTCTTTCAAAGTCTGTTAGAACATTTGGGCCATTATTTCCTTGGATGTTCCTGGGAGAGTCATGTATCGGTGACAGCTTCAGAGATGAACAATTGGGGGTCCACTACCCCCGAAATTCTCGATGTTGGGCATCTAGAATTTTTTTTTGGTAGCCTTTCTTTAGGATAAGGAGACATGTGGGTCTAGTCCATGTATTTTCAAGAGATCCAGACTTGGTCAACACCGTGAGGTCCTCCTAAACCTTTTTCAATTCTTCCTCCTTTGTGACACCCCGCTTATTTAAAATAAGAGGTGGCCAGCCCGATTACTCCATTAAATACAGGAATCAAAGATGGTCCATTCTTAGCGTCACTATCGTTAAAATAAATATACGTGATAACCACCAATTATTTTGAAAACGATGTCAATATAATTTGAAAGTTTAAAAGAAAACCATTTAGACAATCCAATTTAATGAGATGGTAGATAAAAGACAATATAACAATTACATTCATTCACAATATAATAACCGAATAAGCTGTCGGTTAACAGACCATTACAAGCAGGTTACAAGAGTAATAAAGTTAAATATCACATTACATAAACAAGTACAAAACTTGGGAAACACGCCCGAATATGTGAACGGATCATAACTAGAGTACACAAAAAGAGAGAGGCGTCTAAAACAAATATCCTACAACATCTGCAAAAATGTTATAGCTCCAGGACACTTGGATGGAAAGTTCAACACGGGCAACCTTGCGGCGGAGCACCTGGGCGTAAAGAGAATTCATGCAAAAATAAGAAATATAGACGGGTCAGGACCAGATTTGATATGATAAACATGTGAATAAAATGCATGACAATTATGAATATCTAATCATCATGAAAAGCTAATCTCGCACTTCACAAATAATAATAATAATCCTCACCTCTCAATATAAAAGCAAAACCTAGTGCAATATCAATTACAATGATGAATATGCATTTATGCATGAGAATATAAATCAATTTCACTTAATAAGATTCCATTTTAGTTTTGCACATTATGACTTTACAAGTCTATTCCTCATTAGGAAACTTCTTCCCAAAATAGTTATTTCATAAAATGCTTCACCATTTATAAAATATCACTTTCATAAGAATAGTTATAATCACAACATATAACGATTCTAAAACCATCCTTCTGGGAGCCACTCCACTAGATGCGCCCCTAAATAGCTATCATCTTCCAGGACATATTACCAAGACAACCTGGGAATCCTAAATCGTGTGACGTTGGGAAGAGGCTATATACCTTCGACAGTGAGTGATAACCATACTCGGAATTACCTCACTTCGAAAAATAACAACACAATATATAACAACCGGTCCTATGGCCGAGGACTATATTCAACCTGCATTAACTAGCCAGGGGACTTCACCTCATGCGCGTAACTTCCCTTATGATAGAATTTAGAGAGGTATGTATATGCAATTCACCATTCACAAAATATGACAATTTAAAGAGTATATCACATTTTTATCCGGAGCAATAATCGTTTAATGACATGATTATAAACCTCAACGTTTAATTATCTCCATATTAGTCTCCATGAATTAACAACAACCCAATAATCCATCAAGTGAGATTACCTCATACCAATCTCTAAAAGTCTAAAACTATGTAAACTTTCTTTTCTCTAATCCTGGTCTAGTTTACTAACATAAGAAATTACCTCACATCCATTATATAGCCGCCGAAGTAAGCCCAATAACCCTCTTCTAGTCTAGAGTATTCATAATCCTACTACAAGATTCTAGTACTCTATTTTACTTCATAATAGAAAGTTCCTAGGCCTTAAACCTAGAAGAAAATGGCTAAAAACTAACCTAGCAAAAATATCCTAAAACAACAAGATTCTGAATCGATTCGCCCCAGCGAATCGATTCGTCCTTAAAATAAAAATAGACTCGGCTGAGAATACCAAACTCCCTGTCTCATGCCGAATTGATTCAACCTTAACCCAAATCGATTTGGCTTGCCAGACATGTAGCATCCCTTATAAGCGAATCGATTCTCTAGGGAGGGCGAATCGATTCGCCCTGGCAGATTTGCCAAAGTTTGGGGGCTACGGGTTATGAACCCTAATTTTACCTAAAAATCATAGTTCTCTCCTCAAATATCAACCCAATCAACTCATATTAACCCCAAACCATTTCTAAACGAACAACCCTTACTAAAAGAAACTTATATCAAATCTAATACCATTTTTAAGGGTTTAAACACCAAATCTCTCAAAACCCACAATTTGTTCAATTCTTTCAAATACAAACTATCAATACAATTTATCCACAATAGATCATAGATTTTCAAGTTAGAAAATTGCCTTAAGGCTGAAATCTCAAATTGTCTTCCAGTAGAAATAATTTTAAGCTCCAATTCTTCAATCCTCTTCCCTTTTCTTCTTTTCTCCTAATTTATCTTTCTCTCCCTTTCTCTCAAGGTTTAAGATATATAAAAGAGAATAAATGTGGTTGGAAAACTTAAATGCCCTTTAACACTAGATTCTAGCTTTAAATGTTACTACACCATTAAAATGACTCGTAACAACATAATTGAGCCATAACCGATTAAAAGTACCCGGAACTCAAAAATACAACATGGCACTTATTTTGACTATCTCGACTATTTCAGGACTAATCGCGCCCTCTAAATTGGCATCCGGAATAATAGTCCCAATCTCATTTTAAATCATAATCGTCGCTTTAAGCACCACGACACAACAAAACATAATATGATGCTAGTTACATTCACTTAACAATAAATATGTAAAAAATCACTAAATATTATCTCTTAAATCACTTAAAACAATATTTACTCCAACTTCCTTTATTTTATATAATTACCCCACATGGAAAAATAATATAAAAATAATTTCTCAAAAATAAGGGTTATTACATATTCCCCCCATAAGGGAATTTTGCCCTTAAAATTCAGGCATACTTTGGAAAAAGAGATGTGGATACTTTTCTTGCATGTCGTCCTTACATTCCCATGTCGACTCCCCAGCATTGTGATGTCCCCATTGGACCCGAACCAAGGGCACCACTTTGGACCTTAGCCTACGCTCCCCATGGTCTAAGATTGTAACTGGTTGTTCCTCGTAGGAAATATCGGGTTGCAACTCGATATCATCTAAAGGAATGTGCCAGTGAGATTCGTCACACCTTTTGTACTTTTTTAAGGATGAAACATGAAACACAACGTGAATATGTTGTAGGCGTTCCAGCAAGTGAGTTCATAGGCTACAGGGCCTACCTTAGCAATAACGAGAAAAGGTCCTACATAGAGAGGCGCAAGCTTCCCTTTCTTCCCAAATCGTGTTGTGCCTTTCGTTAGTGACACCTGTACCAAAACTTGGTCTCCAAACTCTAATTCCATATGCCTTATATTCGCATCGGCATAACTCTTTTGACGGTCTTGGGCAATTCGAATGCGGTTGAAGAGGTATCTTGGATCATTTCAGGTCCAAGAAACTTATTATCCCCTACTTCTAACCAACAAGTAGGTGATCTACACGGTCGGACATATAATGCTTCATAAGGTTCCATACCTATTGTGAATTGGTACGAATTGTTATAAGCAAATTCGACCAAGGGAAGGTATTGTTCCCATCCTCCTTTGAAGTCAAGTACACACATTCTAAGCATGTCCTCCAACATTTGGTTAACTCTTTCCGTATGTCCATACGTTTGAGGGTGGTAGGAGGTACTCAATTTCAATTCGGTTCCCATTGCTTCTTGGAAACTTCGCCAAAAATGGGACATAAAATTTTTGTCTCGATCGAAGACTCTATTAACGGGCACCCCATGGAGTCTAACAATCTCCGTAACAAATAGCTGGGCATAACGATTCGTATTGTAATCCGTATGCACCGGTAAGAAATGTGTCGAATTGGCTAGACGATCAATGATAATCCAAATGGAATCATAACCGCTTTATGACGTTGGCAATCCCGTGATGAAATCCATCGAGATACTTTCCCACTTCCATACCGATATTTCTAAAGGTTTTAGTAATCCCGTTGGTCGCTGATGGTCTACTTTCACCAATTGACAAGTAATACATTGGGAAACAAATTCTGAGATGTCTCTTTTCATACCCTCCCACCAATATTGACGGCGCATGTCTTGGTACATTTTGTCTCCCCCAGGATGTACTGCAAACCTGGACCCATGAGATTTAGTCATTACGTCATGCCTCAAGTCTCCCTCATCCGAGATAATAAGTCTCTCGCAAAAATGTAACTCACCCTCAGAACCTATAGAGTAGGATTTTGCTCCCTCGGTTAACAATTGGCGTATACAATCTTGGCACTCTTTGTCTCTTCCTTGAGCTTCCGCAACTCTCGTTACAATCGTAGGCGTAATAGTCAACACCGACATAAACTCCCTTGCTACCGCATCCTCCTAGCTAAGTTATTTCCATTTAGCCTTCCATACTCTCGCTAACTCCCCCTCGGGTTTTTGACTAAGTGCATCCGCTACCATATTCGCCTTACCCGGGTGATAATGAATATCAAATTCATAGTCTTTCACAAACTCTAACCATTGACTTTGTCACATATTCAAATCCTTTTGCGAAAATAAATATTGCAACGATTTGTGGTCCGTGAAAAGACTAAACTTTTCCCCTTTGAAGGTAATGTCTGCAAATATTTAAGGCGAATACTACTGCCGCAAGCTCCAGATCATGCACTGGATAATTCTTTTTGTGGGGCATTAGCTTGAGAGAATCATAATAACTAGCTCGATGCTCTAACTGTAACACACCTCTCAATCCTTGCAGAGATGCATCAGTAATGACTAAATAGTCCACCCCCGGCTTCGGTAACGCAAGTACTAGAGCATAAGTCACTTATCTTTTAACACATCAAAAGCTAGTTGACAAGAATCATCCTAAACAAACTTCACTCCCTTCCGAGTCAGATTTATCAAAGGGCTAGCAATCTTGGAAAAACCCTTAATAAATCAGCGGTAATAGCCAACCAAACCCAAAAAATTGTGAATCTCTGTAGGTGTCGTGGGCTGACCCCATTCCCTCACCAGGACAACTTTACTCGGATCTATCGAAATGCCCACAGTTGTCACAATGTGAACCAAAAACTGCACTTCCTGTAGCTAAAAACCACACTTCTCAAACTTGGCATATAACTGATGATCATAGGGTTTGCAGGACCAACCATAAATGCTTAGCATGATCGGCTTCAGTTTGAGAATAGACTAGGATGTCATCAATTAACATGATAATAAACTGGTCCAGGAAGTCCCGAAACACTCTATTCATAAGGTCCATAAACATTGCAGGAGCATTGGCTAGCCCAAAAAGGCATAACCAAAAACTTATAGGACCCATATCTCGTCAAGAATGCAGTTTTTAACATGTCCTTCTCTCTAATTCATAGATAATGATATCCAATCCTCAAATCTATCTTAGAGAAGTACGACGCTCCCCTTAGTTGATGAAACAAATCATCGATCCGAGGTAGTGTGTATTTATTCCTGATAGTAACCTTGTTCAATTCCTAGTAATCAATACATAACCGGAGGAAACCATCTCTCTTTTTCACAAACAACACAGGAGCAGCCCAAGACGACGTGCTACACCTAATAAACCCCTTCTCTAACAACTTCTGAATCTGATCTCTTAACTCCCACATTTCCAAAGGAGCCATACGATACGGAGCCCTAGCAATCGGTCGCGTTCCTGGTGCTAAATCAATCACAAACTCAATCTCCCGACTCGAAGGTAAACTCGGTATCTATCGAAAAACATACTCAAAGTATCTAACAACAGGAATCAAATATAGGTAATCAACTACATCACGGGAAGCCTCCTCTATAATGTAATATAAATATGTACAAGAACCTCCCTCCGAAAGAAGCATAGCCACTAAAAACATATCTTACCCCAGAATGACAAAGACTATACTCTTCCCATAACAATTTACTATCGCACGGTATTTCACTAACTAATCTATACCCAAGATAACATCATACCCGACCATATTCACGACGAGTAAATCGGCTTCAAAACATAAATTACCAAGGTTTATTTCTACTCTTTTATAAACAAAGAAAATGAGCGAACCATTACCCATAGAAGATTCAACACTAGTAAAGGTACTTTCCACAGACTTAATCAACTCCGTAGATTGAGAAAAATTCTAGAAATAAATGAGTGCATTTCACCCATATCAAACAACACATGACCCCCATATACCCATGAATGGGAAACTTACCCTCGATAGCTGGCGGCGCAGGCGGGGCTGGAGGAAGTAAAGCGTCCTGAATATGATAAACATGCCCATACTGTAATTGCCCCTGCTGTGGAGGGATGGCTAGAATAGGCGCTGGTGGCGATAGATGTGCACACTGATGCTGTGGACCCCTAGGCAACTGTCCCCCAATCAACTGGGGAGAAGCTCTCTTAAAGTGACCTGGTTCCCCACATTGAAAATAATAGCCTGCCATATTCTCTAGATAACGTCCCTATTATTTCAAAACTTCCCCAAGCCTTGACCCGAGTGGCCTCGACCCCTATTATTACCCCGGCCTGCCAGGCCTTGCTGGCCCACCTGCTGCTACTGTTGAGCACCCTGACCGTGCCTGAAACCGCTACCACCAAGATTAAAGCCCCTAAAACGTTATCTCGTGGATAATTCCCCTTGCTGGGTGTCCCTTTCTTTCTGCTTGCTTCCCGACGATTAAGATGAGGGTAGTGCCCCACCGGCACCATTACCTCCTTATTTACTAGGTTGCCTCGACACTGAAACCTTCTTACTTACTTGCACATGTAAATGGTGATCTTGGCAATGAAGAAATGAGGCACTCATTACATCACCAAATGTTTTTAAAGATGGATTTCCTTCCAAGTGTTATCGTATTCTCCAATGCAAACCTCCAATAAACTTAGATATCCTCCTTTCCTCCGAAATTACCTCATTTGGCACAAAGCTAGCCAGACGAGTAAATTCCTCCTCATACTCTTCCACAGAACGTTCTCCTTAGACTACATCCTGTAGTTTCCTCCTCATCTCCTTTTTGACTGCAGGAGGAAAATACTTCCATTCGAACAAAACCCAAAAATCTGATATATTCATAGTATCTTTTTGCTCTGGCGTGGTCATCGACTCCGAACAGTGTAAAGCAGTTTCTACTAGTTTGAAAGTAGTAAGGATTTGCTTTCGTTCCTCACTACAATCTACCATGCGAAGATGACATTGCATGTCCTTCTTCCATTGGTTTGCTACTATTACATCAGAACCACCCTGAAATTCTGGGGGGGACCCTTTAAGAACTCTCTCCCACGGGGAAGATCCCGCATGGGATTGCACCTCATGTACTATCGGTTGTTGGGCTTGAGGACACTGTTGATCCATGTCAGTCATTATAGCATTGACCGATTAGGCGACGATATTATCCACCTCCGTTGCATTAATAGTTCCTTACGGTGGTGGAGGTTCTACATTACCTTCTACAACTCTATTTCTCCTCGCTGGGCGACCTCTTTTGGGCGTCATCTGAGATGAAGAAACAACTGGATCAGAATATAATTTAAACAATTTATCTTCACAGGGGATCGCAATCATATACAAACAAAACAGTCCTAACAATAGGGATCTATATCAAAGAACGCTATGGTAGAACGTAATAAGTCAGCATAGATCCTACGGACTCTAGAACCTGATGCTCTGATACCATCTATGACACCCCGCTTATTTAAAATAAGAGGAGGTCAGCATGATTACTCCAATAAATACAGGAAACATAGATGGTCCATTCTTAGCATCATTGTCGTTAAAATAAATATATGTGATAACCACCAATTATTTTAGAAAACGGATGTTAATATAATTTGAAAGTTTAAAAGAAAACCATTTAGACAATCCAATTTAAAGATATGGTAGATAAAAGACAATATAACAATTACATTCATTCACAATATAATAACCGAATAAGCATTACAAGCAGGTTACACCGAGTATTAAAGTGAAATATCACATTACATAAACAAGTACAAAACTTGGGAAAACGCCCGAATATGTGGACTGATCATAACTAGAGTACACAAAAAGAGAGAGTCATCTATAATAAATATCCTACAACATACGCAAAAATGTTATAGCTCCAGGACACTTGGATGGAAAGTTCAACACGGGCGACCTTGCGGCGGGGCACCTGGGCGTAAAGAGAATTCATACAAAAATAAGAAATATAGACGAGTCAGGGCCCGATTTGATATGATAAACATGTGAATAAAATGCATGAAAGTTATTAATATCTAATCATCATGAAAAATCTTATCTCGCTCTTCACAAATAATAATAATAATCCTCACCTCTGAATCTAAAAGCAAAACCTAGCGCAATATCAATTACAATGATGAATATGCATTTATGCATGAGAATCTAACTCAATTTCACTTAATAAGATTCCATTTCATTTTTGCACATTATAACTTTACAAGTCTATTCCTCATTAGGAAAACTATTCCCAAAACAGTTATTTCATAAAATGCTTCACCATTTATAAAATATCACTTTCATAAGAATAGTTATAATCACAACATATAACGATTCTAAGGCCATCCTTCCGGGAGTCACCCCACTGGATGCGCCTCTAAATAGCTATCATCTTCCAGATCCTATCACCAAGACAACCTGCGCATCCTAAATCGCGTGACGTTGGGAAGCGGCCATATACCTTCGACAGTGAGTCATACCCATACCCGAAATTACCTCACTTCAAAAAATAACAACACAATATATAACAATCGGTCCTATGGCCGAGGACTATATTCACCCTGCATTCACTAGCTAGGAAACTTCACCTCATGCACGTAACTTCCCTTATGATAGCATGTAGAGAGGTATGTATATGCAATTCACCATTCACAAAATATGCCAATTTAAAGAGTATATCACATTTTATCCGGAGTAATAATCGTTTAATGACATGATTATAAACCTCAACGTTTAATTATCTCCGTATTAGTCTCCATGAATTAACAACAACCCAATAAGCCATCAAGTGAGATTATGCCATACCAATTTCTAAAAGTCTAAAACTATGTAAACTTTATTTTCTCTAGTCCTAGGCTAGTTTAATAACTTAAGAAATTTCCTCACATCCATTATATAGCCGCCGAAGTAAGCCCAGTAACCCCCCTTCTGGTCTAGATTTTTCATAATCCTAATACACGACTTGATTACTCTATTTTACTTCATAATAGAAGGTTCCTAGGCCTTAAATCTAAAAGAAAATGGCTAAAAACTAACCTACCAAAAACATCCTAAAACAGCAAGATTCTGAATCGATTTTCCCTTAAAAGAGAATTGATTCGGCTGAGAATAACAAACTCCTTGTCTCATGCCTAATCGATTCGGCCTTAACCCAAATTGATTCAGCTTCCCAGACCTGTAGCCTCCCTTCTAAACGAATTGATTCGCTAGGGAGGGCGAATCGATTCACAATTGCAGATTTGCCAAAGTTTGGGGGCTACGGGTTATGAACCCTAATTTTACCCAAAACTCACACTTCTCTCATCAAATCTCAACCCAATCAACTCATATTAACCCAAAACCATTTCTAAACCAACAACCCTTACTAAAACCAACTTAAATCAAATCTAATACCATTCTTAAGGGTTTAAACACCAAATCTCTCAAAACCCACAATTTTTTCAATTCTTTCAAATACAAACTATCAATACAATTTTTCCATAATAGATCGTAGATTTGCCAGTTGGAAACTTGCCTTAAGGCTGAAATCTCAGATTGTCTTCCGGTAGAAACAATTTCAAGCTCCAATTCTTCAATCCTCTTCCTTTTTCTTCTTTTCTCCTAATTTCTCTTTCTCTCTCTCTCTCTCAAGGTTTAAGACATATAAAAGAGAATAAATGTGGTTGGAAGACTTAAATGCCCTTTAACACTAAATTCTAGATTTAAATGTTACTACACCATTAAAATGACTCGTAACAACATAATTAAGCCATAACCGATCAAAAGTACTCGGAACTAAAAAATACAACATGGCACTTATTTTGACTATCTCGACTATTTCAGGACTAACCGCGCCATCTAAATTGGCATCCGGAATAATATAAATTATTTCATGTTCCAATCTCATTTTAAATCATAATCGTCGCTTTAAGCACCACGACGCAACAAAACATAATATGATGCTATTTACATTCACTTAACAGTAAATATGCAAAAATTCATTAAATATTATCTCTTAAATCACTTAAAACAATATTTACTCCAACTTCTTTTATTTTTTATAATTACCCCACATAGCAAAATAATATAAAAACAATTTCTCCAAATTAAGGGTTATTACATCCTTCGAATCAACGTCGCGGGTAAGTTAGCCCCTGGCTAAGCAAGATTCGGCATAGGGAGACGGGTTGGCGGCGGCCCATTAATAGGAGCACGTGGATCATGATGATATTCCTTGGAAACCCAAATAGGTTCGGATGCAGGTGCACCCATAGCTCGAGGGAAGAGGACCTCGGTCTCTTTAAAAATAGGTACCCAGTTTCATTGCATCTCGTGAACCTCGATTTGAAGGTTGTCAATCTTGGCAGTGAGTTGGGCTATGACTGTCATCAAATCCAGTTGTATATTTGGTGTTTCGTCTGTGTTCTCCATGGAAAGTGGATGAAGAAGAATTTTAGAATCGGAGGAATTTAGGGAATTAATGGATCCTCGAGGCGATTTGACTGAAGACCGAAGCCAATAGGGATCCAGGCCAAGGGTCAGCAGTGCGATCGTCCTGAGAAGGAGAAAAATTTGAATTTGTTTTTTGAAAAAGAAAAGGGGAAAACTATTATATTTGAAAAAACAAGGACAATGTTTTTGATAGTTTTTGAAAAGAGGGGGACAAAATATTTTTTGGGTAAAAGGGAGGAAAAATATTTATGGTATAAGGAAGGGAAAATATTTTTGGTGTTTTTGATAAAAGAAGAAAAAATATTTTTGACACTTTTTGTAAAGAAAAAGGAAAAACGTGAGACGGATCTCAGCATGATTATTATTATATTTATTATGTTCTCACTTTTATTAGGTTTACCTAAATGCAGAAAAGAAATGTCGGACGGGCCCCGAGATTAAGAAAATTGGGTTTAAAAAATATGTAAAAAAATATGGTTGGACTTGTTACCAGGCTCATGGGCAGGATCTTGTTTTTTAAGAATTGTGGGAAACTTTGGGCAGCATGCCGATTTGTCATTTCGAGAGAGTTTCGAGTAGAAATCGGCAAACTAAATATGAGTGCCCTAGATTTGAGGCCTATATGAGGGTATACAGTTGTTGGGTTAATTGGAAGGGTTCCCCCTTGGCATGACTTCCACGATATACGTCTTTCTTTTGAGGGAAATCGGTACGTGTGGACAAGCCATCTGATATACTTGAGTGTATGTGAATTGTCTAACTATATACCTCATGAGGACAGTACGTGTGAGAGCGAATTTGATATACTCGACATACGTGAATGAGTTCCCTGTCATACCTCCCGTCATGACTTCGATCAAGCGATACGATGCAGGGGGAACCGTTCAATATTTGTCGAAGGTACTTGTCCAATGGAAGGTGAGAGTCATATCGCTTAGGCTAACTGCGACCTGCCGGACCAGCGCCCATCACGAAGTGACCCCCCACTTATGGGATAAAATTATGTTAATAGACATGATCTTTGGTAATATAGTGTGCAAAAAATACATAATTCTTTATTAGTATATTATGAAGAGAGTATCTTTATTGATGAGCATTATACTAAGTAGGGGGAAATGTAAAAGTAAATCTAACATGGAGCATGAAGATTATACTAAGCATGGATATGTAAGAGTGAGTAATGTGTGTATATCTACAAGTGAGTCTGTGGTAGTGAACCTAAGCATGGATCAACTACAAGTGGCGTGTGACAAGTATGAGTGAGCATGGATACATACAAGTGTGATAAGTGGAGGTGTGTGTTAGTGACACTTAAGAATGGATTTTTAAGTGGTGTGTGAAACATAAGGATATAATTGATACTATGTGCACAAGGTGTGAAGTGTACATGGAGAGTATCTACAAGTGTGAGTGACTAGTGATATAAGCATGAGGTATCTATGTTTAAGAAATAATAGATGAAAAAAAAGGGAAACGCAGATAGGTGCATACGCACACAAGCAAAACAAAATACCCATGAAAACATAGTCTAGCCCTCTTATGAAAAAAAATCCCCAACATAGTTGCCACTGTGGCCATCCAAAAATCTCCTCTCTCTTTCTCGCGAGGCGGTGAAAAAGGGGGAGAAAAGGTCTGACGCCCTCTTTCTCTCTAGGAGCGCTTCGATCATCGTCGGTGTGGGGTGAATGTAAAGATATGGAGTAGCTACCCTAATTTGCACAAAACAAGAAAAAGGACACATCATCACCTCAAGAGAGCGGCATTAAAGACAAACTAATGCTTACGAAACCAATAGTTCAAAGGTTTGGGGGCTAAGTTACGAAATGGTAAGGTGTTAGGAACCCATCCCTCCCTATCGGTCTCTCATGGGCTTGTGTTATTGTTTTCCTTTATTTCTACATGAAATGTGTGTGCGTGTATATATAATGGAGATTGGAATCACCCAACTCATACTATGGAAGAGATAGAGTGAGGTCATCTATAGGAATGTTCCCAAAAAAATATTAAAAATATGATTTATGCATTTATCGTGATATTGATCGCTATGATGAAACGATAATATGTGTAGGATAAAATGCTTCTAAGGATTACAAGTATAATATGTATTATACTAATGAAAGGATATGAAAAATGTGCAAATGGGGAATTTGGGAAAATAAGAAAGCTGGAAAATTGTACTCGAGTCTCGGATTTTAACTTGAAACACCTGTGTGACCTATAAAGGCATCAAAGTCCACATAGCTCTCATGTGGCGTAAGGGTGGGGTTCATCCCATAGATTCAAACTAGAATTTATTATGTGTGTATGTTGAAAATGTATTTTTAGTTTTGAAAAAATATGATAAATAATCCCGTTGGAATTTACAGGTGTAACCCTCTTTTTGTTTGTCTTAGACTTTTTCATTGAAAATTAAGTATTTGCAATATAACTAATAAAAATTTGAGATGTTAATGTGTATAAAGTAAAGTAAAAGCTAGATTATGAATTTTTTTATTAATGCAAAATTAAGAAATTTAAAGAGAGAAAGAGAAGGATTTTGGACCTTCTTTGAAGATTTGAAGCTTGATATTGATGTTGGATGAACTCCCTTGAGTGTTGAAACGAATGTTGGATGAGAGAGAATGAGATTTTTCCAAATTGAGTGGGAAAATGATGGGAATTTAAGACGAAATGAAATTTCACATAAGGAAACGTCACTGATTACAAGAGAATATTATTGAGATCACTAATGCTGATGGATCAAAGGTGACATTTTAAGAGTGAGCTCATGCTCTTTATTTATAGGAACAGGGGTGGTGACGATCGACATGGTCCCGGTACCAGCCCTGTCAATCGAAAGTTAACCATTGGCACACTGCCAACAAGCAGGAAAATGGACCTACCAAATGGTAGTCTCGTGCAGATTTTTCCAGAAAAATGGTCGTAGAACTCAACTCGATGATCCAAATCGCGCATGGGGCATACCGTCAAAAAGTTAATTTAGATATATTCAAGAGTCCTTTGGACCTCTCCCAAGTTCGGGAGTTGACTTAGGGTCAAATGTGGCTCAAAAGTGTGCATTGCACCTTTGGACGGGAGACGTCGGATGCAAACGGATCGTTCGTCCAAACGGTAAGTCAGAATCATGCATGGGGTGGACCGTTGGAAAGGTTACGCTACATAATTAGACATTCCGAAGATATTCTCTTGGTTCAAAAAGTAAACCTTGGTCAAACAGGACCCAAAAGTTCCTGGTGACCTCTCGAAGTAAAACGAATCGTTCGTCCATATCGTAAGTCAGAATCGTGCACATGGTGGAACGTTGGAAAGGGTATTCAGTTACTTTTGGAGATTCATTCAGTCTCATTTGATCTGAATATTGACCTCGGTAAAACGGAGCTCGGGAGCACTCGGTGTCCTCTGAAACATTATTTAGGGGAAATTAGATCATTCGTTTGAATGGTTATGTCGTTTTGTGCATGGGGTGCACCATTAGAAAAGGGTTTCAGTGTCATTCAAATATTCAAAGAACTTTTGCACTGACGATGAAGTTGATTGGGTGCAAATCGGGGACTTAGAGGTCGGTGGCCTTCAGATCAATTTTTGATAGTAAAATGGTTCGCTCATCCGAAACCTTATGCTAATTCGCACACGGGGAAGACCGTTGGAAACGGAATTTAGAGACCTTCGAATATTCAAATAGCTTTCGCTCTGACGATAGTCGACTAGAGTCAAATGGGGGCCAAGAGCGCACTATAGCCTCCATGTCGGTACTCTAAGTATGACCTAGGGTTTGTAGTGAAATGGGGAAGTGTTAGGGACTTAGGGGTTTCTAAAATGTGGTGTCTATATATAGGTCCTCATAATTGACCTCGACTCGTAGAATCGGTTCCTATAACTTTATGTCCTCAGAATTGACCTCGACCCACAGGATTGATCTTTACAGCTTTAGTTCCTCAAAATTGACCTTGACCCGCATAATCTGTCTCTATAACTTTATGTCCTCAGAATTGACCTCAACCCGCAAAATCGATCACTACAATCGTAGGTCCTCAGAATTGACCTCGACCCACAAAATCAGTCCCTACAACCTTAGGTCCTCAGAATTGAGCTCAAGCCACAGAATCGGTCCTTGGAATTGACCTCAACCCACATAATCGATCCATATAACTTTAGGACCTCAGAATTGACCTCGACCCGTAGAATCGGTCCCCTCAACTTTAGGTCCTCAAAATTAACCTCGACTTACAAAATCGATCCCTTACAACTTTTGGTCCTCAAAGTTTACATCGACCTGTAGAATCGATCCCCTCAAATTTAGGTCCTCTAAATTTACCTCTACCCTCAGAATCAGTAAACTTAACTTTAGGTCCTCAAAACAGACCATGACCCTCGAATCGTTTATCCCCTACACAACCTTAACTCCTCATAATCGACCTCGACCCTCTGAACTGGTCACCCTTATCCTTTTGGTCTGCATAATTAACCTTAGATAACCTTTCTTCCAACGTTAATGTGGTGTCTATTCGACGTCCTTCACTTGTTCTAAGCTCACCCATCAAGGAGCTCTGTAGACACCATATTCTACGACCCCCCCTAAGCATATCTATAGGTTACTAGAACTTCATATTCACCATAAACCCTAGGTCATACTCTGAGTACTAATTAGGAGGACACCAGACACTCTCAGGCCCTATTTCACTGTCGATAAACTTTCACGTTAAAGAAAAATCTCAATGGAACTTAGAGGGGCTCTGAATCCCCTTTCTAGTGGGTTGAATGGTTAATTTTCACCCAAAAAATAATCCAGAGGCCATGGGTCACTCCCGAGCCTCATTTGACTCTATTAAACTCTATAACTCGAGTGAAGCTCGGTGGATCCTCAAAGGGATCTAAATTCCCTTTCCAACAGTCAACCTTGTGCGCAAATCAGCCTTATGGTAGGGACGAACGACCAATTTTACTCCGAAAACTCACCAGAAACTTTCAGGACATGTTTGACCTTGGTCAACTCTACGAACCAAGTGAATCTTTTTGTAACATCAAAGGACCTTGAATAACCTTTCTAATGCTCCATCCCGTGCACGAATTGACCTTACATTTTGGACGAATGATATATTTCCCTCTTGTCCAAAGGACTCATGAGTGCTTCTGAGCCCCGTTTGACCATAGTCAATTCTCAAAATTAGGAGCGACCCAATGGATTATTAAAGGTATTTGTATACCATTTCCAAGGGTTCATTCTGTGTGTGATTTAGACTTATGGATTGCATTTTACGATCATTTTTTTCAGAAAAGTTACAGAAGACTATCAAATGGCAAACCCATTTCCCTGCCTATCGGTAGGGTGTCTAGGCTGTCCTGCCGATAGGCAAGATAAGGACAATGTCGATCGACACCCCCTTGACCCTATATAAGTATATCATGATCTCACTTCAAAAGGAACCTCAGAAACATCCCTCTCAGTGATCTCAGCAATATTCTCTCAAAATCAACGCGATTTCCATATTGAAACCTCTCCCCCACACTCCATTTCCTTACCCAATTTGGCAAATTCCCCTCCCTCTCCTCCTATCACCTTCATCCACTTACAAGGGCATCCCTTCAATATTCATGATCAACTTCAAAGCTTCAAAAAAAGGTCCAAATCTTTCACTCTCTCTTTACATTCTCTTATTTCCGCATTAGTTACTTAATTCTTATTTAGCATTTCCTTTTTATTAGATTGCATATATTAATATCCAAATTTTTATTAGTAGTATTGACATACGATACTTTCTATAAATAAAATCGAAAACAAGAAAAAGAGGGTTTGCTTATAAATTCCAAACGGGAATTGCTCACTACCTTCTCACATGAAAATGTCCTTTTTCCACACACACATATAAGAAAAGTACCCGATTAGATTTATGGGATAAACCCCACGTCGTGTTGTATGCAAACTAGGTGAACTTTTATGCCTTTTTTAGTCTACATAGGCATCTTGGGTAAAATTTGAGATTCGATTCCTCTCCCATCTTTTGTTCATATATTATTTGCATATCATATAGTTGTAATTCATGCTTGCATCTTGTCCAACCTACACCATCGTCCTTCTATAAACAATCGGTGACCCGTAAAATGCACACATAATATTTTGATTACTATTTTTGGAACACTCCTAGGGATGGCCTTGCTCTGGATATATCCACGATGCGAGTCGAGTAATTTCACTCTCTGTTTAGATATACATGCACACACTTCACAGAGCTATTAAGGAGAATAATAACACATGCCCATGAGAGATCGAAAGTACGGGATGGGTACCTAACACCTTCCCATTCCGTAATATAGTCCTCGAATCCTTGAACTATTGGCTTCGCAAGTATCAGTATACCTTTGATGTCATTCTCTCGAGGTGGTAACATTTCTTTTGCCTATTTTGTGCAAAATAGGTTGGAAACTCTATCTCTATACATCACCCCAATTAGCGATGGTTGAAGCGCCCCGATGAAGGGCGTGAGACCCCTGTGTGCATGCTGACGGAGGTGGGATGGACACACATATCAAAATTTTTGATTGACAAAAAAATTTCTTCGATGAAAAAACATTATGCTAATAAAGATCCTTTAGCAACACCATGGTACGCAAGAAGCAATATGGTAAACTAAATAATCCATGAGCTTACATTATCCCACACTCTTTGAAGGTAAGTTCAAGGATGAAATTTTTTTAGGAAGGTAGAATGTAACAAACCCTTAAAAGTTAAAAATAACCCTAAAGAATGAGATAATTACTTTAGTAACCCTGAAAGTTATATAACTACCAAAATACCCCTTAAAACTTTAAAACTTATTATTTAAACCATACCATACCCTTATAACCCAAACTTCAAAATAAAACTTAATCATAGGACTTATATTTTGTAATACTTACATAAAGCAACTTGATAAGTTTGAAAAACTACACATTTACTCCCAAAACCTTCAAAAAAGTACATAAATATCCTTAAATTCACCTTATATACTATCTAAGGACCCAAATCACACCCAAAACTATTTTGCACTTCACCCTTGAACTATTTGGCCAACTGGCTGCCTTGTGAGAAGTTGTAACACACAAAAAACACATGGTGCTCATGTCACCCCACATAGTACCAATGTTAAACTCTATCAAACCATGGTAAACTCCACTTCCTTTTTCCACCAATCTCTTCACCTCTCCCTACAGTATAAAAACCCTCCCTCTCCACTGTAAAAACGTACTTCACCTCTGTAAAACACAAAGTAAAAAAATGACCTTTTTGGTATCTTTATGATTTTATGCATCATTCATGTTTTTTTCAGTTATTTACATTTTAGGGTATTCCTCGGCCTTAAATATGAGTTTACATGGAAGCTCTAACGTAGGAAATGCACTGAAAAAAGCTTGAATATCCAAAACCTCCATTAAATTTTGATCTTTAACAGTGGAAACGGTACTCCTAACTTTGAACCAGTTTCAAAGTTGGAGAACTCAAGCCCTGGGTTTAAGGAGCCTACGTGCATAAATTAATTCAACCCAAAATGGATTTTGATACCCTAAATCGAACTTTAAAAAGTATGGACTTAGAAATTTTAGACACAAAATTTAAGATCTATGGAAAATCAAAATATTTGAAACTAAACTGGTTAGACTCAATTTTGACCCTAGATCATAAATATCACCATGTCGTTGCCCGAATTATAGCCTATAGCCACGAATGTTAAAGTTAAACTTAAGACATTTTTATAGAAAATTAATATCTAAAATGAGTTAACCTCAATGCTTGAAACTAATATGGTTGGATTTCACAAAAAAAATTAGACAATTTTCATTCAGGAATAACCTAAATGGTATTCTAGATGTAATATCCCGACTTTTATTCTTATTTTAATCGGATTATTTATGTGTCAAAATGATATTTTACGAACTATTTATAATTTTTGCGACACTTACGGCCTTATGTATGTTCTATAACATGAAAATAGGGTCGACATGTTTATTCTCTTGTCCAAAATAAATTAATTTTCATATAAAACGGATAGTATAACGAGATTAAAACGAATTACTTTGAAT
This sequence comes from Sambucus nigra, assembly GCA_949130495.1. NCBI lineage: Eukaryota > Viridiplantae > Streptophyta > Magnoliopsida > Dipsacales > Adoxaceae > Sambucus > Sambucus nigra. The sequence continues at coordinate 338,639,787 of OX422215.1, read as the reverse complement.
TATTATTGAAATTACAGTGTGTATAAATTAGCGTAATCCAAAAGTAATCTCAACGTGAAAATACACATAAACATGTCCTACACGTCCCAATAATAGTTTGTAGTTATACGAAATTTTAAGAATTATAAAATATTTTACCAGAAAAAAATTATAATTGAGTACTAAAGACACCCAGTTTAATGATTATCCAACTGACTCCGTGTTGACTGTGCAGTTTAGGAATACTATAAATAGAGGCCTATACCTATAGAAAAAAATTACACATCTTCTCATTTCAAACCAAATGGGTTCATTATCTATCTCTCTCTCTCACTGAGGAAATTTAATAGTCGAAGCCCTGCTCTTCTCATTTCAACAACCACGAAACCTCAAACCCCTCTCCAACCCCTATTTTTCTACCCAAAACCCCATGAAGGAACCCCCCTTACAAAAACCCTCTTCCTCAGCCCGAGTTCACCCCGACCTCCTCCTCTCCTCCTCCACTTCCGACCAAACCATCGACCTCTCCCTCCGTCGTCAATCAGAACCTCCGGCCCTCTCTCTTTCCTCTACCTGGTTAGAAAAGTCCATTTATACCTTATTATATTTTGTTTCTTTTGTTTTTCTTCTCTCTCATGCTACCATTACATAATCTCTAAGCTTATTTGTGTGGGGGGTTGTGTGTGTGTGGGTGTGTGAATTGAAAGCCCCGACCACAATAGCCATGGCCAGCAACCAAGTCACCCCTTTTTGGGTTTAGCTTTCGTATAGTACTTCAATTTGGATATATATATATATATATGTGTGTGTGTGTGTGTGTGTATGTGTGTGTGTGTTCAAACACCTAGAATCACGAACTATTCCAAGTCGATTTCATTGAATTATTATTTTTGGGTCGAATTTCGTCACGACTCGGTTTATTTTCGAGTATTATAAATTGGGTATTGCAGTTTCGAATGGATATTAATCTAGTGTTATTTTTATTTTGAGTACTCATATATACTCAATTACGTACAGATTTTCGTAGACATGAATCTCCAACCACGTACGAGTAATAGTGATTTTTCTAAATGAAGTATTTAACTCGGTATCATGTCCTTTTAAAAATATATTTTAATGAGTTAAGATACCAAACGACTCGAGGTTATGTCGTTGTTATAACCCGAGATTATATTACATGACATAATTATTAAAATTGTGATTATGCAAGTAATGGATTGTTGTGTTGGTTAATTTTAGAAGTGGCACAACCACTGGTTTATTGTCCAAATAAGGGGGGAATTTTCAACTTTTTCCTAATTTTATTTTGAGTCACGAACAATAAATTATCGTATAATATAAACAAAAAAACCATAAATATCAACTTTTGTCGAATCAAAAGTAATATTTTAAATCAGTATACGATTGATTTAAAATACTTGATGTTAGAATAACTTGAAAGTTTAATATTTTTTAAACTCATATATTTGACCAGGTTACGATTTTAGTAAAATGGTTATTTATTCAAATTAAAAATGTATTCAGTCCAATCGATCATTTGATTCTCTTTAACGATTATTTTTCAGAAAACTCGTATACCCAGATACTTGTCATTTATTTTTATTTTTTTCTTTCATCAACAAAAGATAATTGTTATTTCAGTAGTTTAATTACTGAAATTGTATGAGTACGATTTTACAAATAAGACATGTTATAGCCAATTTCTTCGATTATTTCAAACATTTTACGTATCAAATTGTCTATATAAATTTAGATTTGTACCATTATTATTCTCGATTAACATAACACGTTTATATTATTTTCGATTCGTCAACTAGAGATTGCAGTTTAGCATTATATATAGAATTCATATATTACATTTTATTCGTATTTTTTGAATGACGTATGATATCATAAACCCCAAACCATTCTTTCCCCAGCACCAATATAACCACTCTCATTTAAATCCTCGAGTACAAATGACTACGGGAACTGGAACGCAACACTGAAAGATTCTTGAATGACAACATAAATCTTGTAAACCACAAGTAGGTTTTTCCTACCTTTTTAATAGTATAATTGCATATTTGATATACTGCTATTGATATCACTATATGACAGCTCCTATTTACTCTTAGTGTGTGCATGTTATTATACTACCATACTACATATTTTGTTAACCATCATCGTTATTTGAATTCATCGATTAGTATTTAAACTTAAACTAAGGATCGATTTTAACCCTTCTCATCTAATAACTGGTATCGTGTTTCCTGTTGATTCAGTTACCTTTGTACTTTTGTGCCATTTTATTATAAGCATCAGTATTAACTAGGAAGTAGACTGATGTGTTAACCTATGGAACTTTCTACTTTGCCTAATGGTCTCAAATGATTGAGTGCCTTGATTACAACTACATACGTATGAGTGACACTTAAATAGTGTGCCTAGCTAGTTACTTTTCCCCCAAAGGGTTTGGGTTGATTATTATTTGGTTTTCCTGATGGCTTACTTATTTCTATACCCCTTAGTGAACTGGTAAGTATGGGATTATTAGTTCATGACTCTTTGACTTTCTTTACATGATCCTAAATAAACTGGTAATGAACTTCATTTTCTTAAATGGACTGTTAAGTATGGGATTATGAGTTCAACTTTCTTTATATGACCCTTAATGATATGGTAAGTATGGGATTATCAGTTCAAACTCCTTGACTTTATTTAAGGGTTATTATGAAAAAATATTTGCTTTCGCTTTATTTGATAAACACTGAGTTCTATACACATTCCAAACTCTCTTTATATTTATACTTGTTATAGAACAAGTAGAGCCTATTCAGCATTTTTCCTAATTCGTTTCCTTCTACTTATTTTGCCCAAGTACCAATAGAAAACGATAAATGCTCAGGAATTATATTATAGCAGTTTG